>OZ022416.1:21538451-21579063 GCA_963989365.1 Rhimphoctona megacephalus | reverse complement strand
GTACTTCGGCCAAAATTTTTTTTTCCAATCAAACTTTTGCTCTCGAAATTTTGTACGTATATTTTTTTGTTTCAAAATCTCGTTTCGTTATGATCACTTATATTAAAAAACTTTCAGTGCATTCTAATGTTAATGGAGTATTGCTTCGGCATAATTTTGTATGGAATATCAATCGCAAAAAACTTTAAAAAAGTAAAAAAAGAACGCCAAGTATTAAAAGACGTGATCTTAGTTATAAAATAACCATTCTATATTTTTTCTGTTATTATATTAAAAATTTTACACCTCGAAAAAACCAAACAAAAAATGTTTATACTTAATTTCCAAAAAAGTGAAATAAATATCAACATCCATTTCTCTTTCGTAATACTGAAATGGGTACTTCACCCCAAAAACAATGAACAAACATGCTAGAAAAATTTTGGCATTCATTATCGAATAAAAACCTATTTACATGTTTTATTTTGTTTTTGTCTTGATATGTGATGAGTTATTGTACATAGAAAAAAGATCTAGTTGTAAATTGTTGCCCATGTTTGAAAAAAAAAATGAAGTCATTTCAACGTAGCCAAGAATGGTGAATGAATTACGAGTTTTGGAATCGAATCATGTACATCTTGAACGGTACCTGCTAGAGGTTTTTGTCACGTCGAGGGCTTCAAAAAAAATTCTGCGGATATCAAGAAAATGTTATTCTGCTTTTATGTTCGCTAAGCATTAAAAATGTACAACACAATTCCACAAAGAATAATACAAAAACAATTACATATAAATGCGCAAATACGTGTACAAATGCACGCTTTATATTTACCCGTATGTACCGAACTAATTCACTGCAAATACTACGCACGAACTTGGCGTGCATGATTTTGAAATTACAGCTCGAAAAGACACAGTTGATTAAATATGGTATCCAAATCAATATTCAACCAGTTCTTCTATCAATAGAGAAAGAAGTCCGATCCGTGGATAGAACGGGAGAGTACCGATTAATGATTTCATCAACGAAATAAATGACTAGGTTGTACAGATTAGGAATGAAAATGGATGAAAAGGACGAATGGATAATAAAATGAGATGAACTGTGAATATGGGTGAATGAAATAGGTGAAACGTAGATAGCTGAACAGTATATATCGATGAAGGAATCGAAAAATTGAATCGATGAAATGATGAATGGATGTGATGAATGGAGAGTTGGATTGTACAAATAAAAGAAATGGACAAAATAAGATAAATGGCTCGATGAACGGTATGCATTATATGAATGAACTGGTCCACCGGCTAAATAAAATTGATGAGTTCACTGAATAAAATAATGGATCGAATCATCAGACGGATAGAAAAATGAATGGATGGGATGACGGAATAAGATGTACGTACGGAACTTGAACCGCTAATACGTCTTAATTCCGAACCCGGCTATCCGTTCTACCGTATGCTCATTTTTTGAACGTACGGACAGACGATTAGATAGGCTACATGAATAGATGGTTAGGATGAACGAATAAATAAATAGGCGAGTAAATAAATTCATGGGTGGACTTAATGCCATAAGCAAACTGTAGAATTTTTAACACACTTTAAAACGTGTAGAAATCGGCTACAACGAATCTATAGTTTGCTTATGGCGTTAAGCACAGAATACACTCAATGTGTGTTTGAATAACACACTTGGTTTTTACAGTGATTTGAATTCACTCAATGTACATATGGATGGAGCGTTTCTTCACCAAGCTGTAATTTGAAAACCATGCACGCCAAGTTTGTGTGAAGTATTTGCAGTGAATTAGTGCGGTACATACGTGTAAATACAATGCATGCATTTGTACACGTATTTGCGCATTTATATGTAATTGTTTTTTGTATTATTCTCTGCGGAATTGTGTTGTACATTCTTAGTTCTTAGTGAGCATAAAAGCAGAATAATATTTTCTTTATATCCGCAGAATTTTTTTTGAAGCCCTTGAGGTGACAAAAACTTCTAGCAGGTACCGTTCAAGATGTACATGATTTCATTCCGAAACTCGTAATTCATTCACCATTCTTGGCTACGTTGAAATAATTTCATTTTATTATTCAATAATGGGCGACAATTTACAACTAAATCTTTTTTCTATGTACAATAACTCATCACATATCAAGACAAAAACAAAATAAAACATGTAAATAGGTTTTTATTCGATAATTTATTACATGTGGTTATATTATTACATGTGGTTTATTTCTCATATATTATTACATGTGGTTTATTTCTCATATATTATTACATGTGGTTTATTTCTCATGTGAAAATAAAAACAATATACATGTCAAGAGACGCGGTAGCGACTCGATAGTTAGTGCATTCAGGAAGAAATGGTACGCGTATTATTTAATTCATGTAATTTAAAGCAATTTTAGACAACTGAAAAAAAGGTGAAAAACGACCATGTTCAAAAATGTGTACAAGGTCCAAAAAAATCATAAAAAATATTTAAATAACCCAGAATAAAGCTGTATATGCTCTCTTCAAAACCTTGTTTGCAAAATTGTAATATCTACTTTTTTGTCAGTGCAATCGAACTTTTAGTGCGGCTCGAAATTTTACAGTACTTTCGGCCGGCATATATATACAGTGGCGTGCAAAAGTTTTGGATCACCCTATTTTTTCTAGTTAATTGATAAAATATTTTATTTCTCCACTCGTTCATTGTTCAAAATATTCAAGAGAGTTAGAATGAAGGTAACAACGTCGTATATATATTATATTTAATTATGGCATATTTTTCGTGTACTACGTGGAATGACTTTGGTCGGTGTGCAAAAGTATCGAGTCACTATATCGCCGCAGCTTCGTACGCACGGTTTGTTTACATTTTTTTCCTCATTAGTTTTAAAACACGTCCTACAATGGAAAATCAGTCTACTTTCTGCCACAATGCCGAAACACATGAATATTCAACTTCGTGAAATCGTGTTAAGGGACAACACCACTGTGACGGCTTCAAAAAATCGATTTTTTGAAAACCATTTTAAAAAATCTAAAATACTTTTAAGATTGAAACGCCGTTGGACCCAGGTCGAAAAAATAATTATTTTCGTAGATATTGAATATTTTGTGGAGCGGTGCAGCGGTCCGCGACGCTCGGGGTCCCGCGCAGCTGGGCGCTGGTGACGGCGATTCCAAAACGTTTCTGGGCATATCGAATAGCGATCCATACGACGGTTTCGAGATAAAAAAAAAAAGAGTGCATCGGTCATGTCCAAAAACGTATGGGGACGCGCCTCCGCGAAATCGTGAAAAAAAAGGATTGTCTGGCAGAGGAAAGCTCACCGGAAAATTGATTGACGAGTTGAGCACATATTACGGCTTGGCTATTCGGAGGAACAGCGATGATGTTGACAAAATGAGGAAGGCAATTTGGGAAACTATCAAACATAAAATGTCCACAGACAGTGAGCCACAACATGACGATTGCTCGGAAGGAGCCGAGTCGTGGTGTTCGTGGCAGCGCGCGGTCGTAAATGGTGATATTTCTAAATATCGCCATAAACCGCCTCTTCCTCAGGAAATATTGGAGGCAATTCAGCCAAACTTCGAAAATTTGAGTAGGGACGATATGCTGCAGCGTTGTTTGGACGGCTATACGCAAAACAATAACGAAAGCTACAATAATTCAGTTTGGGCAATAGCCCCCAAGTGTCAGTCCGGAAGCAAAAAAATCATTGATATTGCAACTGATATCGCGGTATTAGTGTTCAATGATGGCCTGAGAAGTCTCATGAAAGTACTGGAAACGTTGGGGATAACCATCGGCCCAAATTGTTTCAACTTTTGCATTGAGACCGACGCAGCGCGGACCCAGCTCGCGGAGCGCTCGCTCACAGACGCTGCAAAAGAAGCGAGGCAAGCCTTAACAAGTTCGAGGAAAGAATCAGGAGACAACGATTTGCTTCTTGAAGGCCAGCTATATGGTGCCGGCATCGCTGATTGAAGGTAAATAATTTTTTTTTCAATTTATAACATAAATTAACAAACCTAAAACTTTGAACGCGTTTTTCTCAAAACCACTTTTTTGAGTGCGGCACGCAGCAGAACTCGAGCAATTTTTATCCGATCGACTTCAAATTTTTATTGTATCAATAAAAGTAGATTATCTAGAGAAGTACATAGGATTTTTTCGATATCTCAATAATTATAAAAGTTATAGCCTAGTTTCGACGAGAAATTTGGCTCAAAAATCATTCTTTAATTTCAAAGGCGTGCCTATTTTTTAAAAATCAATATTTTTCCAAATCCCTATGTACTTCTCTTCAAAATATCATATTATTAACGAAAACACTCGGCATTTTTTTTCAGATCGACGTTGAAGAGAGTTCTGTTGCGTGCCGCGAACCACTGCGGAGATGACGCAAGAGCTTCCCCAGCGCCACCATGCGGCATGAAAAATGTGAAAAAAATGTTTTTTGATACATTAATAAACAAGGAACAAAACCCAAAAAAATTTTTTCGAATATCTCTTTTTTCCCACAAAAAAAAATTCTTGAAAAATGTGAAAAAAATAGGGGGTCACAGTGGTGTTGTCCGTTAAAACTTTTGTCAGAAGGAAGAAGTTCTCGTGATGTTGTGGAGACTTTATCTATTGGCAAAAGTACCGTTAATCGTATTATTGGTAAATGTAAATTAACAAACTTACTGCGTGACAAAAATCGGAGCGGTAGATCGCGAAAAACTTTGAATCGCGTCGACAAAATTACAAAAAGGAAATGCATTGCAGATCCACGAAAAAGTGCTGCAGATGTTTCCCGGGAATTGCGAAGTGAAAATCTAGCTGATGTTAGTCGAAGTACGGTATCTCGACATCTCAAAGCTGTGAGGCTGATTAGACGTGTTGGTGTAAAAAAAACTATTGATTAGCAAAAAGAATAAGAAGGCTAGATTAGACTTTGCGAAAAAATATCAGCGCTGGACGGAATCAGATTGGCGGAAAGTACTTTTTTCCGATGAATCGAAATTTAAATTATTCGAAAGTGATGGTCGGAAGTACGTAAGACATCCAGCAGGTACCAGATATAATGTAAGGTACCAAATTCCTACCGTAAAACACGGTGGAGGAAACATTAAAGTTTGGGGAGCATTTTCTGATGATGGCGGTGGTCCACTGGTGGAAATTCATGGCAATATGGACACTGCAATGTACAAGGACATACTACAAGATCATATGCTCCCATTTGCAATGAAGAATTTTCCGCGTGGTTGGGTTTTTCAACACAATAATGATTCGAAACACGCTTCGCGTCTTGTTAAAAATTTTCTTCAAAGCCGTCTTCTTGACTGGCCATCGCAGTCACCAGATTTAAATCCTATTGAACACCTGTGGCAAGACCTCAAGCATCGTATTGGAACGAAAAATTACTCCAACAAAACGGAATTGTGGAATCATTTGCGAAGTGAATGGGAAAAATTGCCACAAGAACGAATCAAACAACTAATTGGGTCTATGCCTCGTCGGTGCGCTGCAGTCATCGCTGCTAAGGGCATGACAACAAAGTATTGAGTCGAGTGGAGAAGACCAAGACATGCTTCCTTATTTTTCAAGTTTTTTGTTATTTTTTTCATACCCAGAAGTACGCGGCCCAATACTTTTGCACAGCCAGGCATAAAAAATGGTTGAACAATTAATGATTTAAGATCGATATCAATGTATACAACCTATTATTTCTAAACATAAATGATTACGTATTATCATTACTTGTTTGTTTTTCTCCCACAATCATATTTCTGTTTAATGTGCATAAAAAATAGGGTGACCCGAAACTTTTGCACGCCACTGTATATATAGAGTGCGCGAAAGAGAAAGCACGCTATACAAGCGAGAGAGAGGGGACGAGGTTTAGTGCGCTGTCTCTCTCACTCAGCGGCGCGCAAGGAGAGGTGGTAGCCTCGTTCAGTGGGCAGCGTGACGGACAGTAGATAAATGTAGATTATTGTTAAAAGAGCGTATGCCCCGTCTATTTGAGCGCGACTTACGCCTGTCTGATCCTAAGAAAATACAGTATCCCGAAACGTTCGATTTTATTTCGCTAAATCATCATATCCCAAGATTGGATGGACGGATTTACTTGCAACAAAGACCAATAGAAAGAGAAAAATCGAAAAAAATCGTCACCAATATTCAGATTTTTTGATTAAACGGTTTGTCCGTCAGAACAGTTTGAAAACGCCAAGACGTCATAAAACCGGCATATTCGTGTATATAAGAGTGCGGTAGGCCTCGCGCTGGCTTTTTCTTTTAATACTTGGCGTCGAGCTGCTACCGCGTCTCTTGATTTTCCGATCCGTTGTTCTGTTAGCACGGATGTTTCGGTGCAATATTTTTTGAAAATTTTTTTTACAAAATTAAAAAAAAATTCAAGTTTTTACTTGTTCGTTGTTCTTTTATGCATCGTATCTTCTCAGAGCTACTGTACGTTTTAAGTAATCTAATAATTTTATAAGTATTGATGGTTAATTACGAAGACTGCATTCATTTGAACATTTCTTAGATCAATATTTCACATTGCATTTTTAGTCCGAATATACATCAGCTCGAAATTTGATCATGTATCCATTTTTAGCCGAAATTATTAAAAAATCGTTTGAGCGACCTCTAACATTTTTATTCAAGATTCAATTCTTGAAAGAATCACGTTTTGATAAAATGTTACCACATTTTGCTGCAATGTCGAAAAAAGTGTCACTTATTATGCATCACTCAGATACATACATAATATAGACATGTTTAATTGGTAAGCTATGAATTTTATACCCGAGTACGTACACAATATTGACATGTTTAATTAACAAGCTATGAAATCCATACAAAAAGTCGACAAATCCTAGCCAAAAACAGCATAAATGCTGTGAAAAAAGTTGAGAAAAGTACATTTATACCACCCAAATAGTCGTTCCAGGTAATCCCCCCCACCACCCAGCGCCAAAATACCTATCCCCACAAAAATTTACAAAAACCCTTCTAAGTCGTCCACGCAAAGATCTCCGCACAAAAATCCTTTCTAAAACCCAACTCATCATATAAAGTTTTATGGGTAACCGCTCTCATTATCTTATCAAATTAAGTCAAATTGTACAGAGGTGATAATTTCATTCTCGTCAATGTTGTGGGTTCACAAAAAGTTGATAAATAAATAAAGATCTACTCAAGTATATGTGACTAAGTACGTGGGATTTTATTATGTTTATAAAATTTCCAATTATGTTCATATGCCATTTCTCTAATTAATGCTTTATTACAACGAATTATTATCCTATGATTTGGAACTACAAGGGCTTTAAAAAAAAGTACAGAATTGCATTAGCCTGCGTGAGCTTGAACGCTGCCACACTCTCATTTCTAATATTTGTAGTATAGTTTTATTGATAACAAATTGATAAAAGTTTACTATCGTACGTAGAGCGGATACGCACAGAGTACTTGTCCGACCCGAAAATTTTTCATATATTTTGTCACATAAGTCAATATTAATCTACCATACATTTTGGCCTTAACCCTTTGTGCCATGGTGGCACTCTGAGAGTGCCACCTGTTTTATAACTATTTTCTGAGCAATTTCGACCGAATTTTCGAACTTTTTTTGGTGTTTCAGCGTCAGTTATATATTCAAGAATAAGAATTGATGGGCAATAATTTAAAATCGTGGATGATTTTGTTTATGCGCATAAAGAAACCTTAACAAATTGCAATGGTTCTAGATAAAATTCATTATCTCCGAAAGTTTTCGAAGTTTTTGCGTTAAAATCACCACTCGGGGGTCCAATAGAATTCCCAATCTTCTGCACAAAGTTCCGCACTCAGTCGAAACCAGAGACATGAACGAGGACGTGGCGGTTGTTGTCTCCATTGTTTTTTTTTTCTTTTTATGTTTTTTTTGTTTTTCTGTTTTTTAAATGTTTTTGTTCTTTTTTGTTTTTTTTTGTTCTTTTTATGTTGTTTTGTAGATTTTTTCTCAGTTTTTGTGTACTTTTTAGATTTATTCTGTTGTTTCATGTTTATTGCTCTAACCTTCTTCATCCACATTCGGTTCATTTCTATACGTGGTATGCCTGAAAACAATTTTTAGCGTGTGATAAACATAAGGGCACATCGCAAGAGCTACAGATCCACGAGGTTCGGATACAATTTACTTTTGTGCTGCAAAGAGCACATCATCTCCGTGTGTTGATATACACCGGCATATGAGACGACTCGGAGCGTCTTTTCTCCTCAGATACCTGCGGTTTTTTAGCCCCAACGGCCGTGGACTGACGTTTTCCCCCTTGGGAGTCTTTAGTTTATATCCGACTAATTCGGTTACTAAAGATAATCTGAAATTCTTTGAGATCCCCAAGATTTTTCACCGCATGCCTGATATATGATGAACGAATTCACCATAGTAACATAAATGAAATGCCAGAATATTCTGTGCCACCATTTTTTGGATTTACGATCGATTTTGTATGTTGATAGTAAATGGTCAGCATTATCAACGTAGCCCATATGCTTATTGTAATCGCGGCACATAACAGGACAGTCTACAGTTTTCAAAGATCCGTCTTTCTGTCTGCGACTTACAGTTGTAATTTCGCAAGGATCATTATAATTAGATAAGAAGTGGACAGGCTTTTTGTCCATCCACTTCACCCAATGAATACCCGTATTGGATGTTTTGTATTCGTATTGTCCGTGACTCATTTTTTTGTCTGGCATCTCGCTTTTCGGCAGTCTGGAACGAGTAGATCGTACAGTTCCACAAGCCAAGATTTTGTCTTTCTTCAATGCAACCATAAGCTCCGCACCAGTGAAAAAATTGTCAAAGTAAACATGATGACCTTTGCCAACTAATTCAGGAGTAAGATCTTTTACGATTCATGCTCCTAACTGTTTCTTTGGACTTTCTGTTTTACCAGTATATACCTGGAATTCGTACACGAAACTCGATTCGTCTGCGCGAACCCAACATTTGTATCCACGTTTTATTGGTTTCGCAGGCATGTATTGCTTCAGGCTACTACGACCCTTGAATTTTATCATGGATTCATCGATAGACTGGTATTTACTTGGATTCCAGCAGTTTTTGAACGATTTATTGAGCTGATCCAGTAGAGGTCTGACTTTATACAATTTGTCATAATCTGACATACCCTTTTTTGGTTATTTATTATTATCAGAAATATGTATAATGCCGAGAAAAAATCCGAAACCATTTACGGTCATCAATGAGGATATATATGGATCATTCAATGTTACGTCTGATGACCAATAATCGTGGTACGAAGGCAATTTTTTTATTCCCATCAGAATGTTTATACCGAAAAAGATAAGTAATTCGCCTTTTGTAATGTCTTTTCCCTGTTTTTTATTCTGCTTCAAACAGAGATTCGTTTGTTCGACTATCAAATCTAGGAGTTCTTCGGAAAAAAGATACAAAAATATCTCTGATGGTGTTTTTATATCATCTGGGATATTAGCGCCGACATCTCCAGCGAATAGAGTGTTTTTTGTTGGCTTCCTTTGTTTTGTCCATTTCTCATTTTCCGCAATTTGTACAGAATCTTCATCATCTGAAGAGTCTAAGGCAGGAATATTTTCCCGGTTACCTCCAGAGTGTGCCAGGGGTAAGTTAGTGGTATGAGGCTCATCATTTTCAGTGTCTGAATCGTAAAATCCATCAACCGACTCAAGATCACTTGAGATACTATCAGTTTCTATTTCATCTGCTATGTTTCATGAGAGGAAAAAACTAGGCTCAGCTAATGAATATATGCCGATGGTGCGAATCGAGGGATGCAAGTGAATATAGTAGAAAAGATACCGAAGGTGCGAATTAACGGATGCAAGTGAGTATAATAGAATAGATGCCGAAATTGCAAATTAGAGCTGCAAGTGAATATATCAGAAGAGACGCATGAATTTCCGCAGTTTCTATCGAGATGAAAGTAGCTCTCAAAAGTGCGCTAGTGGCAAGTGAAGTGGCACAGTGCGATGCTCACGGACGAGCGCGGCGAGTTTTACATTGAATAAGCACTGGTTTACGAAGTCGAGTCGAATATTATTTCTGTTATCATTAATTCCGTAAATCTAACAATAAATACGAAATAATGAACCTAGCAAGTCACCGGATTGAAATTTTCTTATTTTTCAATCGTTTTTCAAATTGCAATCTGCTATATTGGATCCGCTATCTAGAATTTTGGAGATTTGATTGGGCATTCATAATCAGCGACCGCAAAAATCCAAGGATATACATATTCATCATATTTGCACCGTTTCGCAAATTTTTATTCGCCATATTGGATCCGCCATTTTGAATTTTGAAATTCGGAGCTCAGATTCGTCATCAGCGACCCCAAAAAACCCCGATTGCTCATTTTTTCGTTCATCGGGAAACTTTTACATTTCTGTCCGTCATTTTGAATTTTGAAATTCTGAGCTCGAATTCGTCATCAGCAATCCTAAAAATCCTCGAGTAATGAATTTCAAGCCGATTGGACTAAAGGAAAAATGTGTGACACAAAGGGATAAAGTAATTTTTTGCATTTTGATCCACCATATTAGATCTGCTATTATGATTGTCCAAATTTTGAGTCCAGATTCGTAATCAGCAACCCCAACAACGTACGAATACCGAGCCTCATAATTATCAAGTAATTTTTTGCATTTTGGTCCATCATATTGGATCCACCATTTTGAATTTTCAAATTTCGAGTTCAGATTCGTAATCAACGACCCCAAAAACTTGCGAATATCGAATTTCATTAATATCAAGTAATTTTTTGCATTTTCGTCCGCCATATTGGATCCGCCATTTTGAATTTTCAAATTTCGAGTTCAAATTCGTAATCAGCGACCCCAAAAACCTTGAATACAGAGTTTCATTAATATCAAGTATTTTTTTACATTTTGGTCTGCCATATTGGATCCACTATTTTGAATTTCCAATTTTCGAATTCAGATTCGTAATCAGCGACCCCAAAAACTTGCGAAAACCGAATTTCATTGGTATCAAGTAATTCTTTGCATTTTGGTCCGCCATATTGGATCCGCCATTTTAAATTTCCAATTTTCGAGTTCAGATTCGTGATCAGCAACCCCAAAAACCCCCGAGTACCGAATTTCAAGTCGATTGCACGTAAGAAAAAATGTATGGCTCAAAGGGTTAACTAGTAAAGTAAGCACAGCTAATTCGGAATCACAATATGCAGATTGTTTTGTATCTCAAATTATCCTCCTTTCCTTTAACCAATTGTTATCGATGAATTGATGCTCATGTGGAGCATATCTCACGTTATTACACGGCATGTTTATTCCGGTTTTGTAACATCCGGGGGAAAACTGGAGTTACATAGCGTCTAAACGGTACTGTACACCGGAAATAAGTAATCCGGTACCATTTACACGCACTTTTACAAGTACTCTGTGCGTATCCGCTCTACGAATGATAGTAAACATTTATCAATTTGTTACCAATAAAACTATACTACAAATATTACAAATGAGAATGTGGCAGCGTTCAAGCTCGCGCAGGATAATGCAATTCTGTTTTTTTTTTAAAGCCCTTGTAGTTCCAAGTCATAGGATAATAATTTGTTGTAATAAAGCATTAATTAGAGAAATGGTATATGAACATAATTGGAGATTTTATAAACATTATAAAATCCCACGTACATGGCCACATATACTTTAGTAGATCTTTATTTATTTATCGACTTTTTGTGAACTCACGACATTTACGAGAATGAAATTATCACTTCTGTACAATTTGATTTAATTTGATAAGATAATGAGAGCGGTTACCCATAAAACTTTCTATGATGAGTTGGTTTTTAGAAAGGATTTTTGTGTGGAGATCTTTGCATAAACGACTTAGACGGGTTTTTGTAAATTTTTGTGGGGATCGGTATTTTGGCGCTGGGCGGCGGGGGGGATTAACTGGAACGACTATTTGGGGGGCATAAATGTACTTGTCTCAGCTTTTTTCACAGCATTTATGCTGTTTTTTGGCTAGGTTATAATGACTACTGTATCTAAATACAGTTGTATGCCTCGCACACACGACACATGGCCCATTCATGTAGCATTTCACGGTAAATTAATTACATGCAGCGAACTCACGAGTGGCTCTTCAGCATCAGTGCGGATGAGAGCGGGTTTTAGCGGGTACGCGAGTGAGAGAAATAAGGTTGCTGGCGGTCCGCAATCCCGGCTGAGTCACCGACCCACCGCATCGGGATACTCGAGTACCAAATCGTTTTAATGGAACAACTGTTACCCCTGTGCAAAACTAAAAGAGAGCTCCGAGCACTAAATACTCTCAAGGGTTTCTGAGTATGAAGAAGGATAAGAGCGCGTATAAGAAAAAAGTAGCGAAACAGGGGTTTCAATGATTCAATGACGAGAATATTGAGTCAATTTCATATAGAATTTATATCAAATTTAAATTATATTTTTCACTATTCAATTCATCTGCTAAAGATCAATTGAAATACAGATTTTTTCTATTTTGAAGATAAAATAATATGGCAAGCAAGCCTTAAAATTCAGCATAACGCTCGTTAACCAAAAATCTCACGCATGTTTGCGGTATCTCACACCATGTAGAATTTTTAGTTTTTTTTATATCTTTTTTTGCTCTTACTATTTTCTGCATTGGTATACAGGGGTGCCCTTTCCTATAGTGACTGTACAGTGTGTTGTTGTGCGACTATTCATGGAGGTGGAAGCTCGCGCCTCGTTCCGGTTTTTCGATTTATGACGCAATCAGATACCACGGAGCACGGAACTGACCATAAAACATAGGAAACTACGTTGTCACCCCCCAACCCTTGCTCCTTCATCACGCGAAAGAGTGCAGAGTCCCACGCTCTTGTCGTTGTGGAAAACGTGCTGTGTGTTGCACCACCCCTGGCACCCCCAGCCAGTACTGGCACCCGCCACCAGGAAAAACGATTCGATCGTTAATCCGTTTGGGGAAAATACGATCTCCGGAACCACGACATTCTGTGCTCCGTATACATGTATGAATAGCCCTGAAATCCAATGTATATAGTTTAACCGATCCATTAATATCGATTACTGCTTAACGACAATGGCGTAACTTAGAAAATTTACTACGTAAATTAATGTCGCTCACTCCCTTTTGACTACCGGTCGATATACACCCAGCAAACCCAGTTGAGATCATTCTCGAAAACTTTATGTACCAAAAATATAAGAAATATGTCCTATAATTGTTGACATAGAGATATAAATTTTCCTTTATAATCAAAAATGAGATGGAGTTCATACATCTCATCGATACGTGTTAACGACATCAGTAAAATATGTAAATATTATGTACTCAAGCAGTCCTCTATGCTACCTACGTCTATGTGATGAAGATAATACGGAAAATGACTGACATCACAAATATATACCCTTGACACGTAAAAATTTCGTAACAGGAGTTCGAAACTTTACATGCAATAAGACATGTAAAATTGTCATAAATCAGCGCGGTAACAATTACGGAACATTGTGATATCACCATCCAGTATGACAGAAAACGTAACAAATACGTAGCTTTTGTTACATGAATGTTACAAGATTTTAATACGTAAAAATCTCGTCACATTAGTACGAGATGTCCGGTAACAATTATAGAACAGTCATCATATCATTATCGAGTGGAATAGAAAACGTAGCAGTTACATACAATTTGTTACATGAATGTTTACAAAATATCCTATTGACGGACCATTTTTATGGGATACGTGTCATCCGTACATAACTAAGAAATGCGGAAAAAACATAATAGCTTTTGGCAATTGCAAGTATTTACTATGTTTTCGATTCCACTGGACAATGAGACTCCCATTCTTCCGTAATTGTCACCGAGCTAATATTTTTATAAATTTTGGTCATCTATAAATATCGTGATATGATATATGAGATTTTTAGGTTATGTAGGTATCACATTGATAAATGAAATCCGGACTCCCTCCAATAAATTGCAGTGTACATATTGAGTGTACTGTAGTGTAGTGTAGTGCAGTGATTTTGAAGTTTTCCAATCTTATAACTTTATAAAATAAAATATATAAAATGAAAAAAAATTGAGAAAATGACGTATCCATCAATCGATTCTTGCGTTGTTAATGAATTCGTGGTAAATCTTTATATCATTAAAAATACATATACATTGAATGTTGGATTTACAATGATATTCACATTAGTGAAATAAAAATTGTCAAGAGGACGATAGTGTAGTAGGTAGCATGCGTGTTCGTTAGGTTAGGAATACGGTTCAAATCTCCATTGAAGTAAGAAATTTTTTCCGCAAAAATTAATGTTAGCAATAGCGGGAACAATGAACATAATAACCTACGATGAAAACCTGAATCCTAAATCAATGAAAATAAAAAAAAAAACATATTTTTAGGCTTTTTTATCTATGCAATAAAACAAGACATCATTGGTTGTGAAAGATGTACATAAAAAATATAAAATTATGTTTCCAGTTCATGATATGTCGGATATGTAAAAAACATGGAAAATTGGAATCATACTGACTTCATTATTACGAATACTATACGTAAGCGTTACAAGTTTCGTAGCAGTTTCATCTTTGAGCTGAGTATGTTACATAATTTTTACTCGTAGCTTTTTCATAATTATGATTTGGTAAAGGGATAACAAATTTGAGAACGAGTAGGGTTTTATTCACGGAGCATATGATATCAATGTTATTTCTAATATAAAACGCGGTACATAAAATTGCCATAAATGTACTGAAACTTTTATAAAGGTTTAAGGCTTCCGGATGGATGCCGTGTAATATTTCAGCGTATTGCCGACGTTTCGTAAACGTTACAGTTTGCATCATCAGGGCTAGGAGCTCCGATACTATTCGATATAGGATAAGTATCGGAGCTCCTAGCCTTGATGATGCAAACTGCAACGTTTACGAAACGTCGGCAATACGCTGAAACATTATATGGCATCCATCCGGAAGCCTCAAACCTTTATAATAATAATGGCCGTGAAAGACTCAAAACTGGAGTACTAAAACTTTGTTTGTTGAGCATATACACACGTACACGTGTGTCCGTGTATGGGTTTCTCAAGCCGAATGAGTCTTATCCTTTCGAACTTGATTTGTGATTTTTGATATTTGTATAACTTAAAAAAATGCAAGATTTATTACAGACTTTCTCTAGCTCGTACCTAACAATGAAAGAATAATAATTTTTACGAAACGAGAAGTTGATGTCAAATCGTCGGACAAAATTTACATTGTTTTGATCGAACGAACTGCGAATATTCCATAGCTATACGGGCCCCTGTTGTTCCTGTGTATACGCTCCCTTTTCTTTCAAGAGTATTATACCATGCTATTTACAACGGGAAATTACCGGTGTAATGTATCGACAAAATGTCCAACGTAATATATCGATGAAATTTCCGATGACCGATGGGCAAGAAATATTTTTCAAACTTCTTCTCTCATCATGAGGATAAAAATTTTTAAGCTCTCGTATGATTTTGTAGATAAAAATCCTATCCCACATCGGGCTTGAGGGAAATTTAATAATTTATCGTTTCATTAAATTTTTCTGCTCCGCTAGTGGCCTCTCTGCATAGAAGCGAAGTTGCAAAAATACATTTATATTATTTTTTTTTCATAGCTGAATGAAAGTAAAAACACATGGTCAGAAAACGTGAAAGTTTACTCCGAGTATAAATAAATGATGCGTCTATTTTCCCATAGTGTACTTTTGTAAATTCAATTGCTCTCCGTCAGGACATTCGTTTTATTTATTTTGAAAAAACCCGGGTTTTATTGCGGTAACACATTTTTTCGTAAGCAGAAATTCGCAACTGAGTGAAGTACTTTTTTTTTGTTTTTGTCGGTTTTGAAATCTCTCTCGACGAACTTGCTGTATGGGCTCATTCGAAAGCCGAGCGGCCAGAGTTTCTAGCCTGGTTAATATGGAAATTTATGGAGCACGGTAAGCTCTTGCCACATATACTACGTAACTGTCTCTATCATCCACTAAATCCAACGTTCTCTCATTTCGATCATTCTCGAGTTAACGCATCGAATGAGCATGTGCATCGAAAACGGCGAGAAGAATAAGGGGAGGGAGAAGGGGTGACACATTTATTCAGTTACGATAGTATGTGAATTGTTCGACAGTGCAACGAATAACCGAAAAATCAAATTATTACCATCCTCGCGAACGATAAACGTTCGTAAATAGCAGCAGCATCGTGCTGACTCGTTTCGATTTCGATTAATTGAACTAGGTGTGGAATCGCATATCCACTCTCTCTCTCTCTCTCTCTCTCTCTCTCTCTCTCTCTCTCTCTCTCTCTCCCTCCCTCCCTCCCTCCCTCTTTCTCTCTCACCCTCTCTCTCTCTCACTCTCTCTTCCTCTCTCGCTCTCTCCCTCTCTCCCTCTCGCTCGCTCTCTACCTCTCTCCCTCTCACCATCTCGCGCTCTCTCCCTCTCGCTCTCTCCCTCTCTCTCTCTCTCTCTCTCGCTCGCTCTCTCGCTCTCTCGCTCTCTCGCTCTCTCGCTCTCTCGCTCTTTCGATCTCTCGCTCTCTCGCTCTCTCGCTCTTTCGCTCTCTCGCTCTCTTTCTCTATTTTTCCTCCATCCCCATAGATTCAGTAGGAAATGTATATAGGTAGAAACAGAAAAATAGAGAAAAAGAGAGAACGATTCGCTTTGGTGGCATTTTTTATATTCCAAACCGAGTGACCATTTCGTCCAACCACCGCAGCCCCTTTGCCCATGCAATAGTCCCACACCCCTGGTTCTATATTCTCCTGTTTCCCTGTAGAACTATTGGCAACCTCTCTCGTGTTCTCACGGGCAGTGGCACACAGCAATTTGTTTAAATTGCCTTTCCGACTAGACTACGATGGACTGTTGGACCAGCCGAATTACGCAGTTTGTATAGGTTACCTAGAATTCCCGGCACGGTATTTGTTCGTGTAAGCATCGCCCGCTATGAAACAAAAGGTAACTTTCCCGATCCTACATTTATAATGATATAAATTGCACCCTATTTTCTCCAAGTTCTTGATACGTTACTCGCTGCGTTTTCGATTATATTTTTGTTTCGTGTATATAGTTGATGCAACCAGTTCACAATATGTGCAGTAGAAAATGGGTTTTTGTAAAAAATGTGCATGTTCCAAGCCAGAAAACTCCTCGACAATTCCCGTTGATGAGATATATACAGTTTATCGAATAACGGAGGATCACTTTCAATAAGATTATCTATGTATGAGCAATTCTCCACTGTCCCGTGTCCTCGTGTCGATGGTGCGTTACCTGATGAGTTTGTAAGACTCATCACCTTTTCGTCAAATAAAAAGGACTTCACGCGTATACGGGAACCCGCGCGCCAACTTAATATTGCGCGGTGCTTTAATAAGAAAAAATATTAACACTTTATTTCAAATCTCTTATGATGTTTGTTACAAGCGGAGATCGTGTTTTATAAAGACAGTGTATGTGAAGTTAACAGTTCTGTAGTTGTCGCTAGACTGTCTTCTGTGATTGACGATTTCAAGTTCCTTCGAAAAGAAGGCGTTGAAACATTTACTTCGTTATTCGAAGAGAAAAGAGATGATTGGTTAAAAAGATGGGAAAATCTCAAAGAGGAGGTCCAGCAGTCGCCAATCACAGAAGAGTTGCAGTTTTAAATTGTCAGATGAGAAAACTGACCAGAAATACAAAAAATGAAAATATGTTCACGCTTAAACGCGGGCGTACTCTATAATAAAATTATATTATTGGCAGCTGGCAAACATACTTGGAAAATTTCCTTACTCGAGGGAAACTCCGAGATTAAGGAACTAAAATTCGAACGTGTCTGTCACCACGGTCACAAGGATTAAAAAATACAAAAAATTGTCCATTCGACACGGTAGCGCATTACAGAAATGAAACATAAGTTCACCGTATGGACGAAGAAACAAAAAAGCAGTAGTTTAGACGGAGTACTTGCCAGCTTGCTAGATGAAGGATTTATAGCCTTCGTTTATGGCGGTCAGGTATGAAGGAATTCGTCGCGTCTGACTGTCCATCGAGTGAAATGCAAATACAATCCAATAATAAAGAGAAATGGTGAGACATTAAAATAAACTACAATTTACCATGCTAGATGCTGCTTGGTACGCAACATACTCCCCCCGTTGAGAGGGTTGCCGATCAATTAAAAACAACATTCGATAGTAGCTAGATTGCACTATAGTTTTCGAGTTCTATAAATAAGGTTTCATAACTCATTATTTTCACCACGCGTAGATGAGATTGTCTTTTTAACGTTTTCAATAGGCAATGGTGCCAGTTTTTTAACGCTTCGATCAAGGACTCCAGTCGCTGTTTTGACCTTGACGGTTCGGATGATGCCGTCTGCGCCCGGATGCGTTTCGATGACTCGACCCAAGAGCCATTGCAATGGTGGAAGATTATCGTTTTTAATCACGACAATGGATCCAACGTTGATGGTGTGATCTCCCTTGTTCCATTTGTGTTGAACATTGAGCTCATTGACATATTCCTTATGCCATCTTGACCAGAAATCTCGTTTGAGTTTCTGTACGTGTTGCCAGGTGGACAGACGATTGGATGGTGTTGTGCTGAAATCAATCTCAGGCAAGCTGGTCAAGGGTTCGCCAATAAGGAAGTGACCAGGAGTCAGAGCTAAGGGATCGTTAGGATCAGAGGATAAAGGGGTTAACGGTCGCGAATTTAAAATACTCTCGATTTCAATTACGAGAGTGTTGAAATCCTCAAAGCAGAGCAGAATATTTCCGAGGATCCGTCTCAAATGGTGCTTAAAAGATTTGACCGCTGCTTCCCAGATGCCGCCGAAGTGCGGTGATGATGGAGGAATAAAATTCCACTCGATCTCTTTTTCCAGTAAAAAATTATGTACCTTTTCGTTATGTTCGTTGGAGCCAAGTAACTTCTGAATGTCTTCTATTTCGTTCTTTGCCCCCACAAAGTTTGATCCGTTGTCCGAACTGATGGTCGAAGGTTTTCCCCGTCGAGAGATAAAACGGCGAAGGGCAGCGATGAATCCTTCGGAAGTCATATCACTAACGACTTCGAGATGCACCGCCTTGACCACGAGACAAACAAAGACCGCGACGTATATTTTGACTCGGGCTCGATTTCGGAATCGTTTTTCCTTTATATAGAATGGACCGCAATAATCCACTCCTACATTGCTGAACGGTCGTGCTTCTGTGACCCGGTCCTTTGGTAATTGCCCCATAATATAATTTATGGTTGGTGGTTTTGCTCGCATGCATTTTACGCATCGAAGTATCATTTTGCGAACCTGATTGCGTCCATCAATTATCCAGTAGCGTTGTCTAAGGCTGTATAAAGTAGACTGGACGCCCGTGTGGCCATGGGATTGATGTTCATTTTCAATGATGAGGTTCGTTACATAATGCGATTTCGGAAGTAAAATTGGATGACGTTGATTGTGCGATATGTTCGCATGTCGTAGTCTTCCTCCGACACGTAAAATCCCGACTTCATCGAGGAATGGATTGAGCGATAACAACCGACTCTTTGAATTAAGGGGCTTTCCGTTCTGAAGATCATGGATCTCTTGTATGAAGTTCGTAGATTGAACTAATTTAATGATCCGATAATCGGTTTGTCGGATCTCTTGAACGGTAGGAATGCCCTTAAATTGGTTGTCTTTCTTTATTCGTAAACAATACGACAGTATGCGTCGTAATTTGCCGATCGAAGAATATCGCTCAAGAATTTCATGATTGTTGATGACAACGGTAAAACACGAGTCCTTTCGCATCTCCTCGTCTAGGGTTGGAACTTGAATCTCCAAATTCGGCCAGGTGGTTTCATCTTCCTTCAGCCAGGATGGACCCATTCTCCAGAGATTGTTTTTTAGGAACTCCTCTGGCGATTGTCCCCGTGATAGTTGATCGGCGGGGTTGTCATGAGATCGTACATGTTTCCAATCGTTCGGATTTGTAGACTGTCGTATCTCGGCAATTCGATTTGCGACAAAAGTTTTTAATTTATGAGGCGATGTGTTAATCCAGTGTAGAACGATCGTAGAATCAGTCCAAAACACCGAACGTTCTATTGGCACATTTATGGCCTCTATTACGATTTTATATAGGGTGGTCAACAATTTAGCCGCACATAGTTCGAGGCGAGGTATCGTTTGCACCTTTTTCATTGGAGCGACCCTTGATTTTGCGCAAACAAGCTGTATATAAGCTTCTCCTGAAGGGCTCGTCGACCTCAAATACAGACAAGCTCCGTACGCCCTTTCGCTAGCATCGCAAAAGCCGTGGAGTTGTATTTTTTCAAAATTGTTTGATAATATTTTCCGCCTGAATGTCAGGTTATGTAGTTCACAAATACGTGATGAAAAGTTAATCCATTCAGTATGAATATCGATTGGTAACGTCTCGTCCCATGTAAGTTCCAATTTCCATAATTGTTGCATGAGAATTTTAGCTGTAACGATGACTGGTTGAAGAAGCCCCAGGGGATCAAAGATCTTCGCGATCTCGGAGAGAATAATTCTTTTCGTAATTTTGGATGGAATTTCGATTCTCTTCACCGTATAAATAATATCATCTTGTTGGGAGTTTCAATAAATGCCCAAGATCTTTAATGTCTTGTCATCGCTAGATTGCAGTTGTAGATTGATCGACTGATCTGTCAGACCGTACAAGAGTTCGGTCGCATTTGACGCGCATTGACGCAAATTGAATCGGCCTCGACGTAACAGAGCGATGATTTCGTCTCTGAGTCTAGTGGCTTCTTCGAGTGTTGTAGCTCCCGTGAGCAGGTCATCGACGTATAAATCCCGTCTCAGAATATCTGCCGCCAAGGGATAATGTTCCGCTTCATCCATAGCGAGTTGGTGCAAACTTCGTATGGCTAGAAATGGAGAAGCTGATAGGCCGAAAGTGACCGTATTCAGTTCATATGTATTAATTCGACCCTGTTCGCCTCGCCACAGAATTCTTTGATATTTACGATCTTCAGGCCGCACTTGTACCTGTAGGTACATTTTCTCAATGTCCCCAGTCAATACATAATTATGGGTCCTGAATCGCAATAAAATTGTGAAGAGATCGGGCTGTATAGTTGGGCCAACCATTAATGTTTGGTTGAGAGAAATACCCGTACTGGATGCTGCTGATCCATCGAAGACTATCCGAGTCTTCGTTGTGAGACTTGTTGCCTTGACGACTGCGTGATGGGGCAAGTAGAAGCCTTCTTCCTGAGGATTAAAGACTCTTGATAGGAATCCCAAGTCCAAATACTCGCGAATGATCGCGGTGTAATTTTTGCGCAATTCCGGGTTGCACTTAAACGTTCGTTCCAAACTATAGAATCGTTTTAGAGCGATCTCACGTGATTCTCCGAGAAGCTTGTTATTAGCCTTAAACGGCAATGCGACGATGTATCGTCCTTCCTCATTCCGACTCACATTGGCCGAGAAATGATTCTCGCAGGCTTGTTCCTCTTCAGACAGGTGCTTGTTGGAGGTACCTTCGTCTATTTCCCAGAACGTGGATATGTCTGGTGGTACTCCGGATAAATGACATCTGAAGTGCGACTGTGGTTTGGTGACAGGAGTCACGCTTCCTCCAATGACCCATCCAAGTTGAGTCTTCTGCAGATAAAGATCTGGCCCGCCGGGTGAAGATAAGTTGATCTGTCCTATTGATAGGAGCGATAGTGCCGGCCCTGCGCTGATAAGCATTTGAACGGGTGCCGGTTTATGAAAACCAGGATCGGCAAGATTGACATTTGGAGGTATTGGTATTAATGCCCGATTAATTTGCGTATCAGGTACGAGTGACGCAATGCGGGATACCGTAAGGAAATCCAATGTCCTACTGTAATTATTGTAACGCGAAATTATCGTGATCGTGACACGTCCTTGACTCTGTGTGGCGAGTCCATTAAGGGTGCCGACCGATGAGTTGCATCGTTTTCTCGGTAACCGTAATATTGTGGCGAAGTCTTCGGTGACGAAATTAGCGGTAGAGCATGTGTCGATGAGAGCTCGGCAAGGTACCTGCAATTTATGACGATCGGTCGCGTTGACCATTGCAGTCACCATAAGTTTGCTGACCGAGGTATCGACGACGAAACTCATACCTGCTTCGTTTTCCTTCCCTGAAGTCCGAGGTAGTCATGCCTCTCCCGTGGTCGTTGTGTCAGCGACTACGCGATGAACCGCTGTATGGTGTTGTTTTTGGCAATTACGACACCGCCCCTTAGAGGTACATGACCTCGTTTTATGTTTGCCTTGCAGACAATTGAGGCACAATGATGCGCGCAACGCTGCCTTGATCCGATCTTCAATCGGAAGGTCGATGAAATTTTTACAATGATAAATTGCATGCTCCTCTTGACACATTGGACATTTCGATATTTCGCTGGTAGTGGTGGCAAATGTTTGTTGATTACCCTTGCTACCTGCGTTTGAAAATTTGCTACCTGCGGCTGATATTTTTTGCCCTTGCCTGCTATGCGTAACTATTGTTTGAGTTTGTTTTTGCTCGGAACAATTTGCGTGTTTAATTAAAAATTGTATTAATGACTGATATGACGGAAGTTTATTGTCCTCTAACGTTAACTCCCATTGCCGCGTAAGGGGTTTACTTATTTTCCTCATGATGAGAGAGAGTATCACACAATCCCATTTGTCGACATCTTGGTTGAGTCCTTTGAGGGATCGAAGATGCTGTTGAACGGTGTCAACGAGATCTTCTATTGCATCCGCATTTTCATTTTTCAGAGGCTCGAGATTTTCCAATATACTCCAATGTCTCAAAATTGTTTTCCGAGTATTGTCGTATTTCGAAGTTAACAGTTCCCATGCATCAGAGTAGTTGGCCTCGGTAGCCTCTAAAGAGTTTATTACTCTGGCTGCCTTGCCCGTTAATGACGATTGTAAATATTCTAACCTTTCCGAGTCTGATAAATCTTCGTTACGATTAATCATAGACATGAACCGCGTTTTGAAGGTCGCCCACGATTCTAATTGCCCGTCGAATGTCGGCGGGTTGAGTCGAGGAAGCCTTTTATACCTAGAATCCTGACCACGAATATTAAAAGGGTTTGGACTATCGTAGTTGTCTTCTCTAGACAACTGCGTAGTTCGCGCGTTGGATGCACGTGTGAGTTCTCTCGCGCGAGCCATTGAGTCGAAATAACTGTTTTCAATTTCGGCTCTGACCGATTCGTGGTCTTCTTCTGGTTGTTGCAATTCTAATATAGTTTGTACTTGATGAAATTCGTTAAAATATTTTTGAATCGCCTCCATGCGAATTTGTAAGCGATCATAGTTTGGCGATTGTTCCATTGACTCAACGAAAGTACCAAATATGGTGATCTGCGTCCGAATTGTTTTTCTTCTTGATTTACACGCGTTAATGCTAAGTAGTGGAGACGTTGGTGCCATTTCGGAAACTGTTGCATTATTTTCCGTCATCGTGAATGTTTTGTTGATGTAGGAAAATAGGAAAATGAGAGATAGAACTAGTAAGGAATGTATGGAATTGGCTACCCAAGTACAAGCTTACCGTTGATGATCAGAGGTCCGGGTGATGTCTTCAATGGCTGATGCCCGATGCCTCGTTGAAAATAATTGTCTCTGCAGTATGTAGAAGTCTGCAGGAATAATGACGACTGCGTCTGGTTGTTCACTATCACAAGCACTATAGATCGCACTGCGAAGTGATGAGTTTTTTTTGTAATTGACGGTGCACTACCGGAGTCTAGCTATTCTTAAACGAATGTTTCTCAGAACTATAATTTCGGTAATTGTTGAGAGGACTATAGCGTCACGAAATATTTTCGCACTGCACTGATTAATTTATACGGATAAATATCCGGCTCGAAGGACCAAAAAATGTCCCGTGTCCTCGTATCGATGGTGCGTTACCTGATGAGTTTGTAAGACTCATCACCTTTTCGTCAAATAAAAAGGACTTCACGCGTATACGGGAACCCGCGCGCCAACTTAATATTGCGCGGTGCTTTAATAAGAAAAAATATTAACACTTTATTTCAAATCTCTTATGATGTTTGTTACAAGCGGAGATCGTGTTTTATAAAGACAGTGTATGTGAAGTTAACAGTTCTGTAGTTGTCGCTAGACTGTCTTCTGTGATTGACGATTTCAAGTTCCTTCGAAAAGAAGGCGTTGAAACATTTACTTCGTTATTCGAAGAGAAAAGAGATGATTGGTTAAAAAGATGGGAAAATCTCAAAGAGGAAGTCCAGCAGTCGCCAATCACAGAAGAGTTGCAGTTTTAAATTGTCAGATGAGAAAACTGACCAGAAATACAAAAAATGAAAATATGTTCACGCTTAAACGCGGGCGTACTCTATAATAAAATTATATTATTGGCAGCTGGCAAACATACTTGGAAAATTTCCTTACTCGAGGGAAACTCCGAGATTAAGGAACTAAAATTCGAACGTGTCTGTCACCACGGTCACAAGGATTAAAAAATACAAAAAATTGTCCATTCGACACGGTAGCGCATTACAGAAATGAAACATAAGTTCACCGTATGGACGAAGAAACAAAAAAGCAGTAGTTTAGACGGAGTACTTGCCAGCTTGCTAGATGAAGGATTTATAGCCTTCGTTTATGGCGGTCAGGTATGAAGGAATTCGTCGCGTCTGACTGTCCATCGAGTGAAATGCAAATACAATCCAATAATAAAGAGAAATGGTGAGACATTAAAATAAACTACAATTTACCATGCTAGATGCTGCTTGGTACGCAACATCCACTATTGGGAAAAACTGTGTCCTAGACAAATTAACATATGAAAATCATATATTTTTCTAAAGGAGGGGTGTCGATGAGGCCTCGAATCGGCCCCCAAAAACACATTTTTTCCAAATATACTATACAGGTGTAATATTGTCATATAGTAAGTCTACAAGGTATCTAGTTTTCAACTGCAATTCGGATTTTTAAACAACATTTCTATTTAGCAGGGAAATCAGTATCAAAGTATTTCATTTTGACGAAAATCCTTAAAAATATCGTATTTTTGACTTTTTGTTACATGATTTCACATAGAGCGCAACCGAGTACATCGAAGATTTTTTTGTATGTGAAGCATACATGCAAGGGCTACAACATATATAAAATTCGTCGATGTACTGCATTGCGCTCATAATGAAAAATGAACTTATTTGACTTTGTCCTAACATTCTAAGCGAGGGTGAGCGGCTTAAAAAATGATTAAAATTATGGATGGATAGAATGTTTTTTTTTTTATGGTTTGTGCTGAAGTTAATGTATTCTTTTTTACATATATTGACGGGTTTTTTTAACAGTTTGGAAGTACAGAAGTGAATATTTGAAAATGCCGAAAGATTACTCGTGTGATTGTTGTGGGACACGGAAGAAAAACATTGAATTGAGACCAATAAATGACGCAGAGATACGTGAATGGTTGAAAACTAAAAATAATGTGTTTACATACAAATAGCCGAATTTGTGGTAATTGTTTCGTGGAAGTTAGAAAAAATAGGATAAAAAACGTACTGCGTTCGAGGTCTCGGGGTAGAATCAGATCTGAAACTATTTCAACCAATTCAAGCGAGAGTCCTGATGTTGTTCAAGCTTCAACTTTATTTTCACCTTCAACTTCAACATATGCTTCAACGTCTACGCTTCGCTCAGTGTCTCCGAAAAATATTTTAATAGACATCGGACGAGCTATCGAGACACATAAAAAGTGCATCATATGCGGAAAACGAGACGCCCTCAAAGTTATTCCATTAGAAGCTCGGACCAAATTCTTTGCTGACAATGGTTTTGTTATTCCTAAAGGATCTCGCTGCTGTCTGGCACATTTAGATGGCAATTACCTAAGGAGCACTGAAGTGGTGGTTAAAACCTCCGAACAAACCTGCTTTAAGAGGACCGAATTGTAAGAGTTGCTTGAAGGACTTCGTTGTATTGCATCTAATAAGGAACACTACTTTGGTGTCCGCCTCCGATTTTCTTGAAACTCCTGTATATGAAAGAGCATCCGAAACTAAGAGAGACATATTTTTTTTTATCGGCGGAAAAACGGTTTTACGGGGTGAAACCACCCTTCAAAATAAGACATGTCAAGGGGTGGTTTTGCAGTTTCACCAACAAGTACTCAGCCGATTTCGATAAAACAAAAACCAAAATATTTCTTATCCAAAGCGATGAAAAGTCCACAATGCGAACGACAAAAAAAGTTAAGGGTGAACCACCCTTGCATTTATCTGTTTCTCACCCCACATTAAAAAGGAGTGAATATAATGGAATGGAAGGTGTTCTATTTCCATAAAAACATCAAAATAAAGTTCACACGTTTTCGTATTTTTGAAAAATAGTAATCTAAAGGGGGTGAACTACCCCTTATTTCAATTTTCCTATTGCCGTTGCCTTTTCCTTGTTTTATATGTTTTTGCGGATTCAAAATATCACAACAGCTCCGAATCAACGTTTTCTCATGTTGCGAAATTAATACAACACCCTGACAGGGTGAACACCCCCTCTCAATTTTCCTCTTTATTCGCGATTTAAAAATTTCTCCATCTACTTTGTTCAATCTGCTTCCCCTTCATGGATGTTACGTATTTAATGGTTTTAATAAGCACGTATGCATATTTGCATTAACTTCAATAGGGACGGGGGGGGGGGAGGCACGGAACTGCCACTACTACTATTCTGATGATAATGAGAAAATTATAATCTATGCGTAAACTAATAGGTATTGTGCTGATCTACAATTAGTGTCCCTACAAGGCATTTTTATTAATCTTAAAAAGAAAATAGAGGCGTAGAGATGTGATCACGGTGTTTGTACTGGATAAGAATGCTATCAAGTAGTCATGATCACCCGATATTTTTGGCATTCTAATACCCGCGATATAGAAAAAAAATAGAGGCGTAAAGATGTAATCACGGTGTTTGTACTAGATTAGAATGTTATCAAGTAGTCATGATCACCTGATGTTTTTGGCATTCTAATACCCGGGGTATTAGTCATGACGAATATTAGTCATCGTTTTTCAAAGCGCTCAAGTGTGGTTCTATTAGATAAAACCGTTATCAGGTTTTGCAAGATAAATCAATATTTTTCTGTTCTGTTACTTGCTTTAAAAGACGGTTACCATTCGCATTGTACTAGTACATGTTTGAGCCAGCTTCGAATTGTGTTTCCTTTTCTGTGCTCTCGGTGTGCTGTGCGTAACATTTTAACCAGCATGAAAGTCAATCCAATCAACGTTATTAAACTGTTACTGACTACATTTGAGGCTATGAATATTGCACAAACTCCTGTTAACAATGCAGAAATAGAGATGAAGGAAAATTTTGAAAATTTTTTAATTGATTCTATGCAAGATTACAATGGATGATACAGGAAGAGACTTGAATTTCAAGAACCGTTTAAAGAGTACGAAGCAAATGCTGTTGAAGATACCATATGGCAAAAAGATAATGAAGATGTTGATTCCGACGCTTGTTCGAGTGACAATGAGCTGAGCTATGATTACAAAAAAAGCTGTGGAATACTGGAGATCTGGTAAAAAAAAGAATTACAGTATCGAAACCGTCAAGCAAAAATACAAATCTGTCAAATCCACACGCCAGTTATGATGCTGGACACATCAATTGAATAAAGGTGGTACTTATAAAGAAAAACTAGCTCAAATATCTGAATATACATTGCAGAATATAAAAACTGCTGTAGACGCTGGTGTCATCCTTCATGATATTGACCTTCAAAAGTGGGCTCTACAGGCACAGAAAGAAATAGGCGATGAAGATATATAATTTGGAGCCTCTCATAAATGGCTATGGAAATGTAAGAAATTGCATCGCATTGTTTCTAGAAAAATAAATAAATTTGTAACGAGAACAATTGTGGAGGAATAAGCGTTTGTACAGAAAATGGAGAAAAATTTGTTCAACATGTTAAATCACTAATTGAAAAGCATGGGTTAAGCAATGTATACAATTCAGACGAAGGCGATTTTCAACTAGAAATTCATTCAGCACGAACTTTAGATATGGAAGGATCAAAAAAAGTTGAATGTGTTGTACAATCAATCTCTTCAACAACCCACAGCTATATGACCCAGCCAATAATAAACGCGAACGGAAAATTACATTCTCCCCTTTTTATAGTGTTAAAAGAGATAAAAGGTGAATTTGGACCAAGAGTAGAGAAAAAATTATTTATACCAGAAAACGTCATTGTAACAGCATCGAAATCTAGGAAACTTACTTCTGGTGTTTATTATCGTTAAGGACGCATCAATTTTTTTAAACATATAAATATAAGTATATAATTTGTTATATGTTAACAGATTATTTTAAAATTTGGTTGGAAAAAGTATTTTTTCCTAATGTTGGGAGTGACAATGTATTATTGATCGATTCCTGGAGTGAACACTACCCCAAAATTGTTCGCGAAGCCACCCCTCATAATAAAAAATCATCACAATGATTATCCCAAAAGGTACAACTGGAAAAATTCAACCGCTTGATATATTTGGATTTCGGATATGGAAAAATTTTGTGAGACATTTTTCAGATAGTGTTATATTAATGGATGCTGATATAAATTTACATTCGAGGAGATATAATCAAACTGCAATCGCTGACCCACAATCAACTGTCATCTCCACGTTATACTAATCTTTTTAAATATTCATGGTTTAAAAGTAATTATGTAACGGAAAAACCGGAATGTTTCGAAAATCCTGTCAATTTTGGGTTCAGTCAATCAAAAACATGCTGTGAAGTACCTGGTTGCAATCACATAGCGATTGTAAAATGTGCATGGTGCAAAAAGTCTTTGTGTTTGAAACATTTGTTTGATGACTATCATTATTGTACAACGTATGAGCCATAATTGCTGGAAATTATAATATAAATGAATCCATAGCATATAATAGGATAACAGGATCACATGTAAATCACATTTTTTACTAGGCGCTTAAGGACCGGAAAAGTGTAACCTCAGTTTTCGATGTACTGATCAAATAAAATTCGATTGTAGACTGTAAGACTGTTAATTCCTCTTGATCAATTGTCAATATGTGTTTAAGCTCGTATTAAAAATATGCATGTACATAAGCGAGACAAATCGCAATTTGTGGAACTTATTCAGACATAACAATTGGAATCGTAGTGAATAAGAAGTAGCTCTTCCCTCTCCCCCTCCCCGTCCCGATTGAGGTTAACGCAAATATGCGTACGTGCTTAAAAACCATTAAATTCGTAACGTCGATGAAGGGGAAGCAGATTGAACAAAATAGATGGAGAAATTTTTAAATCGCGAATAAAGAGGAAAATCGAGAGGGGGTAGTTCACGCTGTTAGGGTGTTGTATTAATTTCGCAATATGAGAAAACCTTGATTCGTAGCTGTTGGGATATTTTGAATCCGCTAAAACATAAAACAGGGAAAAGGCAACGGCAATAGGAAAATTCAAATAAGGGGTAGATCACCCCCTTAAGGTTGCTATTTTTCAAAAATACGAAAACGTGAACTTTATTTTAATGTTTTTATGGAAATAGAACCCCTTCCATTCCATTATATTCATCCCTTTTTAATGTGGGGTGAGAAACAGATAAATGCAGCGGTTGTTCACCCCCTAATTTTTTTTTTCATTCGCGTGGTGGACTTTTCATCGCTTTAGATAAGAAACATTTTGGTTTTTGTTTTATCGAAATCGGTTGAATGCTTGTTGGTGAAACTGCAAAACCACCTCTTAGCATGTCTTATTTTGAAAGGTGGTTTCACCCCTTAAAACCGTTTTTCCGCCGATAAAAAAAAAATACGTGTCTCTTAGTTTCGAATGCTCTTTCAGATACAGGAATTTCAAGAAAATCGGAGGCGGACATCAAAATAGTATTCCTTGTAGGACAGGCTTTGACTTTGACACACCAGGTGTTTTGACAAATGATGATTATTGGCCATTAACTGGCACAACTATTACACAGTTCGACATTATTTTGGAGAGTATAAGCTCCCAGTTAAGAACCACTAGCAACAGAAGCGCTCGAACCGCTCTAGCAGTTTTTTTAACAAGACTTCGTTGCGGGTTGTCTTACCATGTATTGTCAACCTTATTTGCCACTGGCTACGTTTTAGAAGTCTTAGACCCTTATTTTACCGATGGAAAGAAGAACGACGCCTGGATTATCACTTTTCACATGCGTTAACAAGCAGAGAACTTGCGTATGTGGCTTCACCAAGGTGATGTCATCATCGTTGACAGGGGGTTTAGAGATAGTGTTAAGCTTCTGGAGGATTTGAATTTGATTGTTAAGATGCCACATTTTCTTCAGGGCCAAAGTCAACACAGCACAGAAGAGGCCAACGAATCAAGATTAGTGGCATCTGTTCGATGGGTTGTAGAAGCTTCCAATGGTTTACTTAAAACTTTCAAAGTCTTAGCACATACAATGCCGAATTCGCAAGTCCCGTATATAGGAGACTATGTCAGAATTGTGTGCAATATTCGTAATGCGTTCAGACCTCCAATAATTGTGGAAGATGAAAATGCAAGTGTAATTGCAGCAAGAATGCTGAAATTTTCAAAACGTCCGAACGACTTGCAGGCTAGAGCGGTTCAAGAAAAATGGTCAAGAAAAAAAGTTATTTGGCAGGAAATGACTGATGATCATTTGACCGATTTTCCGCAGCTAACATTGGAAGAATTGAAACAACTGACGATTGGAATATACCAGCTAAAACAAGCAGAATCTTACACAGTTGAACACAAAGATGATAAAGGTTTATATAAACTGTTTACCCACAGGGAATCTAATGATGTAATACGAGTTTCGATTCAAAGTCGTCATACTTCATTAAAAATATATACGCTTTGGATACAATATAACCAAGCAGCGGTTATATCATGGTATTGCCAATGTAAGGTTGAAGCACGGGTGGTTGGCTGTTGTACCCATGTCGCTTCTGTACTCTGGTTTCTTGGATACCATCGGTACCGAAAAACACAGCAACTGAAATATTCAATGCACTATCCAGACTATATCGATGATGCTGCAGCTGGATGGTCTGATCAGCATACCGACGAGAAAAAAAAACAATCCAATGGGCGAACATTAAAGAATGAGCCTGTAAAACTGATTTTCCTCGACAATCTGAGCATGTGGAACCACCGTCAAACGTCCAACGCCTATCATCCAGAGAAACTAATTGTAAACATCCAACTTTAACCGTTGACATTAAAAAAAAAAAATCAGCATAATCAATCTGAAAATGCACCCCATATATGTAATTAATGTTATGTTTCAATAAAGACTCATTCTTGGTAATATTATCCAAGAATAAACCGTTTAACTTTATATTTTGAGCTTTCTCACTGTTTCTCTGAGTTGAAAATAACCGTTTTTTTTAGATATTTAAAGGGGTGGGATGGCTTCGAAACGCTAAGAAACACGCTTGTCCCGAACTTTTTCGCGAAGCAATTCACAAAAATAAATATGGTGCTACAGTCTTCAAAACCATATACATGACATCTCGAAAACCGCTTGACCGATTTGAATGCACATTTGTGAAGAACGGCATTGAGATATTGTCTGAAACAGATCGAGCTGATTTTGGATAGCTCGCAAATGAAAATTATTATCTATTTAGTATGCAAAACAATTTATTTAAAAAGCAAGTTCGTTTTTAGACTTTCCAGGGTAGTCTACCACCTTAAACAAGCGAATAAAGAGATGCAATGCCTATATTCATACATATTAGAAGGTGTACTGCAAACCTTAAATGAAAAATTAGAATACCTAAGGGGGGCCGATTCGGGGCCTTATCGACACCCCTCCTTTACTACTGCAAGTAAGAGTAAGTTAATGGTTTGAACCAAGCAACCGATAATTATGAATGAATATTTTTTTATCCTCTCGAATATATCATGTTCAAATGCGAATAATTACATGCAAAGGAATCTCATAATTTCCTACATATTTAGTCGCCAGATTGAATCCGTCATTGCACATTTGGCATATTTAACTTCGAATTTGAATCTAGTACCTTAGAAACCTACTTTGCGCCTATGTTTCAGTTATCATTCACCTGTTGGATTAGTCACAATTACATTTATTATGTGAAAAGTGGTATTTTGTAAAATTTAAAAAAATATAATTTTTTAAAATTATATATATATCAGCGTCAAAAAATTTCCATCCAATTACTCCAATATTTTCCTATATTTTATTTTAATTACTACTCATATTCAACCATTTTAGGAGTATATGCCCGCTTAATACACATTTTTTTGGCGTTGGACCCCTTAAGTCATAAAGTGTTTTCACTCTACAAAAACAGACGCTTAATACAGATATCAGCCCGTTGGCGCGATTTTTCACGAAATCGTCTATAAAACCCTTAACGATAGCAGCCACTAAAACTCATCCTTAACGTTCCCTTCACGCACCTTATTCATTTATTTGAAGAGAAAAAATCGTCGGACAGCTTTGTGTGAGCAAGTTTCCCGTAAGTGCCCGTACACATCGTGCAAAACTCCAAAACGTTGTTTTTATTTATAATCTTCATTATTTTTTCTCAATTCCAGATGCTTTTTTCAGTGTATTGTTTGATTATTTGAATACTTTCATAGTAATTTAAATCATCTGACAATTTTATCTATCTTCACTTTAAAAATATACTTCCTTAATAATAGGTTTTGATTGCTATTTTTATTTTGTTTTTTCTTCTCGTACGAATGTTTTCTCAGTGAGTTTTAATAGCAAGCAAGTTAACGTCGATTGAAACTGATCTCAAAGTTTCAAAAATATTGATGTTCCATTAGTAATGATAAAGAACTGGATTTACAAGTTCGCAGATTTGATTGGGGTATGAAAGGAGTAAAACATCGTGAGACTAAACACACCTAACATGGTTCATTTCCATCAATTACCCGCTATCCGGTTAATGGAATTGGAGCGAATACAGAGTACTTTCCTCTAATTATGAGTGATCAGATATGCAGGAAAATGGATAGAAATTTAAAAACAGAGATTATTATAATCCTCTGTGCATCTCATTTAATATTCCTGTCACGATTTAAATATTTTTTTCTCTTCTTACTTCTTCCTCCATTTAATTCGCTTTATGCATGTGTCTCACCTTAAGATAGATCTCCATGCCTAAGTGCCGCAGAATGAAGTCGGTGAAGCATGAAAATCGTGAAATTGTCGACGGTAGAGAATATCATGCTGATGTCGGCACACGCGGCTAATCGCCCTCTCTCTCTCTCTCTCTCTCTCTCTCTCTTTCCGCTGGGGTGACGGGCGATACCCAGTGATTCCATAAGTGCCGTCGACGACGACGACGACGACGACGACGAGAACGTTGGCGTCGCGTGCGTCAAACTACTTTTCGGTATACATAGAAATCTCTTTCTCTTTTTCTTCCTCCACTCCATCGGCCTTATATTGCCAATCGGACAATCATAGAACGTATAAACGTTGCTGCACTTTACTACTATCGAAACGACGATTAAAACGTTCTGCGAAACGATTGTGCCGATAATCGATCGAACGCTGTACCTAAAGGCTCTCCCATATATGTCGACGCACACAAACCACTTTGTTGCTTGTGAATTTCGGGATATTGATTTATCACGTAATCAACTACGTTCGATTGTAAATACAAAAAGATCTTAAATGTACGACTATCTTTTTGCGATTATATTGTAAACAAGTTTGAGAGCTCTTCCAACTCACGTTTTTTCGGAATTTCTTGTTTTTTGTTCTATTTTCTTTGGTATCCTTAGCAGTATACTTTTCTTCATGTACTCTTTCTGACATTTATTATCCGTATTGGCCGAACACTTTTTTGAGTCCGAATAAGCGGGTGGAGCCACGTTCACGATCGGCCATCCCATTTCTGTTCATTTTACTTTTCCGTTACTATCGTTTTACTACCCAATTTCCAACTTGCTGTTATAAACGCCCCATGGAGAATTATATGTACGCGCAACCATTTCACTACATTTCTAAATCTCTTCCTGAGTATATATAAATATATATGTTAGTAGCTCGTTCCAGCATTTTGGTCGTTCTCCCTTTCTTTTCTCGAAGAAAGACTCCACAGCGATAAGACGTTATATAACATCGCTTCCGCGCTTTTATTGGGCCAAATCGGCACAGTAGTAAATTCCAATTCATCATATTATTATGGAACAAAAGTTCTTTAATGCCACGTTCTTTTTCTCATTGCACGACGTAAATTCACGGTCAAATATTTTTCTAAGGAAATATCTAAAATTAAAGTATATAAAAAAACATGATGTTTTTTGTAAAATAAAGTCAGCGCGCAGTTGTGGTCCCACAGGGAAAACAGATATATACTAATATTACACCACATATAACATACCGGAGTTAAATTCAAGAATTCTAGTTTTGCAGAATGTTTGTGCAGCATCCTGAACTTCTCTCGAATTTATATCTCAAATCCAACTAGCTTTCTCGTTTGCTTTCGATTTTCGTTTTCCTTCTGCTATTCCATTTTCCGTCTCTCATCCTTCGTAGTCTTCTCTTTCGCTTTCTCTTTCTCTCTTTCGCTCTTCCTCTCTCTTCCTAACTGTCTGTGATAGCGAATTGGCTTGATGTTCCTCGACGCGTGTACGAGAGATTCGCGTAAACTACGTAATTTCGCGCATGGCTACGCGTCCTGACGCTCATCATCCCGCTCGTTCCTTCTCTTTCTCTCTATCTCTCTCGTTGCTTAGCGTTTCTGCGACCATAACGTCGGAGGAAACGCAATAACAAAGGTGAAACTTTTGGTCGCTCACGTGTGGCATCAGTAACTCGACGGTATAACCATATGGAACGCGTATAGTATACTGCACGTTGAATTTACTTTTGCCTCAATTGTGGGAATCCCCGAGCAAACTGTATCGGCCAGACGAATGGAGACAAATATATATCCAAATATATGAATACGTGTTGTTTCGAATTCTATGTAGCTTTTTGGGATTTAGCAGCGTTAGAGTTATACATGTATAAAGACAATCTTATGTACCAACTATAGGGATATTAAAAATACAATTAAATTTCACGGAACGCAGATCTTGTCATGCACGGTCACAGGTTTTCTCGTCTCGTTGTACATATACAAAGTTTTACATGTGCCATACCAAAACTTTAACAAGTGATATCGCGTTTTGCGGTTTTGATACAGGAATATAACTGTAAATTGAGACCCTTTGGGCTCAAAAGGAAATTATCACCAGGCGAGTATTTATGCTTTTTGGAGTGTGGAAAATACATTAAAAGTAGTTTTACTGTCCGGTCACCCTTCTGGATTAATTCGTTGTAATTGGGTACGTTTCATTCAGGAAGTGTTAATGAAATAAAGTTTTTCTACTTTGGTTTTCTTTGTCTCATAGCATTGCTTTTTTCCCCTTAGTATTAAGTGCTCCCGGACGATCTCTATGAGCGATATGGAAAAGTGACAAAGATTTATGTTATTAGGCCTGTGAGTACAAAATAATGAATAATAAAAAAAATTAATAAAATATTGCTGATGCGAGGCTCCAGATGAGAGACCAATCATCGGGCTGTGCTGGGTAAAAAGAGGAATGAGAAAAAAGAAAGATATAGATGAGGAACGAATTTCTCAATCCACAGACAGAGAGAGAGAGAGAGAGAGAGAGAGAGAGAGAGAGAGAGAGAGAGGCTGGTAGAGCGTAAAAGAGATGAGACAACGTCGCCTTCATCTTTTCTGCTCTCAACCCTCTCTCTCTCTCTCTCTCTCTCTCTCTCTCTTTCTTCTTCTTGCTGCTGTTCTCTGCACACAAGAGACTCCTTGCGCATGGTTAATATTTTATTCAGGGCGGAGTCCGATTTGCATACGAAGTGGGGTCCATGGGTGCTCGCATCTGCCTACGATATAATGCTCGCGATAGCGTTACACAAGAAAGGAGAGAAAAACTTGGAGCCGGACGACACAGTATATTATGTATATAAATATTCTCTACACATGTGGACGCGTGTATATATATATATATATATAATGTTGTTTTTTTTTCCTTGTGCATACAGTTAGTATGCATATGTGCGTAATATACTGCATGGCGTAACACCGCCCAATGTACTCGGTGAAGTTGACTATAGCTCAAGACACAATCGCTTCGGGAGATTTTCGATAAGATTTATCAGTAGACATATTGCGGTGTGCTGGTCAGTTTCATCGTGGGAAGATGTTACATAAAGCGTAGTGCGTACACGATAGGAAAAATATACAGTGTGAGAGAGGCATTTTATAGATAGATACTGTGAGAGGGAAAGAGACACGGAGAAAAGGTTTTAAAAAATGAAGAAGAGAAATGAGCGAGGTAAATGAAGATCTTTCACATCTTTTCGTCGGTGCGTATGTGTGTGTGCTTTTTGTATTATCAACTGTATGTTGCTTTACCGTTGCAATTCTTGATCGTATTTCGATCTTAATTCGTGCTGAAGATCCTTTGTGGCACACCGCCGGCCGAGAGCGAGAGAGGAAGAGCATGAGGAATCGGATATCAGGCCAAGAAAGCGGAGAATTGTGCATACGAGAAACAGGATCTTTAGTTGTATGGTAAAAAAAGAAGCAAATAAATACTCTACCTGCATGGAGTTTATATGTATTGCACGGCAGATGGAGCATTGAGTCAAAGAAACAGAAGGAGCTACTTAATCAAGAACTTATAGTATTACATACATCGAGAAGGAATTTAAAAAAAAAATTATTTTGTTCCATTTGAGATTTAAAAAACATAAAAACTTAGCATTATATCCATTTAGATTTAGATTTGAGTAATTCTGATAAAAAATTTTAGAACATTATATATGTTTAGAAATTAAATAATTCATTCACAATCAAATTTTAATACTAAATACATTGAGCCCCGCTGGTCAATTTTTCGGTAGTGTTTTGTTCATATACTTTTTGGTGCAAATTTCGTTCCATCGGTTAGATGAGAAATGGTATAAATCGGGCAAATTAATTGATCGAGGTAATAGACGAAAAGAGAAGACGAGGAAGATAGCATAAGAGTTGGACAAAAGGTTTGCAGGTTTGAGAAGAATAAAATTTATGTTGCGCCATCGTGACAGACGCCCGGGGGTTCCTCAACCGCGTAGCTCACAGTGCTGCACGATTATTCTTCGTCACATTTTTTTTTTCTTCACGATTGCATCATTTCTTTTACCGGACATATATGTATCTATACGGGATGGTCGGGTAAAACGGAATACCAGGGCAAAGCGGAATCCCCCCGAAAAAAACAAAACTATTTCTTTTTTCAGTGCAAACGGGAAAATTCGATCAATCGACTCAGGATATGTCTTGGAAACGTAGTAGTCATTGAAACGACTAATAGTTTTTAAATGTAAATTGAAATATATTTATTAATAAAAAAAATAAATATTCAACGATAATTTGTACGAACAACACTTTTTTTCTGCCCAACGGATATGTGAATATCCGACTAACATGAGAATACTACTAACAGTGCTGTAAGCATGTTTGAAATTTATGCACTGCTCCTTAGACTGATGCAAAATGGTTTTTTTTTCTTGCTCCTACGCGTGTTTTCTTTGAATAGTAATGAAAAAAAAATCTGTTTAAGAATGCGAGCTCAATTGCTTAATATTTCGAAGCAACTCGCTCGAATTTTATTGATTTTTTAAATTGGAAAAATGTTTTTTAAAAACATCATTTTTATAACTTTCTTGCTCCGTCTCGTGATTTCTTTAGATATTTATGAAGGACAAATTCTGTTAAAAAATAAGCTCAATAGCTTTAGAGGTGACTCATCCAACTTTAATATTGATTTTTTCAATGCACTGAGAAAAGAAATTTGTTGTTTCCACAAATTTTTTGTTGAATCAACAATTTGTGGCGAACAAAATGAAATTTGTTAATTCAACAGAAAATTTTGTTGATTCAACAATATTTTCGTCGTAATGAGCAATATTTTTTTGAGTCGGCAAATTAAGTGGTTGAATTAACCAAATTTTTGTTGAGTTAACGAATTTCGTTTTGTTCGCCACAATTTGTTGATTCAACAAAAATTTTGTTAAATGAACAAATTTCTTTTCTCAGTGTGGCACGATTTTTTTTAATTTTTGTTTTCGTGTACCTAAGGGCTTTTCCTTTGAATAATTAATGACTTTCAAATATGCTTACAGCACTGTTAGTAGTGTTCTTATGCTACTCGGGTATTCATATTTCCGTTTGACAGAAAAAATAATTTATTCATACAAATTTTCATTGAATGTTCAATTTTTTTATTAATACATATATTTTAATTTTTTTTTATATAAATATTAGTCGTTTCAATAAATACTACTTTTTCAACGCATATCCTGAACCATAATGATCGAATTTTTCAGTTTTCCACAAGAAAAAGAAGTTTCACTTTTTTCGGAGGGTGGTCCGCTTTGCCCGACCCTCCCCTATATATATGTATAGACATATATGTACTTGTGGCGTGCGTCTAGTGAGAAAACATCCTCGTTCGACCAGGGCATTCTCTGCTCCCTGATACAAAAAAATATATAGTATCCCCTTTCTCCCCTTCGTTCGCCCTGTTTCTTACTCTCGTCGCGCTCGTTCCTTCCGATGCTTTTACGTTAGCAAGAAAGAGTTTATCAACGGCTCTTCTTCCCGTGTGTCTCGTCTTTGTGATATGACGATAACCTCATGTCTTCAAAATTCAAAAGCTTGAATGGCCTATACGAAGACCAAATTATTATCCCGAAAATAACTGTCATTGGGGAATGATAAATGTTCATTTTTAATACGAATATATTCACATTTTTTTTATGAACTTCTAGTCCGTCAAGCTTCTTGCAAATGGATTTGATATATTGCGATTTTACAATGATATCGGAAGGTTAATATCACTTTTCCATTTTCATATTTTCTATTTTTACTTTTTATTTACCGACAGCGATGGGTACATAGTTGCTGAGCCAAAATTGGAGGGACGGCACAGTAAATATTGGAAAAACCATGTGAAAAAACTTTAACTACATTATTTTCAAATGTTAATTTTTGAAACTGTATATTTCCATAATGACGAGGCCAGTTCAAGGCTTGCTTTATTAATTTTAATCACCGCTTAAAAGACAAGAAGTTAGTCATAGTATTTAGATCCTCTAGTGTACTGCACCCTTAATTACGCGTGTCTACATCTGTGCAATTGGTCTCCGACTCCAAGAATTGGCCACCTGGGACCAAGGGTATCCACCCCATAAAGAATATACATAGTTTAGGGTTTCTTGTTACGTGACACACCAAAGAGGCTTAATCTTATCGATGTTCAAATCTCTTGCCCCCCAGATCATTACTACCGTTGATTACAATTTTAGATTATTAAATTTATTTTTCGTTAATCGAATATTATTTGAAATGATGCTGATCGACATATTTAAAATAATTTGAATTTAGTAGCAAAAAAATGTTTTTTTTTGGTAGCGTTGAGGTATCTGATAAAAAAAAATTGCGATAATAAATAACAGCGATCCAGACAATTTAGGATCCAACGAATCAGCTTGAAAGTTCGACTAAAAGCACTTGCGTAGAAATCCAGGTTTTAACAATTATAGAAAAGTATATATAGAGAAAATAGCCACGAGCATGACGTAGGCTCGTGTGGAATATGGGGTCGTATTTCCGTATGTGAAATCTTACGTGAGTCCCGGTGAGAGAATCGCGCAGATTTGAAAGCCCGTAATCTGATCACGCACGAGAAGTAACGCGCCCCGCAAATATCGTTCGTCACGTACATCGGCTTAAGTTCCTAGACACGCGCTTGGGAGTCGAGGAGATGAAGCACGAAGGACGGTGAATGCCCATGTGGTTTAAATATGTATGTATATGTATTTAAATAGTGGGAAAGCTCATTTAGGATCGGAGGAAGAGATTTTCCGTCATCTCTTTCCATCATTTTCCTGTGCGCATGTTCTATTGTCTTCTCTTTCTTTTCCTCGCGCTGACGGAGATATTTGCAGGTTTTAAACGGTGTTAAGACCCATTCTTGCAATTCTTTACTAGGTATATTCGGGAATTATATACCCATTAAGAGAACGCGTGTTTGGCAATATAGCCACATAATATACTGCATGTCCTACAAGCTCTACTTGATACTTGCGACATCTATATTTCGTAAAATTTTGAAGAGGAAATATTTACAACCGAACTATTCCATAATGTGTTTTATTAACTTTTGGATAGCTTATATAAGGACTTCAGTAGAAATGGACGGTGTGTGGCAGCGGCTTAGTCCTAATCCATGAATATAACTCGTCGCCTGCTAAAGTTGGAGTGATACACCAGACACCTTAAGCCAGGGCAGCACTACGTTGTCTATTCTGTAAAGGCACAATTTCTGTATGTACGTACTTTCTTATATAACGAAAAGGCACAATCTACACGTTTTGATGCATTGCAACATGGCACTTATACGCCTCTTTGTTTTCTAGCGTCAGATATATATTTACAGCATCAGTGGTATGTAAACCCACGTTACTTGGGCCC
>OZ022416.1:21491520-21538251 GCA_963989365.1 Rhimphoctona megacephalus | reverse complement strand
ACACCGGGATTCGATCCTACTTACGTAGACCCAACCGCATATGCACGCTACCATTGCACTATAATCTTGTTGAAAAAAATTGATTAAAAAATGTAACATACCTAGCATTCCCGAATCTTTCAACAAATAATTCAGAATCTCTATATTGCATAGCAACAAAGTTTAAAAAATATGTTAATGAAAACAATGAAATGAAGTAAATTCGATATAAATAATAATAATAATAATTTTTTACTATTAAACAATTTTCAAAATTATCAATATAAAGAAAAAACATTCAAATTTTTAATATATCCTATACGAAATATATGCGTTCATGCAAATTTTTGAATTTTCGAAATCAACACGGTTCCGATTTTTTTGCCTTATCGGGACCCGACTTAGTTTTGATATAATATTTCTCATCATTTGGATAGGGGCTGCCCTACTGAAGCCCGACTAGGTCCTCAATGAGTTGCCTTACGAATGCCATGTTTTAGTTAATCAAGGCTCCCATACTTTCGCCTTATCGGGACTTCACTTAGTTCTGTGATAATATGACAATTCTTTGGAATTGGGGCCACCCTAGTGAAGCCCGACTAACTCCTCAATGGGTTGCCTTAAAAGGGCCATGTTTTGAATCATCTTGGCGATCCTGACATTGCTCTGTCGGGGCCTAACCTGACAGTGTTGTGGTAATGTCTGATAGGGTATCCATGTTCAAGCCCTTCAAGGCCCCGATTTACATTAGGACTGATTATCACTAACTATGATTAGTAGTGGAATATTTTCTAAGTTATATTTTATGATTCCCGTGTAAACAATGGAAAAAAGAAGCGTGAAAAAACCAGGGAAAAATAAATTAAATCAAGGGTTCAATAGCGCACGAATTCGGTCCTTTTGTTTGGAACACGAAAACCGTTCGATTTTCCAGTTTTGGAAAAGTCCTCATTCCTGTCATAATTCCACTCTCATTTTGTTCAACTCTATCTCAGTGTCCTCGAGGTCTCATGGATCAATAAGGAGACTCTTGAGGGGTGGCTTTATCTCATATCAGAGATCGAAAAATTGAATGGAATGACTTCTGTCTGGCTGTCTACCTCTTTCTCATTTCGGAGTTCAAGCAGATCTACCTGCTAAAACGAGTTGGAGAATCGAGTCGTTAAATATCGAGGACAACGACGAGTCGAGAGGTAACGAGCCGGACTCTCCTCAACAACGCTCCAAAAATTAATTGTCCCGAACGAGAGAGCAAAAAGCGCAGGACTTGCTCTATGAATATGCCTCGCGAGCAATTTGTTCCGAGTATTTTCGAGAGAAAATGGGGGCGGAACATTTTTCGATCAGAATAAATGGAGATAGCCTTTTTAGAAGATGAAAATACAATTGGAATACTTTTTCAAATTCTGTTGAAAAAAATTGATTAAATTTGAATCAAAGCTTGTAAACTTTTTCCAAAATCAATAATCTGAAAAATAAGCAAAAAAAAGTTGTCATCTCTTGCATGATAAATTAGGTCTGAGAATCTTGGCTCCGCGATCAAGGCGTCCAAGTGTCGGCACTGACCATGAACAATATAACGCTGAAAAAAACAGCATGCGTGCGCGCTGTAAAAAAGTTACGACAAGTACATTTTCGAAGGCCTTGAAAAAAATAATCGCATTTATTTGATTCAATCCAAAATGTTCAAGTCTGCAAAAAGATCCGAATAAATGCAATTCTTTCAAAAATTATATCCCTCAATATATCCCTTAAAAAATTTCGGAACCCCCGAACAAAATTATGAAGTAAATTCGAATTGAGCAAAAAAACAACGATTCAATCCTCGCAATAAATGAAGTTCATACTTTTTTTGTTCAAAATGTGTTCAAAAATGTTTTTCAAACACATTTTTGTTTGAAAAATGTTGTTTTGACCGATTTTTTCTATTTTTTATCATTAAATGATTTTTTTTTATCAACTAAACTTGCATGAAATTGAATTTCGTACATGTAACGAATTTTTTCTTGATTGAAGAATGCAGAGATCCATCTAGTGTTAAGTATCTTTATCTTTGGAGGAACGATTGTAAGATCAAAAGAAATTGTGGGATCATTAGTGACCCTATTCATGGGTTAGAAGGTAAAAAAAATAGGTCATGAGTTCTAGGGTTAACATTAAACAAAAAATATTGTTTCACAAAAAAAAATTTGCATTTTCTAATATGTTTACTTAACACGTTGTTGATTTTATTATTGTTGTATTCTAATATGTTTTATCTATATAAAAAAACAGATAAAAGAATTATAATAATAAAAGACCGTGTCAAATTACTGAAAATGTTAAATTTGATTTTAAATATCGATTTGAAATGGTTGAAGAATAAGGTTATCCCAGGATCACACTGGGTTCAATATTCATCAAACTTATAAAAAATCATCAATATACATGCGTTGTGAAAAAATCATCTCGTTTAAAATTGAAAAAACTGATTGAAGTAATCTTTTTATTAATTTCGTGCATATTCTTTTTATAAACAAAATTACGTTTGAAATTGAAAATTTTGACCCTTTCATACATTTGGTTCGCTCGATTCAAGGAGTTATCAAGAGACTCGGTAGAGTCTCGGGACAAGTACATTGACAGCTCTGTCGTCTGCTGGCCCGAGGCTCATCGAGTCTATATTATCTCGAAACAAGGCGATTCGCGGTGGTATGAGTAAAAATTGTATGACGTTTTCGCTAATTGTAGAGCCTAGGAGTCATTTGGCTGCTTGAAAAGCGAACTTTTCACTAATTGAGCTATGGTCTTTCGATTGAGCCTAACATCAGCACGATTGGTTGCGTAATTGCTGAGAAAAAACTTTGCACAGGCTTAGGATTATGCTCGATTCTACTACATTCAAGAATTTGCCGTGTCTGTATATGCGCTCAGATGATACAATCAAAGGCCCTTTGATGCCTATCAAAACCCATTTCCACAAAAGCCGGTCTCCGGCGACGGAAGCAACGAGTTGCGATTGGTCACGACGACTCGTCTTTCCTCTGTACAGAGCCAGCGGAAAGTTTGAACGATATTTTGACATAACGAGAAGTATGGGACGTATGAGCAATTTTATGGATAAATTTATTTAAAAAAAACCATTTCGTGGTTCAGTGTGGTGATATTCGATCAATCGTCCATATAACAGCTGACCAATATCTTTCTTAAAACAGTCGTGAGGTTATAAAGATCACGGTCATTTTCAACTTTTGGTTAGAGTGGTGTTTATAGATAGACGAGTAAAGAGTGACTTTTATATAGGTAGAAGAGTGATGGTGGGAAAATGAAGTATAATAATAAACCATTGAACAGTGCCTAAATAAATAATTTTTTAATTAAACCTAGCCCTTACAATTTTTTTCCAAATGTAAACTTTGCTACAACGGAGTCGAAAACGATCCCTTTTCTCTTTTACCATTAAAATGTTCCCCGAATGCAATAACAAGATTTATTCAGAAACCATTCTCTTCGTTTTCTTTTGTTAACCAAGAGAATGGTGTATGATAAACTCGTATTCGGTGAATATTTAATATCTGTCGTGAGGTTAGAAAGATCACGGCCAGTTTCAACTTTTGCTTAAAGTGACTTTTATTATAGATAGAAGAGTGATAATGCAAAAATAAAGTGTGATTCAATAAATAATCTTTTGGACAATGTCTAAATAAATATATATTTTTATTAACCCTAGACCCATCAATCTATTTTCTGAACGTAAACTCTAGAACGGAGTCGAAAACGGTGCCTGTTTTCTTTTACCATAAAATGTTCCTCGGATGCAAAAATAAGGTTTATATAGAAACCATTCTCTTTGTTTTTTTTCTTTTTTTTTGATAACTAAGAGAAAGGTGTATGATAAACGTGTATTCGGTGAATACTTAATATCTTTGTTGGGAGGTTATAAAGATCGCGGTCAGTTTTAACTTTTGATTAAAGTGACTTTTATCGTATTATCGATAGAAGAGTAATAGTGCAAAAATAAAGTGTGATTCAATGAATAAACTTTTGAACTGTGTCTAAATAAATATTTTTTTTATTAACCCTAGGCCCAACAATCCATTTTTCCGAACGTAAACTCTAGAACGAAGTTGAAAACGGTGCCTCTTCTCTTTTACCATAAAATATTCCTCGGACGCAATATCAAGGTTTATTTAGAAATCATTGTCTTTGTTTTTTTTTTGATAAGTCGTTAGGTTATAAAGATCGCGGTTAGTTTTATTTGGTTAAAGTGAAACTTTTAGTTAAAGTGATTTGAATATATAGATAGAAGAGTGATAGAGTACAAAAATAAAGTGTAATTCAATAAATAAACTTTAGAACAGTGCCTAAATAAATAATTTTCTTTTAACCCTAGCCTCAATATTCCAATTTTCCGAACGTAAACTCTACAATGGAGTCAAAAATGGTGGCTCTTCTATTTTACCATAAAATGCCCCTTGCATGCAATAATAAGGGTTATTTGGAAACTATTCTCTACGTTTTTTATATAACCGAGAGAATGGTGTATGATACCACTTTAGGTTTGAATTATATATGGTTTTAAACCACCTCACAGTGGTTAAATACATGAAAATACTATTTGCACTTGCAATACAAAATGGAATCAAGTGATGCGAAATAATTTGAAGCGAAACGATATTTGATTCGAGAAAAAAAAATTCATAAGTACTTTACCAATTTTGTTTTCCAAATTGCTTATGAGATATAAATCATGATCAATAAACGTTATAAAAGAAAAACTCATGTGGCACTTCGACCGAAATTCTTTTTTCCCATCAAACTTTTGCTCTCGAAATTTGGTGCGCATACTTTTTTAGTTTCAAAATCTCGTTATCCCTATTGCTCATGAGATATAAATCATGATCAATAAACATTATAAAAGAAAAACTCATGTAGCACTTCGGCCGAAATTCTTTTTTCCAATCAAATTTTTGCTCTCGAAATTTGGTGCGCATACTTTTTTTGGTTCAAAATCTTGTTTCGTTATGATTACTTTTATTGAAAAACTTTCGGTGCATTCTGATGATATTGGAGTATTTCCTCGGTATCATTTTTTATGGAATATTTTCCGATCCGTTGATCTGTTGGAATGGATGTTTCAGTGTAATATTTTTTCAAATCTTTTTTTTTTTACAAATTTGAAAAAAATTAAAGTTTTTACTTGTTCGTGGTTCTTTTATACGTCGTATCTTCTCAGAACTACTGTACGTTTTAAGTAATCAAGAGACTCGGTAGAGTCTCGGGACAAGTACATTGACAGCTCTGTCGTCTGCTGGCCCGAGGCTCACCGAGACTATATTTTCTTCTAACAAAACTTTTCGCGGTAGTGGGGGTAAAATCGGCATGTCATTTCGTTTATTTACGAAGCTCATGAGTCATTTGCGGCCTTGAAAATTGAACTGGAGATTAATGAACAAATTATCTTTCGAATGAGCCCGAAATCAGCATGATTCGTGGCGTAATTCCTGAGAAAAAACTTTGCATGGGCTTGAGATTATGCAAAAGTTACTAACACATTTAAGAACTTGACGTACCTGTATACGCGTACTGACCGCTACAAATATAGGCTTCTTGTCCCCCATGATCACCAATCCCCGGTGAGAGAATCCTTGTTCCAATCAATGAGCGATGAGAAAATTCCTGGGCCAATTACATTAAAGCTACGAAGTAACTTGCGCGACGTACTTTAACAAGCGCTAAGTGCGGAAGGATTTGAACAGAATATTTGTTTGGTATATCTATAATAATTGTACAACCATCTGTCAGTTTTTGGTGGTATAAACAAACGGAGTTTCGACATTACGAAGTGCGGTATAAATAAAAAAAACCTGCTGGTATTATAATCTTAATATCACAAGTGAAATATCAAGAGTGACAGTTTTATCGTTTGCTGGATCGAGTCTTATCGAGTGTATATACTTTTACTACGGAAGAGTGCGGGATGTACGATCCAAAAATGATTTCTTTAATATAAATTCAATGACAGCAATTTAGAGTTTCATTCAAATTCACGTATTTTTTATTTTTTCTCCCTTTCCATCGCGACTAATTAGAATCTCGTGGCTTCAATAGTATTGAAAATATGAATGTTTTTTCACGAACAGTTGTGAGGTTATAAATATCGTGGTTAGGTTAGATCGACTCTTGCTTGCAGTAATAATAAGAAAGTGATGGTGTGAAAATAGTGAAGTGCTTTTAATCAACTTTCGAACAGTGCTGAAATGAATATGTATTTTTTTATTATTGTTAACCCTGCAGTTTTTATTTTCCATACTTAACTCTACAACGGAAACGAAAGCGATCTCTTTTCTCTTTCGCGATTAAATGTTCCTCGTGTAAGATTTCTTGGGAAATCATTCTTTTCGTTTCTTTGGTAACTATGAAATGGTGTACGTTGAACTGTTCATCATAATTGGTGTGAATCGATGTAAATTTGGAAAAGAAACTCTATAAAACTAATAATGAGTGTTAAAAAAATGTATATGGCAAAGTTTGTTATTATTATGCCGAGTTTTGAGCACAGTCTAATAAATATTCTTTTTTAACTCTACACCGTTGACAATTTATTTTATTGGTCCCTTTCCTCTTTATTATAAAATGTTCCTCGCTTGCCATAATTAGATTTGTACATCATAAAATGTTCCTTGCATGATAATTGTTGGTTCATTTCAAAAGATTTTCGACGTCGTTTTTCTATCCAAAATATGGTGTAGAATCATGTCGCGTTTGATGAATTAATAAACAAATACACTGTAAACCTGCATCTGGATATATATGGATGCATCTGGATGATAACCGTAGTAAGTAACGATATATCTTTATGTGAAAATGGCTCGTATAATATATCCTTATGTCAAAAGACTATGGCGGTATATACTCCATATCCTGGTATTATCAAAATTTGTATCTTTGGATAGCAACGAATACCTATAGACTCTGGAAATTCTGTGAAGCGACAAATGTACCAAGTATTTCCACTTTTTGGCTCCGATTGTAGCATTATGAATTGAACATTTTGTTATGAAAATTCTTCGGTTGCTCATTTGTCAATGGGGTCAAAAATATTGTCTTCGGAACACCATGGATATATGCAGAATTTCAGAATTTCGTTTGGCTCAATATGCTCTATATTTTTTCACATCTCCGCTTTAATTGTAGCATAATGAATTCGCAAAAATTGTTTCAGAAAGTCTTCCGATGTGTTTTTTCTGACATTATCAAAATTTATATCTTTGGATTGCAACGAATGCCTACAGACTTTGGAAATTGTGTGAAGCGACAAATGTACCAAGTATTTCTACTTTTTGCCTCTGATTTTAGCATTATGAATTGAAAATTTTGTTATGAAAATTCTTCGGTTGCTCATTTGTCGATGGGATCAAAATTATTGTCTTCGGAACGCCATGAATATATGCAAAATTTCAGAATTTTGTTTGGCTCAATATGCGCTATATTTTTTCACTTCCTCACTTTAGTTGTAACATTATGAATTTTGAAAAATTGTTTTAGGAAGTCTTCCGATGTGTTTTTACTGATATTATCAAAATTTGTATAATTGAATTGCATGGATACCTACAGACTTTCAAAATTCTGTGAAGCGACAGATGTGCCAAGTATTTTCCCTTTTTGGTTTCGACTATGGCATTAGGAATTGAAAATTTTGTTATGAAAATTCTTCGATTGCTCATTTTTCGATGGGTTAAGAATTGCTAGCTTCGGAATGCCATGCATACATGCAAAATTTCAGAGTTTTGTTGGGCCCAATGTGCGCTACATTTTTTCATTTCCCTAATTTAGTTATAGCATAATAAATTTTGAAAAATTATTTCAGGAAGTCTTCCGATGTTTTTTTACTGATATTATCGAAATTTGTATCATTGGATTGCAACGGATACCTACAGACATTGGAAATTCTGTAAAGCAACAAATGTACCAAGTATTTCCACTTTTTGGCTCTGATTGTGGCATTATGAATTAAAAATTTTGTTATGAAAATTCTGCGGTTGCTCATTTGTCAATGGGATCAAAATTATTGTCTTCGGAACGCCATGAATATATGCAAAATTTCAGAATTTCATTCGGCTCAATTGAGCTATATTTTTTCACTTCCCCACTTTAGATGAAGCATAATAAATTTTGAAAAATTGTTTCAGAAAGTCTTCTGATGTGTTTTTACTGATATTATCAAAATTTGTATCATTGAATTGCAACAGATACCTACAGACTTTGAAATATCTGTGAAGTGACAAGTGTGCCCAATATTTCCACTTTTTGGCTCGAATAGTGGCATTATTAGGACTTGAAAATTTTATTATGAAAATTCTTCGGTTGCTCATTTTTGGATGGGATTAAAATTTGGCTTCGAAAAGCAATGGCCACATGCAAAATTGATAAACTTTATTGAGCCCAATGTGTGGCATGTTTGAGTTGTGGCATGATTAATTCAAAAATTTGTCAGAAAGTCTTTAGTTCCTTTTTTTCTGGAGGTATAAAAATTTGTTTCATTGGAACGCAACGTATACTTACAAACTTTGAAAATTTCCTGAAGCAACATGTGTGCTCAGTATTTCTACTTTTTGGCTCTTTAATTTTATTAATTTTTATATTTTTAATTTTATAATTTTATTAAAATTGCTCATTCCAGTAAAAATCAGGGGTCTCTCTCAAAAGTCAAGGGTCATAAATACGCACTTTTTCATTCTTGGTATTGTCTTATTTAATTTTTATTTTTTTATGATTAATCCCGCATAACGGTTTAAATTCTCTTTTTCCAAACATAAAGGGCTATTTTGATAGCTGGCGCCCAAGAACGTCAAAATGAAACGAACGGAGGGGGATTATTTTGTGTGAAATTTGCGTGATCTTAAAACTTTGGATACAAATTTGACGGTGCATTCATAGCCTGCATTGATCTTTTGACCATTCACCAATGGTTTCTTAGATCTTCTATTAATAAATAGTAGCTTTCCAAAGTATAATAACTTTCATTGCTGGCAATAGTAGTTTTCGAAAGTATGATACGCTATATTGCTGGCAATGGTTAACTGAGTCGCATCTTCAGAAATTTCATAACTGAATGCACCTTATGTTAATGTAATTTTATGGTGACTACGAACACCATTTTATTCCGATTGAATCGACGTCGTATGTTGTGTATGATACAAGGTCATTCTGAAATTCGCAGAAGAATAGATTTTCTTATAAATTTCTGACGGCGAAAAGCAACGCATGCAACGAAAAGCACTTCCAATTTGATTTTCACCTGAATGAGCAATTTTAATAAAAAGTTATGGTCCGGACAAGTACTCTGTGCGTATACGCTCAACGTACGGTGGTGAACGTTCATCAAATTATTACCAATCAAACAAAACTGTGCTATCATGTACGGACATAAATTAAAGATTTTTTTTAACAGTACAAAAGCACGGGTTCTTATGCGAAACTTTTTGTTCCTGCTTATTTTTCGTTATTTTAGCCACGGCGCAGGCAATGTTGTTTCATTAGGTCATATAAGTAAATATTATTTGGCAACATTGGTCGCGCCATAGCCAAAACAATAGTAGCTACTCAACTTAGAAGATCCCAGAAGCAATGCACCAACTGCATGCCCTACGTTGCCGGTACGCCCATATTGATATCTTCTCAGTCACCAAAGAAATGCTTGTCCTAGTACTGATATCATAAATTTTACTGCTGCACATAACTTAGATGGTGACCTTTTTTCATTTTTTTCTAGACTATTGATTCTTCTTACACACCAATTATAAGTGGTATTTTTCTCATCTTGATAACGTTGATTTTTTAATGTTTTGATTCCTGTTTTGTTCTGTGGAAATAAATTCAAAGTAACATTTATCGTGAAGTCTGGTTTTTTGGCCGGATATTTCGTGATCTATATGGTTGGTTTCCCTCCGGGATATGAATAAAATTAGTAAACATTAAAAAAAAAAAGTTTAAGTGGGGTTTTCGATTTTTTGTTATCTCATAGGGAAAAGAGGGACCACCAATGTACTTGTCCAGGTTTTTTCCCCCCGGGAGGGGATTTTTGCTATTTCGATATATTTGATGAAAAAGATCAGATAATGTTTCGATAGTTCGTCTTTGACGAATGTGTCGAGATATATTTTTTTCAAACATCGAGTAAGTTGCTGTCAATAACCATCAAAGAGGATTCAATACAAAAATGCAAAAGTCAATTGGCTGTGCGTTTGGCATGAAATACCCCGTATGTATTGTAACGACTTTTTCCTTTAGCCGAACAAAATATATTTATTCTCGATACTCCTGGACGCCAGTTTAAGAAATAACTTAAACAAATTTTATTTAGAGATATCGAGAACAAATAAAGGTGGTTACCCGGTCGTAGCCGTATTATTTAACGATTTGGCAGAGGGGCGGAGTTAAACAAAACAAAATAAATTATAAACCAAAAGAAACCAATTCGGAATAACAAAAGTTATTTATTAAATAAAATAATCAGAATTAATATTGAAAGATTAAAGTTCCGAAAAAATATGATATATAATATCTCGTCTGTCTCGAGATTTGCGGATTTAACAATGTTGTTTTTAATCAAATTACAATAATAAATTATCGACAATCCAGTATTACAAGTCTTCGTCGTTAATTAACCGTCTCGTTATTTAAACAATAATTCTTAAACTAAGGACTCTCGTCGACTAAAATCAAGGTCGAATTCCTCTCGGCAATTCCATAATTAAGACAACGGAAAACGCGGTCGATATTATACCGCGATCAAACGTTAAATAAAAAATCCTACTCAAAAGCGAACGTACCCCGAAACAATATCGCTCTTTAATTCGATAAACCCGATAGATCGTCACACGATCACGACCATTTTTAAAGCGCTTTTCCAAAATTAACAAAATTCAACAAAACAATAATGAAAGCGAAACGACGGCTCACCGCTACGGTTTCAGAAGAAGAAAATCCGGTAAAAGACCACGGATAATATTTTCTCTCGATAATTCCGGTTACGTCGAATACTTGTTAAGGGTTGACGACGGCTCGGTAGAAAACGTCAGGTTCCGTTGAGATCGATACGAAAAGTCCCCGATAAATTACGGTAACGCGTTTTTATACTTTTGGGTCCTAGCCCCCCACCCTTCGCCTACTCGCGGAGTCTAGATTCTTCTCGAACATTCTCGCAAATTCGAATTTCGGCAGAACGTTTCGATGACGGGCGATGACCCTTGATAACCGAGATTTTCCGAAGACTCCCGATGCTGTAGGATGCACCTCTCGAGATTAGACAGCTCCGGGTGAGGGCTTCGAGCTAGCGACCACTCTCGATACAATTCGAGCGCTCCGTCGATGAAGACTCCGGCTGACCTTGACGACCTATGCCTTCCCTTATAACGATAATATTTGCCAGCGACTATATTTTGGCTTCCTTCTCTCTCTATGATTCTCGCCATAAACCGCCGTTCGCTCGTACAAAATAAAAATGAAACAAAAATAAATTAAAATACGGAACTACGCTCGCATTTGTCTCCTTAACATGTTCTCGAGAGGAATTCGTCCTTGAATCCTGACGTTTCCTCCCGTGCCGTGCCAATATTCAACTTTTAGTGACGTGAACAAAATCGCCACGTCACAGTATATATGCAAAATTTACTGCCTATCCTCTTAGCTGATACTCGTAGTTGGTACGTTCGCAGTAGTAAAAATACACTGACAGTACTGCCAACTTTATAGGTCAAATGTGACTCTTTCGTAAAAACGCCAAGTTCAGGGATCGCAAAAATTCGAGTCCGACCAACAAGCTGCTGGAAGCCGCGAAAGTCATTTAAGGTAGTACCTAGGTAAAATCACTTGAGACAGATTTTTCTGAAATTTTAACAGGTTATCAATTACAATAGGATCTATATCTCGTCCAAATTTTAGAGTGATCGACTCATACAATCCAGAAATAAATCCCATTAAAACTCGGTTGTTTTACATGTATCGCATATGCCATGTCGCTGTTAATGCCACATTCTCACTAATTAAGCTATTATCTCGAGACAGATTTTTATGAAAAACGAATATGTAATAGAACAAAATATCAGGAATTTTTGCGGCTAGATTCCAAAACTATCGTCTCATACGTTTCCGAGATATTAATGTTCAAAGTTCGAAATTCATGATAAAATTGTACAAGTATGAGACATGGAGGGGATAACACGGCAATGCTGTTAACTCGGCACACGGATAGCCGATTCGTTTGCCGTGTGTGCGCACTCTTCTGCGCATTTTCTGAGCAGCTGATGGGTCGCGGCGTTGTCGCGATCTACCATTCGTCCAAATACACTAGTGTCCCCTTATCTGTATATAGATTTCATTGTGTGGTCTGCCTGTACCCATCCAAAAGTTTACGCTTCTCGGAAAAATGTAATTGACTGATAATATATCTAATAAGCAATCAATTATTTCAGTATATCCCTACAAGGATATATATATATATATATATATATATATATATATATATATATATATATATATACACGTATATACCATATTATATGATGCGATATTAAAACAGCTCATTTTACCGAATTAAAAATATGAGAAATTGGACTAACTTTTGCTTACGCCAGAACCTGGGTACTACCTTAATAAATGATATCTCTAAACTGCATGTAGGTATGGCATTGATTTTTTTTAAGCAAAAAGAAATAAAAAATAACTGCCAGCTTTATTTTCATCAAGACGAAACAATTTTATGTAAAATACTAATTTCAAGATTGAAAAGTAGGGTTGGGCAACGGTGCTTGCTGTATAGAAATTGCTGTAACTCTCATTTCTTTGTTTTTGAATTTCGAAAATATACTTACCTCGATTCGCTACCGCGAATCTTTAATAAAGGCCGAAAAAAGGATTATTCACTTTCATTTGATAGTTTCAGTGGGAAATACGAGCAGAATACAAGAGGGATGAAAAGACCAGGGAATATATAAGAGCTGATACTGTTACAATAGTGAGAGTATAACCCTTGCCAACTTGTATGTACATGGTGATTCAAAAAAACTTACGAAGCGGAAAGTCCTGGGTTTGGGACGACATTTTAAGCAAAACTACTTAGCCGAATTTTTTATTTTTCAATTCTTTTCAAATGTGAAGCAATAGAATTTAGAGTTTTTGAACCAAACCGCATATCGCCATGATGAGCAACGCCTCAAAGGCGTATAATCCGGGGTTCATGCAGGTAATTGAATGACCACAAAACCGTCTATTTTAGAGTCTACATCGCGCGAAGCGAACTTTGACGCGAAAGACTTTTCGCGTTTCGAGTAGGGGAGACTGGAGCTAGTAGGCCAACTTTTTAGACTTTTGCTTGTAAAAAAGAAGGTAAACGACATGTAAATGAAGAAAATTTTATTGTGAATAGAGGGTTTATTCCGCTATCTCAGATAGTTATTTCAGATTTTTTATGGAATACTGAGTAGGTAAGTTGACTCGTGGTAAGGGGCAGGTTAAGTATAGTACGGATTCCACTGATATTAACAACAATTAGTGAAACAAGTAAAACAAAAGGCATGTTTACCAATATTTTATATTTGAAAACGCAACAAATTGATATATAACAATTTATATGAATGAAATTATTGATGATTACTAAATTAGCAAAGTTTGCTGATATAGCCATATATATGTATGTCTATGTTATAGAGTAATTTTATATTCTACGAAAATGTATGTTGTGAATGCAAACAAATTAGAAAGAACAATATTAATATGGGGTTGGTTAACACATGAGTCAGCTAACCCCATATCAATGTAGGCCTACCTGCCCCGGCCGACTTTTTTAGAAACAAAATGCCGTATACATGGATTATAAAAGCAATTGAAAAAAAATAATTATGCAAATCTACAGCTTAATGTATGCACTTTAATATAGTAAACAATTTGTAACATTCAGAAAAATGTCGAAGGCAGGAAGAGATAGTAAAGACTGACAACAAAATTTTGTTTGTTACATGAATTTTCGAAATTTTTTTTTTGCTTTTAAACGACGTGTCGACACACGTGAATGAGCGAGAGGTCACAGCGAACGTAATAACAAATGCGCACGTTTTTACATTTAATTGTTTGAGTGTGAATTAGTCAACTTACGCATATGGTCAACTAACTCCGGTCTCCCGTAACGTTGACCTCATTTGTCAATACACACGATGATATGACATAAGTAGAAATGTCAGTAGCATTTTCGCTTGGTTATAGGATGCTTGACGCATACCACTTAGACGAAAATGCTATCGATGGTAATTTCAGCCGTCAGCGAACGGTAATGGCAATCAACGAGATTACGTAAATAATTTATATTTCCTTTAATATTTGTTATGTATTTACGCATAATTTTTCGATGTTGAAAATACATCATTGTATTTTTTAGTTTTGCTGTAGTTTATGAAAAAAAAAATTTGAAATTTCTATTGAACTTTATTTTTTTAAAAATACATCTCTATTGGAAATCATCATACACCTTTAAATTCAAAATGTTTTAACAAAAATTATAGCCATTTATTTTTTAATGCTTAAATACATTTTTTTGTAAAGAAAAAATGTTTTCATTTTCCGAGTTTTCCGTTTTTTCGAATTGTTTAAAGGCCTAGTTTCTAAACACATTAATGTTTTGAAGGAATTTTTGTCCAATATCTATGGAAAAAAATCAGTAAAACATGCCATTGCACATTATTGATTGAATTGAATTTTTATTCTTTTTTTTTAATATGTCCCGTTTTTAATAAGTCCCATTTTTTTAATAAGCATGTCCAGAAAAAATTCCCAAAAATAGCCTTTTTTCAACGTTCAAACTCTAATAGCGCCTTAACTGTTTGTTTAGCTGAATATTATCTTAACTCATGGCCAAATCGCTATTAATCGTTGATATAATGATTTTTCACGAATGACCATGGATTTAAAATAAAATTATTAAAATGAAATTATTGATTGTAGCCGAAATGTAGCCGAGGTTTTCATGTCCTACGTTTACATCTGTGCTTTGGCAATTTTTCCTCTGTTACTTATTTCTTCACTTGAAAAAAATCCTAAATTAATAGGAAAATATCCAGTTGTTGTACGGAATAAGATTTTTTGTTTTATATTTTACATATCTTTTTACATATTTTCCATTGTGAGCAGCTTCAACCGAATGTCTAGAATACAGGTCATTCAAGACTGCTCATTCATCTTTTCAGTTCCGGAGCGGTCTGGGGAATTTATAGCTATTCCAGATTTACCGCAAGGTCCTGTTCTGTCAATTCTCTGTATATATATGCACAAGAGAAGGAATTTGTCAAACCCGTGAAAATATTATCGACGCTTAATATACGGCGGATGCCTGGCTCGGTACTGAGTAACCAATCGTTGGGATCCAATGCTGGGCCTGAACATGGTCCAACATATTTGCCTATGTTTAACCAATGTTTAAGTTCAACATCGGCACCCGACAACCTACCCAGTCTAGGCCAGTGTTGGCTTATAAACGGCAACCAACTATTGGTGACCAGCGTTCGCCCATACGTTGGACTGATACCGCTTGCCGCTGTTTAGTCTATGCTTACATGCATGATCGTTATCCAACGACCAGCCCAGTCTCGGCCAATACTGTCTTATGAACGGCAGCCAACCGTTGGTGACCAACGTTCATCCACACGTTGGGCTTAAGGTATTCATACACGTTCCGGAGGGCCGGAGAGGTCTACCTGCGCAGGAAATACTACACAGGTAGACCGGAATCATGGTGTGGCGCATACACGTTCCGGCAGCTTCGACAGTTCTTTCAGTTTTCAGTTTCTTCAAACATGTCATCAAGGGATGACGACGTATTGGTATTGATAGGTCTCGCATTAGTTTTAAAGAATGGCGAACAATAGAACAAAAAACTTAAAAAATGGTGCAAAGATTGGTCGCTGGACAAAGAAACTTACACTTATATTAATTTATTAAATGTGTTGAGATTCGAACCCAAAGATTATGAAAATTATTTACGAATCGACGAAGAAGCATACTCAAAACTGCTTTCTATGGTAAGAAAATCCCATTGCTATATCTTTTGATAAAAAAAAGGATATAGCAATGCGGAATAGCATTACCCCACGTGAGAGATTAACGTTAACATTAACCAGTTAACTGGTAATGACGCATATGTGCCCGGAAAATTTCCGTGCCAAAACTATTCAATGTGCGCGTATATGCGCACATTGAATAATTTCTATACATTTTAATGGATTTGAATGGATCTTGATATCCAAAGATTTTTTGGGTCGCTGAATCCGAATCTGAACTCGAAATTTGGAAATTCAAAATGACGAATGCAATATGGCGGACCTAAATGTAAAAAATTACTTGATTTTAATAAAACTTGGTATTTTTATATTTTTGGGGTCGCTAAATCCGAATTTGAACTCGAAATTTGGAAATTCAAAATGGCGGATCCAATATGGCGGGCCGAAATGTAAAAAATTACTCGATTTTAATGAAATTTGGTATTCGTAAATTTTTGGAGTCGCTAAATCCGATTATGAACTCGAAAGTTTGAAATAAAAATGGCGAATCCAATATGTCGGGCTAAAATGTAAAAATTTACTTGATTTTAACCCGTCAGCAGTTGCGCTACTTACACTTTAAAGGTTTGACGCGTGATGAGATATTTTCTCGCATTTATAGTTTCAAGTGCTTAATTTGGTACATACGCATTTGAAAATGATTTCACCATAGTAATTGTGACTTTCAAACATATCTATTTCTCAAAACTCATAAGTATAACGATAATTGATACTATAAAAAAAAAATCATGAAACAAAATAAACAAAAAACATTGAAAACAAAAATAGTACACTTCCGCGCCCTGCACGCGCAATAAACCTAGCACCGCGCGTGCGCGACATGCAACATGTGCGCCACTTCGCGACAGAACTGCGAAGCTGCGCAGGCGGCTGCTACACACGCTCCGATTTAGCATACGGCCGTACTCCGGCACCGGTAGAAAAAATAGTTTTTTCATTTTGTTCTGGTCGCCTGTATGGTTCGCGATAACTGTGCAGGTTTATCATCCACACGTTCTGGTTTACCTGCACAGGAGTAACTGTACAGGCAAACCTGCCACGTGCACCGGAACGTGTATGGTCGCCTGTATCGGCATGCAATGAACTGCCAATCCTACGCCCGTGTTGGCCTTTAAAAGTCAATCAACCCTCGGCACTCGATGTTCAAACTGTCTTGTTTCTAATGCTGATCGCCACTGCTGAGTATGGAAGCTTAGATGCACTATCGGCATACAATGCAGTGCCGATTCTTTGCCAGTAACGACTTCAAAATAACAACCAACCGTACGCGACCGACTCACCTGCTCTTGGACTTATTATATTGAGTTTTGTCAAACCTAATATGTATATGGGGCATTCCTCGCCAAATCGACTTACGTCAGACCCTTTCATTCTTTGATTTGGCTGAAAACTTTGCGTGCTGTATGACCCCTTGAAAGAAGCTCTTTTGTTTTTTTTCAGATTTGTTTGCTCATCCATTTGTGAAATATGATTTTTTGTCAAAATTCGATGTTTTTTTGTTCAATGTGACTCTCCCAAAAATTGATCAAGTCGAAATTTTTTTTAGAAAAGTTGGTTTTTTACCGTACTATTGGAAAAAAAATACGAAAAATGCTTAATATTTGTCTTCCATATTTTTTCTCAATTTAAAGCAATTTGTTCGCCCAAGGCTAGACTTTTACCGTACGACCGTATCTATCACTCCAACCTTGGTTCAACGGTTGGCCTAGTATTGCGGCTAACGGTCGGGCATCCGGCCGATATGGTTAGCACAGTACTGCGCCGTGTTTGGGCTATTTGTACAATTTTTTACGGAAACTTAAGGAAATATTAGTAATAGAGTAAAAATCACTAATGTAAAGGTGTCAACGCAAAACAAGAAAATTTCGGCTCTATCTTTGCAAAAGGTCACAGATTTTATTGGACATCGTGATCGTTAACAGAAAATGATGTATTAACGATGTATGAAGATTTCCCCATTAATTGAGAAATAAATCGAGCTAAACGAATATGAGTAGCAGGGAAAATTTACCGAAAACTCAAAGGGAATAAAACTCGTATCAATTCTTGCAAAAAACGTTAATTTGATTAGAAATTATAGTTGTTAGCAAAAAATCATATGTCATTCATAACAAAAGTTTTGCTACGAATTAACATTTAATTAAAGTAAAACAAAATGAATAGCACAAAAAAATCGTTTTTGTGATACCTGCCTCGAAAGTTTGATTTTCGATTGATGTATAGCGTGCGGAAAGTGGTTTTTTCTCAACGATTCGTCTTTTGTCTTACTTTACTCATACTGAACTGAACATAACTATAATCTTCATGGATTGACGAACTGAACATAACTACAATACCTGATTTTATAGTGCTAAAACCTTCCTTTAAGTGACCTTTCCACCAATCTAGATCTGGGCTAATTGACCGCGGAATTGTTATCTTTGCATTATAACTTCCATTGTTCGCTATTAAAGCCAAAGACCGTATTCGATCGCCAAGCATGCAGCTACAAGTTTGCCTATGATTTCGGAAAATTCTCTGATGGAACATTGTTTTAACAACTCGAATTCTTTTATTGACTTTAATAACTTCTCTCTTTTCTCTTCAGTTAATTCGATCGAGAATCTTTCTGAATCCAAAATAAAGACTAAGTATTTGCATCTTGTCGAAGGATCTGTGTGGCTCTTTTTTTCGTTAACTAAGAAACCTGAAAGCTTTAACAATTTTTTCGTTTCGCCGATATTTTTTCTACACTTGTTTGCATTCTCTTCTATGCACAGCATGTCATCGAGGTAAATCACCGATGAAAAACCTCTCATTCTCAAAGAACTAACTACCGGCTTCATAATCTTGGTAAAGATAAATGGAGCCATAGATAAACCAAAAGGCAGATACGTAAATTGAAATAATTGACCTTCGAACTCAAATCTTAAAAATGTTGTACTCTCTTTCTCTATTCGAATCAAATAATACGCGTCTTGCAAGTCCAGGGTACACATGCACACACCTGGAAATATTAGTTTAGCTGCAGTCCTGATGTCTTCGAACTTAAAGTGAGGAGCTTTAATGAATTCGTTCAACTTTTTAAGATTTAAGATAAAACGAAAAGAGCCGTCTGGCTTTGGTACTAGGAAATATGATGACAAAAACTGATATTTGTTTGTTTTGCACTTCTCAATTGAATTTTTCTCTATTAACATGTTTATGGCTTGTTGGTAGTCGATAATATGAGCAGTTGGAATTTGCACTCGTGGGGCCTGGTGTTGAAAAGGCATCTCAATAAAATCAAGTCTGTAACCTTTGATAACATTCAAGATAAAATTGTCCTTCGTAATTTGACGCCAAATATCCAGAAAATTACTTAATCTACCCGCACATACTCTCTCATTTATTTCCTCGGTTATCTCTGGGTCGTTACTTTGTTGTTGTAGACCTGTTGTTTTCCTCTGAATGGTAATCTTTGTCGGCCCTACACGTTTGCACGAGAATAGCCCGCGTAGCTGGAAAAAGTTCTCTTCCCCTGCGGGCTTCGGAAGTTTAAATAACTGCCTGTCATTTGACGATTTTTTCGATTGCTAGTCTTTAAATTATCTATGTTCTTGACACTTCGACGCATTTTTTACAACGCTTTCGTCTCCTTGATTTTTTCAGTCAAATTTTTTCCGAATAAATCGGTGCCTGATTTGGTTTTTTCCAACAAGTCTCTAAGTGGCTTAGATACACCTGGTAGAATCAGCGCTTTTCTTGATTTGTTTATTTGGAAATGAGTATCAGCAATAAGCTTTGCAGCGACATTAAGATTTTCCAAAAAAAACAATTTATCTATGCTCTCTGGTTCATCCAGCAAAGTGGAAACTGCTGCACCAAGAGCCATTAAAGCTGAGCCAGCTGCTTCTTGACATTTTGTTGCATATCCGTCTCGACGGACTGAAGATTCTGACATTGCTGCTGCTATTACTCGATTAAGTTCCGGTGCAATGAAGCCTTCTTTTCTCGGGTATTTTTCGAATAATTTTTGTTTTTCCTCCTGTTTCATACCTTTTTCGATCCAATGATTCCATCGACTTGCTATCGACAAATGAAGATCAAAATCCAAAGCTTTCGAAACAGATGGATCCTCGCCCAGCACCTGAAGAGTTTCCTCGTCAAGTTCTTTTGCTTTGTCGGCTAGCGTCTGTGACTGTGAGGGCAGCATTTGAACATTCTTCTCTGTGACACCAACAGAGGGAGCATTCTCTCCTGTAGAGGGCACTGTGTTCTCTTTGTCTCGATCTCCATCAGCATCATTGCATAAATCTATACCAAGGAAAAACCAGAGAAAACACAAACTAAAATGTTGTTTTCTCTACTTACCACAAATCATGAATCGAATAATGGGCTGTAATCTTCTGTATCAAAAAATTGTCTCATCTTTTATACGAACTCATGTTAAAAATATATGCGTAGCTGTTTCGTCTCTCGTACGAACTTAGCAAACCTTGAGTCTGACCTGTCATGTCTCTCGTACATGCGCATCAGCTATATTGCGCCGAATTTGTCTTGTCTCTTGTACAAGGTCATCGGGCTCATAATGCGCCGAATTTGTCTTGTCTCTCGTACAAGCTCATCGGGCTCAAGATACGACCTGTTTTGCCTCCCGTGCAAACTCATCGTAAAATATATTTTTTTTTGTATATATGCCTACGATCAAATCCAATCTTCTCTCCATCCTCTGAGTCGCCATTGTCGTGGCCCGACTCTTTACTATCCGACGCCTCGGCCAATGAATCCCATAGTTCTGCGATCTCCGTTTGTAATCGCCTAATCTTCTCTTCAATATCTCCAATAATAACTTGTTTTCGTTTTGACATATTGTTTTTCGATTTCACAAAAAAAAAACCCGAAAATCACTCTACATGAAGTTACCTCCAGCGCATAACAAAAGAATATGAAGTAGCAGTGGCTGGGACGCCGCGAGCGGGGCCTATAACCCCCACTCTCCGTTTTTTACTTTTTCACTCTATACGTTGTGGCCATCTAGTGGACTCGAGAGTCACCACATAATTGTAATCTCGAAAACGAGGCGGGAAATATGATTGAATTCATCAACATATATACAATATTTGCATGTTCTTGCCTTATTAAGAAATAAAATTTCTGATTAAAAAGAAAATGCGACGTTATAGATTAACGAACTTATTTTTCACGCAGCTGTGTAGTCAAAACATTTATAAATATTTTTGACACACGTATAATTTTATCGTATAAATTCAATGCGTAACACTTTTTTCCACTGAACATCGAAATAACTTTAATATACACAAATTCGCATTTGCCGTTTATCAACATACAGACATTTAAAGTTTTTGACTCTTATATATATATATATTACTGAACCTCGAAAAATTGTTTTTCTGAAATTTACACTTATGTTCCACATGTCCTGCACTCAACACTTCCGAAACTAATAGGTTAAAACATTACCGATATTTCGAATACCATTACTTTTCCTGAAGTTAGTTTCCCGATTTTCGTCACTGATAAATTTTCTTTCCCGATCTTACGACGAATGCCTGTCAATGGTTATTGTCTAATCAAACTCTGCTCACACGTCCCACACTATTTATTTTTTATTTTATCAACCTCCGTTCAGACTTTCCGTTGTACAGATACAGCGGAAAGATCACAGTCGGGACCAATCAGAAATTCGTCGTTATCGTTGCCGGAGACCGGCTTTGGTGGAAATGGGTTTTGATGGGCATCAAGAGGCCTTTGATTATGTCGTCTGCGCGCATATACAGACACGGCAAATTCTTGAATGTAGTAGAATCGAGCATAATCCTAAGCCTGTGCAAAGTTTTTTCTCAGCAATTATGCAACCAATCGTGCTGATTTTAGGCTCAATCGAAAGAGCATCGCTCAATTAGTCAAAAGTTCGCTTTTCAAGCCGCCAAATGACTCCTATGCTCTACAATTGGCGAAAACGTCATAAAATGTTTACCCCCACCACCGCGAATCGCTTTATTCAGAGAAAGTATTGACTCGGCGAGCCTCGGGCCTGCATACAACAGGCTATCAATGTACTTGTCCCGAGACTGTACCAAGTCTCTTGATTACATTTGGGAGTTCTTACAGTTCCAAAAATTATAGAATAATCCGTTGTGATAAAGCATACATTAGAGAAATGGTATTTCAACATAATATTTTGGAGATTTTATAAAACATCATATAATCGCACGTACTTGGCCACATACATTATGTTTTAGTAGATCTCTATTTATTTATCAACTTTTTGTGAACGCCCAACATCTACGAGGTTTAAATTATATGACCTCTGTACAATTTGACTATTTTGATAAGATAATGACAGCGTTTTTCCATAAAATGTTGTATGATGAGTTGGTTTTTGGATACAGGTTTTGTAGAAAGGGATTTTTATTCCGATGACTTTGTGTTAGTTTTAGTAAATTTTTGTGAGGATTTGGTTTTTTTGAAGGTTTGATAATTTTTTTTGAGGGCGTTATTATTTTTATTTATTTATTGATTTATGATCAATTATGATGAGTTAGTTTTTAGCGAGGATTTTTGTGCGTAGGGATCTTTATATGAGCAACTTAGCGTGGCTTTTAGTAAATTTTTGTGGGCATTGGTTGTTTGGTGGAAGGGGTTTTACTGAAACGACTATTTGGGGGGCGCAAATGTACATGTCTCAGGTTTTTTCACAACATTCATGCTGTATTTTGCCATTTATTTATCAACTTTTTGTGAACTCTGAACTTGAACTTTTACGAGTATTCAATAATCAAAGTTATTATGGTGAAAACTTATGTATCTATTCATCATGTAACGAAAGTGGGAGGATTATGTTTCTATAAAATTCTGTTATCGCTGACTTATTTTTTAGTTTGTTCCAAGAAATACATATAACTATTTTTGGCATTCCTCGACCAATTTTTTTTCTTGATTTTAGTATCATCCGCAAAAATCCATGATGTGCCAGCTCTTAACATGCTTGTATAATGAAGAATGAAGAAACGTACCTTCGAAGATGGTTCGACCGTGATAGAATATGGCAATTTTGACTTTATATTTTTATTAGTTCCCCAATAGAATGACTTAACTTGCGAGGGAAAGTAGACAATTCAACGCAGTTTACGCTGGCCTTTTTCTCTCCCGTTTTACTTATACTATGCTTATACTATACCACATTTCGGCGAGAAATTCGACTTCTGCGAGGTGGGTTGATCTTTCTGCGGACGTGTGATGAAAGAAATATTTTCGAATCAAATACTAGAAATAATTTTCGATTCTGCTAAAAAGTAATGACGAATTTTCTGCATTTTAATGAAGCCAACTTCAACATCAACACATTTATCATTTAACATAAATATGTAACTTACTTTTGAGATTGTTTTTCTGATTGTGATTCTTGAAAGAATTAGATACTGAATAAAAATTTTAAAGGTCGCTCAAGCGAGTTTTTAATGATTTTGGCTGAAAATGGGTACATGATCGAATTTCGAGCTGGTGTATAGGGACTATATTTGGACTAAAAATGTAATGTGAAATATTGATCTAAGAAGTGTTCAAATTAGTTTTATCTTCATAATTAATCGTCAATACTTATACAATTATTAGATTACTTAAAACATACAGTAGTTCTGTGAATATACGACGTATAAAAGAACCACGAACAAGTAAAAAAATTAATTTTTTTCGATTTTGTAAAAAAAATTTAAAAAATATTACACTGAAACATCTATTTCAACAGTTCAACGAATCGGAAAATATTCCATAAAAATGACACCGTGAAATTACTCCAATATCATCAGAATGCACCGAAAGTTTTTCAATAAAAGTAATCATAACGAAACGAGATTTTGAAACAAAAAAAGTATGCGCACCAAATTTCGAGAGCAAAAGTGTGATTGGAAAAAAGAATTTTGGTCGAAGTGCCACATGAGTTTATCTTTTATAACGTTTGTTGATCACGAATTATATCTCATGAGCAATAGGGAAAACAAAATTGGTAAAGTACTTATGAATTTTTTTTTTCTCGAATCAAATATCGTTTCGCTCAAAATTATTTCGCATCACTTGATTCCATTTTGGGTTGCAAGTGAAAATAGTATTATCATGTATTTAACCACTCTAGGGTGGTTTAAAACCATGTATAATTCAAACCTAGAGTGGTATCATACGCCATTCTCTCGGTTATATAAAAATCGTAGAGAATAGTTTCCAAATAAACCTTATTAATGCATGCAAGGGACATTTTATGGTAACACAGAAGAGGCACCGTTTTTGACTCCATTACAGAGTTTACGTTCGGAAAATTGGAATATTGAGGCTAGGGTTAAAAAAAAAATTATTTATTTAGGCACTATTCTAAAGTTTATTTATTGAATTACACTTTATTTTTGCACTCTATCACTCTTCTATCTACATATTCAAATCACTTTAACCTAAAATTTCACTTTAACCAAATAAAACTGACCGCGATCTTTATAACCTAACGACTGTTCAAAAATATTAATTATTCACCGAATACGAGTTTATCATGCACCATTCTCTTATATAGTTATAAAAAAAAACCAAAGAGAATGGTTTCTAAATAAACCTTGTTATTGCATCCGAGGAACATTTTATGGTAAAAGAGAAGAGGCACCGTTTTCAACTCCGTTCTAGAGTTTACGTTCGGAAAAATGGATCGTTGGGACTAGGGTTAATAAAAAAAAATATTTATTTAGACACCGTTCAAAAGTTTATTCATTGAATCACACTTTATTTTTGCACTATTACTCTTCTATCGGTAATATGATAAAAGTCACTTTAATCAAAAGTTGAAATTGACCGCGATCTTTATAACCCCCCAACAAAGATATTAAGTATTCACCGAATACGCGTTTATTATACACCTTTCTCTTAGTTATCAAAAAAAAAAAAAAACAAAGAACGGTTTTTAAATAAACCTTATTTTTGCATCCGAGGAACATTTTATGGTAAAAGTAAACAGGCACCATTTTCGACTCCGTTCTAGAGTTTACGTTCAGAAAAATGGATTGTTGGGTCTAGGGTTAATAAAAAAATATATTTATTTAGACACTGTCCAAAAGTTTATTTATTGAATCACACTTTATTTCTGCACTATCACTCTTCTATCTATAATAAAAGTCACTTTAAACAAAAGTTGAAACTGGCCGTGATCTTTATAACCTCACGACAAAGATATTAAATACCGAATACGAGTTTATCATACACCATTCTCTTGGCTAACAGAAAAAACGAAGAGAATGGTTTCTAAATAAACCTTGTTATTGCATTCGGGGAACATTTTGATGGTAAAAAAGAAAAGGGATCGTTTTCGATTCCGTTGTAGTAGAGTTTACGTTTGAAAAAAAATTGTAGGGGTTAAGTTTAATTAAAAAAATATTTATTTAGGCACTGTTCAATGGTTCATTATTATACTTTATTTTCCCACCATCACTCTTCTATCTATATAAAAGTCACTCTTTACTCGTCTATCTACAAACACCACTCTAACGATAAGTTGAAATTGACCGCGATCTTTATAACCTCACGACTCTGTTTTAAAAAAGATATTGGTCAGCTGTCATGTGGACGATCGATCGAATATCACCACACTGAATCACGAAATGATTTTTTTTATAAATTTATCCATAAAATTGCTCACACGTCCCGCACTTCGTTATGTCAAAACAACGTTCAAACTTTCCGTTGGCTCCGTACAGAGGAAAGACGAGTCGTCGTGACCAATCGCAACTCGTTGCTTCCGTCGCCGGAGACCGGCTTTTATGGAAATGGGTTTTGATGGGCATCAAAACGCCTTTGATTGTATCATCTGAGCGCATATACAGAGACGGCAAATTCTTGAATGTAGTAGAATCGAGCATAATCCTAAGCCTGTGCAAAGTTTTTTCTCAGCAATTACGCAACCAATCGTGCTGATTTTAGGCTCAATGGAAAGAGCATCGCTCAATTAGTCAAAAGTTCGCTTTTCAAGTCGCCAAATGACTCCTAGGCTCTACACTTAGCAAAAACGTCATAAATTTTTACCCCCACCACCGCGAATCGCCTTGTTTCGAGAGAATATAGACTCGGCGAGCCTCGGGCCAGCAGACGACAGAGTTGTCAATATACTTGTCCCGAGACTCTACCGAGTCTCTTGATATTCACCGAATATGAGTTTATCATACACCATTCTCTTAGTTATCAAAAAAACGAAGAGAATGGTCTCTAAATAAACCTTATTATTGTATTCGAAAAACATTTTATGGTAAAAGAGAAAAGGGATCGTTTTCGATTCCATTGTAGAATTTACGTTCGGAAAAAAATTGTAGGGGCAAGGCTTAATAAATAAAATTATTTATTTAGGCACTGTTCACTAGTTTATTATCACACTTTATTTCCCCACTATCACTCTGCTATCCATAATAATAAAAGTCATTCTTTACTCGTCTATCTATCTATCTATAAACGCCACTCTAACCAAAAGTTCAAATTGACCGCGATCTTTATAACCTCACGACTGTTAAGAAAGAATATTGGTCAGCTGTCATATGCACGATCGATCGAATGTCACCAGAATTTTTACCAATATCACTATTATCACTAGACCGCGACTGCGAAAAAAACAGTTGAGCATCAAAAATGTGTGCGAAAAAATGCTGAATGTCCCGGACCAGCAATTATAAAAAAAAATAATATAATCAATACGCTTTAAGCTACGGGGTTCTAATTAGTCGCGATCGAAAGAAAAAAAAAATACGTGACTTGACATAACTTGAATAATCCTCAACAACGCTGTTATTTAATAAATATTAAAGAAACGATTTTCGAAAACAGGTAGAATTGTGGTCCTTCCTGTAAAAGTGTCTTGTAGCACTCGCTTATAAATGTACTTGTCTCAAGTCGCTACCGCGACTCTTAATACCACCGTATTTTTTTTTAAAAAAATATTCAAAAATGGTGGAGTTATTCTGCTGTCTTCTGGCAAAGTCATAGCGCAAAGTGTGAGATGGCGTAAGCTCTAACTTTTGCTGTATTAATCTCTCTCTTCTCTCTGTATTCTGGTGTATTGATGAGTGATTGATTGACAAATTAACTTTTTTTTACTTCTTATGAACACTTATATGGTGTGCGTGAACTTCTTATAAGTGCGAAAAGTTGTAATATATGAAATGGCATACGTACAAGAAACATCACTTTGATGTCCCCCTCCGATTTTGTTGAAACTCCTGCATATGAAAGAGCATTAGAAACCAAGAGACACGTATTTTTTTTTTATCGGCGGAAAAACAGTTCTGAGGGGTGAAATCACCCTTCAAAGTAAGGCATGTCAAGGGGTGATTTTGTAGTTTCAGCCAAAGCACTCCACCGACTTCCATAAATCAAAAACCAAAATGTTTCTCATTTAAAACGATGAAAAATCTACCATGAGTACGAAAAAAAATTAAAAAAATAAACAGGTGAAACACCCCTGCGGTTATCTATTTCTTAGCCCTAACTAAAAAGGGGTGGATCCATTTGAATGATCTGTTTTTGTATTTTTTGTATTTTTTTTAAATAGCAACCTTAAGGGGGTAAACTACCCCCACTTGAATTTGCTTACCGCACTTGTTTTTTTCTGTTTGCAATGTCTCTGCTGATTCGAAATATTTTTACAACCTCCCTTTCTATTTCCCCTCCATCGAAAATACGAATTTTATGATTTTAGGCGGATATGTAAATGTGCATTAAGAGATTAGAGATAGTCAGAATTTTCAAAAAATCGATTTTTTTTGCATTTTCTTGAAGTATGATGTTTGTAAAATATTACCTGAAAATTTCAAGTCAATCCAAGAAATAGTTTTCGAGATATCCTACATTTACTGAAGGGCTCTCTGACTCTCGACGGCATGTTGCTGGTGGCAGATGCGAATAACTAGTTTCAACCGGCACAATGGATCCTTTGTAGAAATAGTTCCATTATTAGCCTTGTGCATTTTTGGAGTACTTAAAATTTTAGGTTAGATGTCAGCCCAGGAGTAGATGACTCGGTGTAGGCAATTAAATAATTAGTATTTCTGTACATAAATCGAGTGTAAAATAGTCTAGACGCGGTATTACCTTTTCGTATAATTTTGAGGTCGGTGGATGAAGTAAAGCTTATTTTATGTATTTTGATCCGTTGAATCCGAATATTGCATTATTTTTTCCGAAAACCAGGGCATTCAATTGTTTAAAGGCAATTGTTTAAAAAATATTTTCTTAGGGATGAATTATTTTTTTTAAATATTTTGGGCAATTTTAAAATGAAAGTTATTCTTATAAAATTTAGCTTAAAGTCATATTTTTGAGTTATAAATTTTAAAATATTGAAAAACTGGAAAATTTCAAAAATGTATAACTCAAAAACTATAACTTTAAGCTACATTTTATAAGAATAATTTTCATTTTATAATTGCCCAAAATATTAACAAAAAATAATTCATCTAAAAAAAAAATATGTTTTAAATAATTGTTTAAACCATTGCCTTTAAAAAATTGAATGCCCGGGTTTTCGGAAAAACTAATGCGATATTCAGATTCAGCGGATCAAAATACATAAAATAAGCTTTATTTCATCCACCGACCTCGAAATTATACGGAAAGGTAATACCGCGCCTAGACTAAAACTTATATATATATAAGGGACCAGTCAACTTTGAAGCCACGAAAAAAGGCTATTTTCGCGATTTTTTTTGAGGATTTTATAAAAGATATGAATATAAAAGTTGTTGGTCTTGATTAATAAAGTCTTGAAATACATAAAAAAAAATTTTAATTCATTTTTATTCATTTTTAAGTACAAAAACTATAGTTTAACGTAACGCCTCAAAAATAGGTGGGCTAGGTAGCTCCATCACAACTCGGCAACGGTTTGTCTGAAACAAAAAAATCACAGTCCATTAGATTCAGAATGACACCAGCTACAAAATGACCCTTGGATATAAAGTTTTATCAAAAAATAAGAAAATGGCAGATGAAAAACGAAAAAAGTAAAAAAAATGCGTTTTTTTCGCAGTTTTTCACAAAAAAAAGAGTAAAAATCAAAATTTTAAAACCATCAAGGGTCATCTTGTTGCGAATCATGTTTACAATATGTGGTTCAAATTTCAAGAGAATCGGTTCATTAGTTTTATAGATACGATGGAGCTAGATTTTGAAAACGTTGTTTCGAGAAAAACGCGTTTGAAGTTTATACGCTCAGGTAGACGAAATGAGGTCCTGACGTTCAGGTAAAAAAAAAAAATACTTTGAGAGATCGGATTTTCATAAAATTTTGACACAATATTTCTGAATGTATGTACTTTCGAAAACGGTACCAAAAAATCGATTTTTTTAAATTTTCAAAGTGGACTGGCCCCTTAAATGCGTTTTTCTCGAAACCATGTTTTCAAAGTCGGTGACCACTGTAATTCAAAAACCACTTGACGGATTTGAATGAAATTTATACAGCTTATTGAAAGCATAAAAAACTAGTACTTATTCCAAGGATTTTTTTTGAAAACTTCAATTTTTTTTTAACATTAAATTAGTGATTTTTTTCTTGAAAATCCACGAGTAAATTTTCAGAAGCCGCCATTTTGTTTATTCTTTTAAAAAAACTTCGATTAAGTACTAGATTAACTATTAAACTAATGATTTTTTTTGTTTGATTGATTTTAGATGAACCAGTAAAATGTTCTGATGGTCATCGCAAAGCACTACTTGAGGAACGGGCTCCAACAAAGATGACAATAACTTCGTCTACAATTAATATTTTTTTTTGAAATTTTGGTCAAGTAAAGTTGAAACATAATATAATAAATCTGTTTCATTAGTTTTATAAAATAAATTTAATTACTGTCAAAAAATAATAATTTAAGATACTGACTTTTTCACGCCTCTTACTATCCTTAACACGTTAACCTCAATAGGGGTGAGGGCAGAGAGCTACACTTTACTCTCTACTATTCCAATGTTTATGGGAAACTTGTATGCTACGCGTATACGAATAGGTATTCTGCTGATCTACTATTAGTGTTGCAATACGACACTTTTTTAAATTTTAAGAAAAAAATACAGGCGTGGAAATGCGATTACGGTATTTGTAGTAAATAAGAATGTTATCAGATAGTCATGATCACCTAATATTTTGATTGGCATTCTGATATTCGTGATTGACAGTTAAAATTAGTACAGTAAACTCTTGGTAAGTTTCCGACCTAGGGGCTGTAGGGGTGGAAAATGGAGAGTTATCGAGAGCCCCCACTCTCTGTTCTTTTATTTTACGATCACGTGTGGTTTTAACTGTTTATGCGTACGCACCATATATGGATATATGTATGTTTAAAAATATACATACATGTTTGATGTACATATATAAAAATCAAATTGACATATGACATTCTTAAATTTTTAATTGATACATATGAAGAATGATGCAACTTATTTTCTACTTTGCATAATAGCAATCTTTGACGCCCGAATTATTTATATTATATATTTACGAATAACAGACAATCAAAAATTATACTTAACCCCTCAGCGGTCGCGCTACATACACTTTAAACATTGGGCGCGCGATGAGAGATTTTCTCACATGTATAGCTTCAAGTGCTTAATTTGATAAATAGAAACTTGAAAACAATTTCGCTACGGTGATTGTGAATATTAAACATTTTTATTTTCAAAAAGCTATAAATATAACGATAATTGACACTAAAGACCAAAAAAATAATAATTAAAAAAATTGAAAAACAAAAATTCAAATTTTTTTTTAAACACTTCTATCATACAGAAAAATACATTTGGTGACGATAGAAAAAATTTCAAATGCTGATGTACTTTGAAATTTTCGTTGGAAAAATTTAACCGCTGGATGTATTTGGACGCCGGATATGGAAACATTTTGTGCGACATTTTTCAGACAGTTTGATATTAATGGATACTGATATAAATTTGCATTCGCGGAATAATATAATTAAATTGCACTCTTTTATGCATAATCAACTAATGTCTCCACGTTATACTAATCTTTTTAAATATTCATGGTTCAAAAGTAATTATATAACTGCAAAACCAGAATATTTAAAAAATCCAGTCAATTTTGATTGCGATCAATCGAAAACACACTGTGAAATACCTGGTTATAACAATATAGCACTCTGTAAAAAATTTCCGTATGAAAATTAATACACATGCATAGGAAGCTTTTATGCGGATACCGTATATGAAAATTCAGATACGCTGAGGAAAATTGAGAGACGCGGTATTTTAATGATACGAGCACTGTTCAGTAAAATTAATATACTTGTGTATTTGAAAAATCATATACATGTAAGAAATGTTGACCTTGTGCATATTAAAAACACGAAACATCTACTAATATTACTATACAGGTATATTAAAGTTCATGTTACCAGTATAGTAATTTTCAGATTCAATATTACTAAATTTCAGGCACCGTATAACGTTTTCGCATTACATATGTCCACGATAATTCTGGAGATGTATCATAAAATTTGGTGATCTTTTTTGAATATTAATATACGAATGAATATTAAATAAATTCAGGTATTATGAGTTTTTAATGGGAATACATTAATTGGCGTACTATTGTGTTCGATTTTTTAAAGTTGAAGGTCGAAATCATGCAGACATCTCAATAAATTAGTTAGAGTGACTTATCACCACTTGATGCCGTGGCAATCAAGTCGAGCAATTGTCGCCGTAAAAATTTTTATTATAATCTCAACATCTTGTGTTAAGTTTGGTATTTACCATTTTCATGTTTTACACAATTTTCTTAGATTCGAGCGACTTGTATATATCCTCGTCCGAAGCCCGTGCCTCCTATGAGAAAGTCGACGCTCTGCGCCACGCGGTGGCCAGAGCGCGAAGCACGGTGCCCACAAAGCGTTACGAATTTCCTACACTTGTGTATTAATTTTAATATTGAGATTCTTATAATTAATACATAGGTAAATGAATTTTAATACACAGATTTTTTTTTTATACTGCAGGGTATATTAATTTTCATTCTCATTTTTATACCGTATTTTTAAGAGATAGAGTTATGATGGGAAATAACATGTATCGTATTATTAACATTCATGTGTATCTTATTTTTCAGTCAACTGTCAAGAAAAGTGAAGATCATACTGTAATTTTAATACATTGTTAATAGTAGATGAATTCATATACATTTGTATTAATTATCAATCAAACATATGATTTATTTCAATGCATGTCCACAAAATTTTCAGATTTCATATGAATATTCAATGTTATGTATCTTAAATTCCATATCAGTAACCAAAATTTATGTTCATATTTCAATTTTGGAATACGAGTGTAATAATTTTCATTTCCTACACCCGGTTTGTAAATTTCATTTACCGTTGTATTGTAAAAGTATTGCAAATTTCATATATTTTTTAACAGTGCAGTTATAAAATGTGCATGGTGTAAAAAGTCTTTACGTTTGAAGCATTTTTTTTATGACTCTCATTATTATACGACGTATGAGCCATGATTACTGAAAATTATGATATAAATGAAACCATAGTGTATGGTTTCAATAATATAATATACGACAAATACATGATAAATAATATCAATATGATAAGATATTAGGATTACATATAAATACGATGTTTTTTAATAGGCGTATAAAAAGCGGAAAAGTGTGACTTCAGTTTTCAATATAATCATCAAATAAAATCCGTTTGTAGACTTTAAGTGTGTTCATTTTAATTACAATTGATCAATTGTTAATATGTGTTTACGCTTGTAATAAAAATATACTTCTGTATAGGCGAGAAAAATAGTGTGGAACGTATCCAGGCATAAACATTGAAATAGTAGTGAGTAAAGCGAAGCTCTCCTCCCTGAGGTTAATGCAAATATGGATGCAGGCTTAAAACCTTAAAATTCGTATTGTCGATGGAAGATAAGTAGATTCAACGAAATAGATGCGCCAATTTCGAAAGTACGAATGAAAAGAAAAATGAAGAGTAGGTAATTTAATCTTTCAGGATCTCGTATTATTTTCATAATATGAGAAAACGTCCATTCGGAGTTTGTAGAAATATTCCGAATCAGCAGAGACATTCGAAACAGAAAAAAAACAAGTTTTGTAAAGAGATTCAAGTGGAGGTAGTTTACCCCCTTAAGGTTGCTATTTAGAAAAAATACAAAAACACGTGACCTTTATTTTCATGTTTTTATAAAAATAGAACCCATTTCATTCAAATGGATCCACCCCATTTTAATGAGGGCTGAGAAATAAATAACCGGAGGAGTGGTTACCCCTTAATTTTTTTATTTTTTCGATACTCATGATCGACTTTTCATCGTTTTAGATGCGAAACATTTTGGTTTTTGTTTTATCGAAAAAAATGTGCTTGTGGGTGAAACTGCAAAATCACTCATTGACATGTCTCACTTTGAATGGTAGTTTCACCTCTTAGAACTGTTTTTTCATCGATAAAAAAAAAAAACGTGTCTCTTAGTTTCTAATGCTATTTCATATACAGGAGTTTCAACAAAATCGGAGGCGGACACCAAAGTAATGTTCCTTGTTAGCAGTAATTCGATACGATTGTATGTATGTTTGCAGAATAATTAGCATAACAAACAAACGCTGTTCAATCATATCGACATAACAATAGGTGATGCCGCCATAACTACGTTCACTTACAACAGTTTCGGCATACTTCACGCTGTCGCTGGCTGCTCGTAACTCTGATAGATGTATCTATGTACATTTTTTTGTTGGTTGTGTTTTTTATAAATTAAGGATAAGATTAAGGTTAGGATACTTGATTGTTTGAATTATTTAATTTTTAAACGTTCGGTGTCTATTCTAATTCATAGTCAATAGTTATAATGAAAACAAATTGTGGTCATATAACAGAAAAAAAACAACTGCAGTGCGTAAGAATTAACATTGGAAGAATTACAATAAAAAATACTACAATAAAATACTACACTACAATAATACGATACTACAATAAAAAAAAATCCCGGCCACAAAAATTGTAGTAAACTTAAAAAACGGTCAAATGAAAATAGTTTAAAAAAACAACTTTTGAATTTAAAAAGGTAAAAATTAAGCAAAAGAAATCGATTCAAAAAATGTTAAAACAAAAAAGCGTGTTTAAAAAAACAGAAGAACTCCCAACTGCAAAATAGTATAATATATCACCAAATAGTAGTAGTAAATAAAAATAGCAATAAAAAAGATGAAAATAATTCACTCGGTAAGTGTAACTCCCTTACAATTTCATTTTTCTGATCCATATCGTCTACAATGAAATAATAAAAATAAAATCATTATATCAGCTAATATGGATTAACTAAAAATAAGTATGTAGCCGAAAATCATAATCGAATTTAGGGGATGTCGGGAGATGTCTCCTTCATCTTTTTTGTTCAGGGTTTTCGAGACGTATCCCGACATCTCCTAAATTCGATTGTGATTTTTGGCTACATACATATTTTTAGTCAATCCATATTAGCTGCTATAATGACTTTATTTTTATTATTTCATTGTAGATAATATGGATCAGAAAAATGAAATTGTAAGGGAGTTACACTTATCGAGTGAATTATTTTCATCTTTTTTATTGCTTTTTTTTTTACTTATTATATTGGCGAACCTAACATTTCTCGGTCGGATTCTCATCCGGCAATTTTAGGGTGATAAAATTAAGGCTACCTTGATAATGCCCGTTCGGGTCCTCAATAAGTTTCCTTACTGAATCTTTTTCTTGTAAACTCAACCAGTCCTGTTATGCCCCTTCTAGGGTCTTGTTTGGCTGTGGCGTGGAAGTCCCTATAGTAGGTAATCCACATTTCTGCCCTTACGCGCCCTAAATTTATTTCAGGCTGCCCTAATAATTTTCCACACGAGCAAATATATATTCACACATACATACATCTATAGCTTCTAAATCTCATGTGTTTACACTTGGATTTGGAACTGAGTACAGGTTTGCCCAGACAGATGTACCCACTTGCCGCCCTTAGTGGCATGGCTTGCGATCATTATTGGCTTTCACTCACTCTCCTTTCCGGTCTCTCTCTGTTTCTCTTTTGTATCGATGTACACGCAGCCCCTTGTACTGTTTTACTGTCGTATACCAGGAAGGTAAATCTATATGATACTACCGAGTTCGAGGTTCTCATGTGTTACGAGCTATTAGAATTCTCAATGGTACCGTGGTCACTCCTGTTTAACCCCTTTCATGCTTTCACCACTGCACAGCACGTTCTCATTTTTGCGCTGGACTCTTGCGTCGATGTACAAACAGGAGCTGTTGCAGATTGCAGCATTCATTGAGAAATAACATTCTGTTAAGCTTTGATATAATTCAGCGTACAATTGTACGTTGAATAGGATGAAGAGTGTTAGCCGTAGGCTATCTCTTCAACATTACAAAAGCAACCGTATCAGGCCGTATATATGTGGGTGCTAAAATCTGGATGAATATAAATCTGCCCGATTCTGCTACTTTAACATATATGTACCCAAAAAACATTTATTGCGTACGTCATTCGTATTGCTAAAATTCTTCATCACCAACAACAAAGATTTTCTTATTGGCAAATCCATACAAAGTAGTTGTATTGTTAATATCGAAAAATGAATGAATTCCTAAAGCCTTTTGGACCATGTAACTTCCATATATGACCACACTGTTGATAATTACAGTGATCAAACTGAACGTGTAATTTTGATTTAGTGGCCTGATTAGACTCACTAAGTTATTACCGATTCAGTTGTGCTCTTTCGTGGTATATAATATAAAAGTATAATGAAAAAGCAACAGTCAAAGGGAATTGATTACGATAATCCGTTAACGAGGACAATTCTGCATTCCCTTGCCATGTATCTCATCATATCTATCTGTAACTGAAGGCAGAGGAGGGCAGAATGATGATCACCCTTCTATCATTCAGCAATATATGTACCACATTATTATATCAATCTATATATACTATATGCCTATAATGTCTATATTCTCTGTACGTAGTTGCTAATACGTTATTGACCTACGCACTGTGACAGGACCTGTTTCCTGTAATTTAACATGTTCACTATGCCCGGTTGATTAGGTCTTAACGGTATATAAATACGAACACAAAACCCTAACAAAAAGTTATAAAAGAGATTCCTCCCTAAAAAACAAACCTGACAAAAATTCTCTAATTCACATCAAATCTCTTGAATAATTATAGAAGAACCCCACAAAATTTTTTTCAATAAATAAAAGCTCATAAAAAGTTTTAAGAGAGCCTTACAAAAATTTGCCAATAAAATCATAACCTTACAAAAAATGCCAATTCAAATTCGACCAAAAATTGAGCCTAAACTTTACAAAAATAAATTAAAACTATAAAAGCATTAATAGTAAAATACATTAAGACCTATTAACTTCTAATAAAAAATCTTCGAATTAATTGAAAATACAGATGTACTACATACAGTACAGTTGTTCTACATCAAAAGAACCAGAATAAAAAATAAGAATGAAAAAAAATTCAGATACAAAAAAAAATTTCGAACGAAAAAAATTAGATTGAAAAACAAATTTCGGCCGAAGAATTTGGCGAGTTTGTAACCATGAGTGAATTAAGCGAATTGAATTAAATTAAGCACTTGGTATGAATTAATCAAAAAAACTCTCCAAGTACTTCAGCCGAAATTTTTTTTTCAATCTAATTTTTTTCGTTCGAAATTTCTTTTTGTATCCGATTATTTTTTCATTCTTATTTTTTACTCTGGTTCTTTTCATGTAGATCGCTGAAGCGATTTTTTTTATGATTTCGGCTAACAATGGATACATGATCAAATTTCAAGCTACTGTATCGCGACTATATCGGGACTAAAAATGCATTGTGAAATATTGATCTAAGAAGTATTTAAATGAATTCAATCTTCGTAATTAAACGTCAATACTTATAAAATTATTAGATTACTTAAAACGTACAGTAGTTCTGAAAAGATACGGGGCATAAAAGAACTACGAACAAGTAAGAACTTGAATTTTTTCGGATCGAAAAATATTTCATAAAAAATGATAACGAAAAAATATTCCGATGGTATCAAAATGTACTGAAAATTTTCAAATAAAATAAATCATAGCTAAACGATATTTTGAAGCAAAAAAAGTATACACACAAAATTTCGAGAGCAAAAGTTTTATTGGAAAAAAGAATTTCAGCCGAAGTACTACGAGAATTTTTCTTTAATAACGTTTAATGATCACGAATTGTATCTCGTGAGCAATAGGTAAAAAAAAATTGATGAAGTACTTATGAAATTTTATTTTCTCAAATCAAATATCTTTTCGCTCAAAATTATTTCGTATCACTTGATTCCGTTTTGGGTTTCTTTCATTATAATTATTTTTTCATTTCAAAACTTTTTGTGCATTTTATTTCTGATAGAACATTTTTTCATGTATTCATTCTCTTTTTGAGATTGTGAAACAACTAATTTATGCTAACAAAGTTTCCTGCTAAAAGAATTTGAACGGAAAAAACTTTCAACCGTACTACTTAGTGAGGTTATAATAACGTTTATTAATTATGCATAGTACATTATGTAAATTTATGCCACAAAAAATAAGCGATCTACTTTGAGCCAATTTTTTCTCGATGAAAATTCTTCTTGCTTGAGCCATGTAGAATACCGACTAAGCCGCCATGAGTACAAGAGATATATAATAGTTTACGGGATTTTTACCGACTGAGAATGCCGTGAACCGTGCGGTTGGCAAAAAAGTATATTCAAATGAAATGACACTTCATTGCCGCACCATCATATTAACTAAACACGAAACTGGTGAGGCTAATCACCATCAATATAAATGACACTGGATTTTCGCACTATCATTCTATCTACTAACCAAAACTCATAACTGTTACTTTAAGGGGCCAGTCCACTTTGAAAATTTCAAAAAATCGATTTTTTTTTACTGTTTTCGAAAGTACATATATTCAGAAATATTGTGTCAAAATTTTATGAAAATCCGAGCTCTCTAAGTATTTTTTTTTTTTACCTGCACGTCAGGACCTCATTTCGTCTACGTGAGCGTATAGCGCGCTCGGCCGACCCATCGGCCTTTTAATCCTCTTTCCCCGGTATTGTTCATTAAACAGCTGCTTCTCATTATAAATCGTATAATCCAGCTATATTTTAGTCGTTCTTGAAATATAACCGCAGTTATAAGTAAGTTTTAGGAACAAAAACGAACATTGAAACACCTCTACCGTTATTTCAACATCAGTATTCGCTTAGACTGCGTAGGAGTAACATCGGGTTGTGCATCATGGGTAAAAAGAACGAAGCTCATTCAGGGAAAATCAGGAAGCGGAAGTTTTCAGGGAATCAACACTCGGATAAAACTGCAGATTTTGCAAGCAAATCGGCTGAAAAACTGGCAACTTCGAAGGATCAGAGCTTCGACGTATACACGGATTCAGTTGCCGGTTACTGTATCATAAGCTTTCTTCTCGTGTTTTCAACGTTGTCAAACTACTTGAAGTGTAAAGTTTGCAACGGAGAAATTTCATTTTCTAAATATGGAGAGCGAGGCTTGGGTTTTAAAGTGTGTTTGATTTGTGCGTGTGGCGAAAAGTACATTAACTCGTGCCCGATGATCAGAAGTGGTTACGAAGTGAATCGTCGCCTCGTGTTTGTGATGCGTTTAACAGGCATTGGATTAGCTGGAATCAACTTATTTTGTGGTCTAATGGACTTAGGCTACGGATTACACAAGAATTATTACTATCAAATCGTTGACAGAATTGCCATAGCAGTAAAAACCGTTTTCGATTTAGTGACGCGCAAAGCTGTTAAAGAAGAAAAAAAAGTGCAAAAGGAAAAAGGACTTCCCGAGGCCGTTTTGATAGTTTCTGGTGACAGATCTTGGGAAAAAGAGGCTTCTCTTCTCGAATTGGTATAGTTTCACTTATTCTTCGATTTACTGGAAAAATCGCTGACGTTGAAATACGATCAAGTCTCTGTAAAGAATGTGAAAAATGGAGAGGTAATGAAAACACATAAGACTTTATCACCTGGTCTGAGAAGCATAAACCTCATTGTACAGCAAATCACTCAGGAAGTGCTGGCAAAATGGAGGTAGATGGCATAATAGAAATGTTCCTACGATCGGTAGAAAGATTTGCTGTGCGATATGAATTCTACATCGGTGATGGCGACTCAAAGACTTTCAGAATGTTGCTTAACTGTTTCCCCTATGGTGAAGAGTTCGTTGTCAAAAAATTGGAGTGCATTTTACATGTGGCCAACTGCGTTTTCAAACGTGCAAATGAAGCAAGAAAATCTTTGATTCAGAAGAAAAAAGCTGTAAAGGCAGCAGAAGAGGAAAACATCGCATCGAAAAATGTTACACCGAAAAAAGCCGCATCGAAAAAAACCGCACCGAAAAAAACTGTAGTTGTGAAGAAAAAAACGGCTACCGTGAAAAAAGTATCAAAAGCAAAAACACAAACTTTGATGATCAAGTTGATGAAACAGTTGTCTGAAAATTACAGCTTAGCTATTCGAAGGAATTTGAATTCTATTGACGGTATGCGCAAAGAAATATGGGCAGGGTATTACCACAAAATTTCAACCGATGTCAAACCGCAACATCACAACTGCTCGATAGAATGGTGCAAGTACCTTAAAGCTAAGGCACTTCAGCAACATTACAAACATCCTCCTGCTCTTTCTGAGGATGTACAGGAAGTTTTAAGATCTATTTACGAGGATCTCACCAAAACAGAACTGCTCGAAAGGTGTTTAGGTGGCCATACGCAAAACAATAATGAAAGTTTTAACAACTGCGTATGGAATATGGCACCTAAACACATGTTCAACGGCAAAAAAGTCGTAGACATTGCCTGCAAAGTTTCCGCGTGTGTCTTTAATGAAGGATTTCGTCCAGTGCTTAAAATAATGGAAATAATGGGCGTCAAACTCGGCCCGATCGCCATCGGATTCGCCGACAATCGCGATGACGAGCGTGTTCGCTCTGCAAACCGCCGCAGTTCTGAGTGCTCAAAAGAGATCAGAACCAAACGAAAGCAAGCAAGACTTGAAGAAATCGACGATGATGAGCAATCAGAAAGGATTTTGTACGGTGCAGGAATTGCCGATTGAGTTTAGGTAAGAGTTTTTCATAGTATAAACTTCAAACGCGTTTTTCTCGAAACAACGTTTTCAAAATCTAGCTCCATCGTATCTCTAAAACTAATAAACCGATTCTCTTGAAATTTGAACCACATATTATAAACATGATTCGCAATAAGATGACCCTCGATGGTTTTAAAATTTTGATTTTTACTCTTTTTTTGTGGAAAACTGCGAAAAAACGCGTTTTTTTTACTTTTTTCGTTTTTCATCTGCCATTTTTTTATTTTTTGATAAAACTTTATATCCGATGGTCATTTTGTTGCTGGTATCATACTGAATCTAAAGGACTTTGATTTTTTTGTTTCAGACAAGCCGTTGCCGAGTTGTGATGGAGCTACCTAGCCCACCTATTTTTGAGGGGTTACGTTAAACTATAGTTTTTGTACTTAAAAATGAATAAATATGAATTAAACATTTTTTTAAATGTATTTCAAGACTTTATTTATGAAGCCCAACAACTTTTATATTCATATCTTTTATAAAATCCTCAAAAAAAAATCGCGAAAAGAGCCTTTTTTTCGTGGCTCCAAAGTGGACTGGCCCCTTAACCAAAAGCCAAAACTTTTTCAAAGATTTGAGCCAGCTGTCACGTCCACGATCTTTATAAATATCTTCACGACTATTACTCTAACAAAAAGTCAAAACTGATACCAAAATATTGGTCAGCTGTCACATCCACGACAGATCTCCAGTATCACCAGAAATTTATACCAATATTACTAGCATTACAAGACAGCGACTGCGAAAAAAACAGTTGAGCATCAAAAACATGCCTTGTACATACTGGCTTGTCAATGTACTTGTCTCGAGTCGCTACCGCGACTTTTAATATGTATCAATTCATAAATACTATATTTATGGTTGTACTTTGAGCTACACCCGATCGGGTGTAACATTATTTCTATTGTACCTCGAGGTACATTAGAAATAATGTTAACAAAGACAAAGTACAGTGCAATCGCGGTAAAAACTTGGTCAGTTTTCATTAAATTTCGGGGTAAATCTCTTTGAAACTCCAATATTTGCCACGCAGTTATGAATACTCCAAATTGGGATTTTCGAAAACCAGATTCGGAATGGCCTCGGTAGGACCGATTTTTTTATATGTAAAGTGCTGCTATTTCGTTAAAAAAACGATGATATTGGACAAATCCAAAAAAACTATTTTATTCTTATTTCCATGAACTTTTCAAGCTAAAAAATACATATGTTGGGCAGGTCACAAAAGAGTAGTTATAGCGTTTTTTTATTCCGAGACTGGACGAGTGCTGATTCGATTCGGATTTCGAATTCCCTTTGAAATGCCATTTAAGCTTTTCGTTCATTTCGCTTTATCAATTTTTTACGAATTTTCGAACTATTTTGATGTCAAACTTCTATAGCGAGGGTAAATCCGTTTCAGCATGTAAAGTAAAATACATCATGAAATGTTACATTCAGGAGTCGGGGCTAAAAACGTAGCTAAGAGCACGAAATTTTTACTAAAAAAAAAAAACTTTTCTGAGAAAAGTTTCTCGATCTTAGAACCGATTCTCGATCTTCAGAAAAAAGTTTCTCGATCTTAGAACCTCCTGCTTACGAGGTTGACATGCTGTCATTTTCGCTACCCAATCATTTCTGAAGGTGAGTATACTTTTGAACATATAAGATTGGTTTTCTGTCTGCGTAACTATAGTGATATTAACAGCTTCATATACAAACATCTATTTTATCTCTGTAAGTTATACAATTATTATTATTAATATCATTACGATTTCGTTATTAATGCAATTATTGCAATAATAAATATTTTATTGTTTTTTCATTTTTGACTTCCATTTTCAGTACTCTTCATAATTATTATAATTATATAATAAAATATGATTTTACAGTATCCAAATAATTTATGGAATTTATTTTTTAAAAATCATTGAAAAAAATTGAATATTTAATATTTGAAATATTGTATTTGAAGCGAGATTCTTTACTAGAGAAGAATCTAACCGGTTATACCCTAATGGAATTCGACCTTTTCTTAAAAATCATTCAGTATCCGATTACAATGAATTAGTTTTGAATTCAGAACAGAGCAAAGTGATATCAACGGCTAAAGATATTTACGCTGGCTGCCACAATGCAGAACAGCAAGCGTTTGTTCACCAGAAACTCCACAAAATGTCTATTATCGATACTGGTGGATTGCTTTATGAGATTACTTTCGTTTTGGGTAAATACTACCTCATAACAACCAATAAGGATGTTTCTGATGGGTTGACTAATGGCGCAGTCGGAAAATTAATGCACAATTAGCAAAATGATGTGGAGAAGTTACTCGTTTATGGTTGCAATTCCCGGATTCAGAAGAAAAAATTGGAAAGAAAATTCGAGTAAAAGCTGCTGCTTACATGCAGCAAAATAATATATTTCAGGCTACAGTGCCAATAGAACGGAAGTCATCAACAGTTTTTCTAAACAATAATAAAGCTAAAGTCGCGAAATGGAATCATTTTTCACTTGTTTCTGCCTGTGCTATACCGATCCATAAATCGCAAGGAGGAACGTATAATGAGGTTGTCTACGGATATCACAGAACTCATTCGCAGCGACTATTGTACGTTGCTTTATCGCGGGTGACAATCATACAAAGGTTTTGTCCCGAATGATTTAACAATCCCGAAGAAGCCACCACAAAATCTGGAACAACAATTGATGCCGTTTTTTCAAGATACAGTAAACTCTCCCCAACTCAACGCTCTCGGGGCTGAACTTCCGCGCTACTGAAGAGAGTGGCCACTACAGAACGTCCCCCACCACGAGCTACTAAGCGATATTTAGGTTAGGATTTAGGTTAGATTGAGCGCGTATTTCGATAAATAAAAGAAAATGGGGGTAACGCTTTTCGGCTCGTTGTATTGCGAACAGAGAGAATTGAGGGGAAATGACCTACTACAGAGCGTTGAGTTAGGGAGAGTTTATTGTACCTCCAGCGATTCAAGAGTTTTCGTATCACAAACCTATTATGTCTTTTTTGGAACACGAAAATACAGAAGGAGAATAAAATAAAATATCATTTTCATTTAACACAAAATGGACTTTGTTTTTGAATTGTAGTAATAATTCTTACTCTTATACCCTCTTAAGCATATCCTTTTAAACATCGCATAGAAGTTTCGATTCTACCGCGTGACTTTTCACGAATCCCCCCTTTTATTTTATTCTGTTTATTAATTTCATGAGTTATTGCGATTAAGTATAAACGACATAATTAAAAATCAATTTAACATCACTGATTGACATTTGTGAGGTCGACAGATCGATTTTTGACATTTGATCGTGTTATGGAAAGTTTGGCGATATGGGGATAATACATTTTCTTTGACCTAGTTATTATACCAACATTATCTACTTATATACATTTATTTCTGTTGTGTTGTAACTTTCTCTATCTATCACCAGTTAGACTAGTAATATGGTATTTATATGGAAGACGTGAAGAAATACCATAGAAAGAAGATTCAAGACGCGAAAATCGTGACGACAGAATATACAACGAAGTTGACGAGAGAAAACGAGGGTGTATGAAGTAAACACACAAGCATGACGAGTTTACGAGAAAAAAGATGGAGAAGTTTGGTGCACGTAATGTCATCTACGCCCTTTTTTGCGAGGGTCTGGAAGGTAACAGCTGGTTATGGACAATGTGAACGTCTGAATGCCAAAAGAATGAGGCAAATAGACGATAGACAGAATGTCTCCTCCCTCGAAGACCTTTGCGTCTTTCAACTTTCAGAGATCGACATTTAAGAGTCCAGCTGAGAATGTTCTGTGGCATCGACGCACTTGTCGTATTTTCGAATGTATACCGTATGTCAACATATATATATTATATGCGTATATATATACACATATATATTAGGGTGATTGAAAAAATTGATATTTTTTTTTCTTGGAGCTCCAACGAAAATTGTTGGTACACTGATAAAAAGTAATTTTCCAAATCTTTGGGTCGTTTACAAAAATTTTTAGATAGTGCTCAAATGACTTTTCGGTATTTTTCATATTTTTTGTTGTAAATCACGACATTACATTTTTTTTGCTCTTAAAGCAGAAAATGTTAGTGTTCCATAAAATCATGACTCTTTCAAAATTTGGTCCCTCTGAAAAAATTTTAAAAGCCGTTTCAAGTAGTTTATTTGCTATTTTTTGTGTTTTTAGCTATAAATCATGAGATTAACAAATGTCTAGCTACAAATCTCAATTTTTTTTCTATTTTATATTATTTTGTATAATATTTATATAATATTTATATAATAAGTATAAGTATTTTAGAAAAACAAAGTTTTTTTTCAAATTTGGATGCTACAAGAAAATTTTTTAATTTAGCTCAAGCGATTGGTTTCTATTTTCCTGTAGTTTTTATACAGATATATTTTTTATATACACAAAAACTTAATTCCACTAAATTCCCATATAAATGGCTTTAAATTTGAAGCCGTTTTGTAGAATGCCGTTATAAAATGAACTATTCCAGAAATCCTCTATAATCTTCTCTTGGATGAAGTTCCTGGTAGAATGAAGCAAAAAAGAACACCAAAATTATAAATATTTCCATAATCCACAAAGCATGAATTTTGCCCAAATATGAACCAGTCACAAAAATCCCTCAGAAAATTAAATCCTCACAAAAAGTAAAAAGAGTGACTCCTCTTAAAAAATTATCAAACAAAGTAAAATCACACAAACCAAAAATGATTAAATCCTCACGAAAAGCTAAGATTGCATTTCACAAAAAGTTATTAAATGAATTGAGCTCTGTTAAAATATTGTAACGGTACGCTTTTATGTATACGCCGCTACGCGTGAATTCGAGCTTCTTAATAGTAAGGAGCAGGTATGAAAGAAAGCGAGAAAAGACAGGGATTCGATTTTAACAAAATAACAATATAATTTAATAATGAAAACACAAAGATGATTTCTTTTGTACAGAAATTTTGTTCAAATAAAGTAAATTTTAATTCTTTTCGCTTATTTTGTCTATTATTTATTTAGCGTATTTGTTTATTATTTTATTCGCATGGATTCTCTTCTTTTCATAGAAACAATGATATTTTTTTTTCTTTTTTATTTATAATTTTATCGATTATTATTGACTTGGTGTCTTTCTTTACAATTAGATAAGAAAATAATCTATTTATCGCTCAAAAATAAAAATAATGATAAATTTCTCTGATTAATGATCCAAAATAATCAATTAGAATTTGTAATGACTCGATATAATAATAATAATAATCTTTGTCCGCGACTCAATATAATCTAACAATAATTGAACTATTTTGGACAACGAAAAATAAATTATTAAATTCTATGATTTATGATTCCTTATTTCTTTCTTTTTTTTCTTATTTAATTCAAAAATTATTCCTTTTAGAAACTCCAATGAGACAGAAACGCAATAAATTTGAATCGATTTCTTTTTGAGTATTCTTTATTATTAGTAGACCCTATTTAAATAACCGCTCAATAAAAGAAACCGATTTTTGAATTTATTGGAAGTCAATAATTAAATAAATTTTCTCGAATTTTAAAATGTTTAAATTAATCTAAACAGAAATCTTGATTCGAATAGCAAGATTGTTTTTATTTAGGATCGGGTAAAGGTTTCCACACCTCAAATCTTGAAATCGAACGAAGCCGAACGATTTCTGCCCTCTTAGTGTGGAGGTAAGGAGAGCTCTATACTGAAAATCTTGAAATCAAACGAACCCGAATGATTCCTGCCCTCTCAGTATAAAACAAAGGAAAGGTGTTCACACCAGAAATCTTTGACCCAAAGGAAGCCGAATGGGGCCAGCCCTCCCAGTGTGAATGCATAGGAAATCTCACACCTCAAATCTTTAGACTAAACGAACCCGAATGGTCTCTACCCTCTTGGTATGAAATTATATAGGAAGGTTAGGTTTCTTGTTGCTAGAATCAGAAAGAAATTCTGTTGGTCAAAGTCTCTTATTTGTCTCTTTAGAGAGCCAGGTATGAGCTGAGAGTGAGCTGGAAATGAGCTCCCGATGCCTCTGAGCACGGTCTTTTATACCCGAGAGAATCCTATTTTCTCTTTTAACGGACGCGAATTGGTCCTTAAAATAATCTTGAAGAAAAGTTATTGCTGTAAATTTTCTCATTGGAGCTTCTCTTTTGCTCTGGCTTTTTCATTGGCCCGACGCATGGCTAGTTCGCAATGCGCATGCGCGAGAATTATTATTTTCTTAATTTTACCTTATTTTAAAACATTTTATATTCTCTTCGTTCTCCTTGAATTTTAATCATTGATTATTTCCATTTTTATTGACAATAATAGAATTTTCCCAAAGTTATTGATAATTGACAAATAATTAACAACGCTTTTCTGATTCGTTGATTCCCTAGTACTATCGCCATGCCCATGCGCAGACGTAGTCAACTCGCTTGTTTTCGTACAAAAAAAAATTATATAAT
>OZ022416.1:21221520-21486520 GCA_963989365.1 Rhimphoctona megacephalus | reverse complement strand
ACGTAGAACGCTAATAAAGGTTTCAATTCGACCGTTTGGCGATTGGTTCCAAAGCACCTACATGCTGGCCTGAAAATAGTCGAGGTTGTAGCATTCTTGGCTGCTGCGTTATTTAATGAAGGAAATTTAGCCCTTCTAATGCTGATGAACAAATTAAAACTCGTAGTTGGCTCGCGGAGCTTCAATTTTGCCGGGAACATGGATGAGCAGCGCGTGAAAAGACAGAATAGGCGCAGCTCGTTGGAGACCAAGGAAGCTCGGAAAGCTCGTCAAGAGGAGATGCAAGCCCGAAATGATGGGTTTGAAGAAGAAGAGGGGTTGCTATATGGTGCTGGAATAGCTGATTAACCGGTGAGCAGTTTATATAATTAATTACTGCCTTGAATTTCTCGTTTTCGCTACATTTTTTTCAATCGCGTTTTTCTCGAAACGACTTTTTTCAGTTGGTGGGTATTCTAGCTGAAAAAGTTATTGACCAATCGTTCTGAAAATTTGTGTGAATATTCTTTATTTAATTGCAATCTATATGAACCTAATTCTGGGATGATATTATTATTAAAAATATTTTTTTTAATGCAAAAAATGTGAAAAAACATGACATTGTATTCAAATACCTCAAAAACATGCAATTTTCAACTTTTTTGATCACAATTAGGTTCATATTCTTAGGAAATATGTTGTTAACGAAAAAAAAATTATAATGATTATGGATAAAAATTGTGACTTCAGGAATGCCCACCAGCAAAAAACTGGGATGGCGATCGTCCATGGACAGCAGCTTCTAATTCCACTATTTCCAGTGGAAATGATTTGAAAAAATTACAAAGTGTACTTCAAAATATGAATAAAATATCAAGATTAAACACATTCCGATTATTCCTTCCCTGTTAAAAAAATTCACGAAAAACACCAAAATTTCGGCCTCCTAAACTTGTTTCTCGCCTTAAAGTTTCTTTTCCATTATCAATACACAGGATCTAATGCAAGACTTAGCTTGACATCGATATTAAATCAGACGATACTTGAACCTCGGGACTTAAACTTAGTTAGAATTCAAAACATTTTTAAAAATGAATGTTAAAGAAAATGTAATTCAATTTTACCACGTACATATATGTGTTGAGTTTTTGGCCGATTTATGAATATTTTTAGATGTTTCAGCTACAGCACAGAGAATATTGTTTTATTGGGTCAATTAGTGGAGACTATTTGACAACATTGTCCGTGCCATAGCCAAAACAATTTAAAACGTTCCTACGTATGGGTAAGGCGTCGCTCATCACGGTACTGGCTTTGCTCGTAGCTACTTAACCTGAGAGATTCCAGAAATAATGGTAACAGGAAGATTTATCCCCGGAAAATTCATTCCGGAAAATTCGCCACCGGAAAATTCGCCGCCGCCTCCCCCCGCCCCCGGAAAATTCGTCCCTCGGAAAAATCATTCCCCGGAAAATCCGTCCCTGTTGTATATTTTTAAAGTTATTTTATTTATTTTATACGCACAATATTATATATTGAAATGAAATACACTCACTCACTTCTTTTTGATAGATATTAATATTTTTTCGCCACTTTTCTCGTCGTTTTTACTGCACTTATGGCACGCGCGTTTGTTTATTTCGGCGGCCATCTTAACTTGTAACACGAACAGAGCCGCACTTATGTGATGCGCACGTCGCTCACTAGCGTCGCCTCCGATCGGGAAAAATCCCAACTACTTTTCCGAATACGCGTTTCTTTATTTTATCATGATAATTATTTGGCCTTTATAAGAAAATGAATAATTAAGAATTAGATAAAACGAAAGTGCGAATAAACATGCAATGAGGGATACAAAATTTTTTATTATATAATTTTTTTTGTACGTAACAAGCGAGTTGACTACGTCTGCGCATGCGCATGGCGATAGTACTAGAGAATCGACGAATCAGAAAGGCGTTTTTAATTATTTTTCAATTATTAATAACATTTGAAAAATAATATTGTTGTTATTAAAAATGGGAATAATCGATGACTAAAATATGGAAAAGAATAAGAAAATAGGAAAATTTATAAAACGATGTCAAATTGAAAAAATAATGATTCTCGCGCATGCGCATTGCGAACAGGCCATGCGTCGGGCCAATGAGAAAACCGGAGCAAAGGAGAAGCTCCAATGAGAAATTTTACAGCAAGAATTTTTCTTCCAGATTATTTTAAGGACCAATCCGCGTCCGTCAAAAGAGAACAAAGATTTTCTCGAGTATAAAAGACCGTGCTCAGAGGCATCGGGAGCTCATTCCCAGCTCACTCTCAGCTCATACCTGCCTCTCTAAAGAGACAAATAAGAGACTCTGACCAACAGAATTTCTCTCTGATTCAAGCAGCAAGACACCTAACCTTCCTATATAATTTCACACCGAGAGGGCAGAGACCATTCGGGTTCGTTTGGTCTAAAGATTTGAGGTGCGAGATTTCCTATCCATTCACACTGGGAGGGTTGGACCCATTCGGCTTCGTTTGGGTCAAAGATTTCTGGTGTGAACAACTTTCCTTTGTTTTATACTGAGAGGACAGGAATCATTCAGGTTCGTTTGATTTCAAGATTTTCAGTATAAAATTCTCCTTACCTCCACACTAAGAGGGCAGGAATCGTTCGGCTTGGTTCGATTTCAAGATTTGAGGTGTGGGAACCTTTACCTAATCCTGAATAAAACAATTTTGCTGTTCGAATCAAGACCTCTGTTTCGATTAATTTAAACATTTTATAATTCCAGAAAATTTATTTGATTATTGACTTTCAATAAATTCAAAAATTGATTTCTTTTATTAAGCGGTTATTTAAATAGGGCCTACTAATAATAGAGAATACTCAAAAAGAAATCGATTCAATTTTATTGTGTTTCTGTCTCATTGGAGTTTCTAAAAGGAATAATTATTGAATTAAATAAGAAAAAAAGAAAGAAATAAGGAATCATGAATCATAGAATTTAATAATTTATTTTTCGTTGTCCAAAATAGTTCAATTATTGTTGGATTATATCGAGCCACGGTCAAAGATTATTATTATTATTATATCGAGTCATTATAAGTTCTAATTGATTATTTTGGAACATTAGTCAGAGAAATTTATCATTATTTTTATATTTTGAGCGAAAAATAGATTATTGTAAAGAAAGACACCAAGCCAATAATAATTGATAAAATTATATATATAATAAGAAAAAAAATATCATTGTTTCCATGAAAAGAAGAGAATCCATGCGAATAAAATCATAAACGAATACGCTAAATAAATAATAGACATAATACGCGAAAAGAATAAAAATTTACTTTATTTGAACAAAATTGCTGTACAACAGAAATCATCTTCGTGTATTCATACATAAATTATATTGTTATTTTGTTACAATCAAATTCTTGCCTTTTCTCGCTTTCTTTCATATCTGCTCCTTACTATTAAGAAGCTCGAATTCATGCGTAGCGGCGTGTGCATAAAAGCGTACCGTTACAATATATATATATTAATATTAACCAAAAGGTAAATATAGGGTGTACTTCCGAAAAACGGAAACCGAATTTTGAGCTGAAATATGAGACACTCCTTCATTTTAATATTATAAGACTTCCCTTAAAAGGATTTTTGACGTATTTGAATATTTTTCGAGAAATCGAATTTTTTAAATTATTACTTTTGCGCGGCCGAGGGGTGTAATTCCGAAAAGCCCATACCGCCGATTAATTTGGAATTTCGTGTGACCATGTATTTCGACTCGCTGATCATGAATATGATAGTGAAAATACCCGCAAATTTGATTTTCAAGGTCAAAACTCACAAAAACTGATTTTTTAAAAGTTTTTCTATTTTATTTTAATAAGTGTTGATCTTACAGAAAAATATTTTCCTCAAAAGTTGTAGCCTGTAAAAAGATTGATCTTTTATGTTCTGTACAGTTTTCGTCTAAAACGACTTTATTTCGAGAAAAATGGTATAATGCTCCAATAAGTTCATTTTGCTAAACTCAATTAGTTCCGATATCTAGAGTCACGGTAGCGACTCGAGACAAGTACATCTAGAGACGCGGCAGCGTCTTGACGCCAAGTATTAAAAAGATAGTTTTTAAACGGCAAAGGCAAGACGTGCAGTGTATTTAATATACTATAATGTCGAAGATGATGAGTCGCTACTAGAGTCTTTACAGTAAGCAGAGTGGTTTCGAACAGTTTTTGAAACTTGTTTCGGTGATATTTAAAGAATTACAGCATTTTGAAGAATGTTGCGGGTTCACTGTTATTACATGTGTGAGTTCAAAAAGGTTATAAAGATCGCAGATGTGAAATTCTATATTAATAGTGACAGTTGTGAGGTTAAAAAATAAGGTTATAAAGATCGCGGATATGAAAGCTAATGGATATTATTTTCAGTACTGATTTTGGTTAGTAATAGATAAAGAGTAATAGTGCGAGAACTAATAAGTGTTTTTCATACCATGTAATAACCATGACAGCTGTAAGTTGAAATAGGTTATAAAGATCGCGGATGTGAAATCTAGAGTCGTGGTAGCGACTTGAGACAAGTACATTTACGTACACTATAAGATGGCGAAGACGAGTCGCTACTAGAGTCTTTACAGCAAGCAGAGCGGTTTCGAACGGTTTTTGAAGATTGTTTCGGCGATATGTAATTAATTACAACGTTTTAAAAGATGTTGCTATATAGTTCACGTATTTTTTATTTTTTTTTTCTTTCGATCGTGACTATTTAGAACTCTGTAGCTTAGCGCATATTGGAAATATTAATATTTCATCCTTCCAAATCATCAAAAAAAGGTGGCATTTTTCGCACACATTTTTTGACGTGTACCGGTTGTTGTCTAGTGACACTAGTTATAACTAGAAATTTTTTGGTGATGTGCGAGACTGTGTTCGTTGATGTGACAGCCGATGACTTTTCTTCAGGATGTATAAGTAAGAGTGATAGCTGTGAGTTTAGAAAAAAGGTCGCTGTTATACTAGTGACAGTTGTGGAGTTAAAAAGTAAGGTTATAAAAATCGCGGGTGTGAAAGCAGATAATTTGATTTTTGGTTAGACATAGTCAAGATCAGGACTTTAAATGCGTATTCGGTGAACATTTAATATATTTGTTGTAAGGTTATGAAGATCGCGGTCAGTTTCAACTTTTTATTAAAGTGACTTTTATTATATTATCGGTAGAAGAGTGATAGTGCAAAAATAAAGTTTAAATCAATAAATAAACTTTTGAACAGTGTCTAAATAAATATTGTTTTTTATTAATATTATCCTCCTTTCCTTTAACCAATTGTTATCGATGAATTGATGCTCGGGTGGAGCATATCTCAAGTTATAACACGACACGTTTATTCCAGTTTTGTAACATCCGGGGGAAAACTAGAGTTATAGAGCGTCTAAACGGTACTGTACACCCGAAATAAGTAATCCAGTACCATTTACACGTACTTTTACACCGGTTTTTACTACAACAGGTTTTACAAAACGGAATAAGCCTGCCATGTAAGAGCGGTCATCAATTGATTATGTTCCAAGGCGGGTAAGATTCAAATCTGCGTCAGGAGATCCGAATATTCAGAGTGATTGGAAAATTTGCCGTGAACAAAAAAGCATATTTTAAGCTGACTAGTCGAAAAATTTTCCTTTCGTTAAAGGAAAGGAGGATAATTTGAGATACAAAACAATCCGCATATTGTGATTCCAAATTAGTTATGCTTACTTTACTAGTTAAAATCAAAATGTATGGTAGATTAATGTTGACTTATGTGACAAATGTTATGAAAAATTTTCGGGCCGGACATGTACTCTGTGCGTATCCGCTCTACGTACGATAGTAAACTTTTATCAATTTGTTACCCATAAAACTATGCTACAAATATTACAAATGAGAGTGTCGCAGTGTTCAAGCTCACGCAGGCTAATGCATTTCTGTATTTTTTTTTAAAGCCCTTGTAGTTCCAAGTCATAGGATAATAATTCATTGTAATAAAGCATTAATTAGAGAAATGGCATATGATCATAACTGGAGATTTCATAAACATAATAAAATCTCATGTACTTGGCCACATATACTTTAGTAGATCTTTATTTATTTATCAACTTTTTGTGAACTCACAACATTTATGAGAATGAAATTATCACCTCTGTACAATTTGATTTAATTTGATAAGATAATGAGAGTTGTTACCCATAAAACTTTGTATGATGAGTTGGTTTTTAGAAAGGATTTTTGTGCGGAGATCTTTGCATGAACGACTTACGGCCGTTTTCTTCGATGCGGTTTAAACTCAATTAAATTTTTTTGATATTGTTTTGACATAGGATGAACTGAGTTTGAACTCCGATTAACGTTGGAGAAAACGAGCGTTAGACGGGTTTTTGTAAATTTTTGTGGGGATCGGTATTTTGGCGCTGGGTGGTGGGGGGGGGGGGGGGATTAATTGGAACTACTATTTGGGGAGCATAAATGTACTTGGCTCAGCTTTTTTCACAGCATTTATGCTGTTTTTGACTAGGTTATCTACTTACGCACATTACCGCGGGAAGGTTGGAGTTTGGTCTTTAAAGTTCACGTTTATTTTATGCTTTTTTTTGTATTTTATTTTATTTTTATTTTTTATTTTTTTTATTTTATATTTTTTTTATATTTGGGTATACTTCCGAAAATGTCTAACCCCGGATAGAGCTGAAATTTTGCACAGATTTTCCCTTTGATGTTTTAAGAAAACACTTAAAAGGATTACCACCACACCGAGATGATACAAACCCATCCTACTATTTCTACACGTCCAACGATTCCACGTACACATCCCGAGATGCTAAAAACCCACCCTACTATTTTCACATGTCCAACGATCTCACCCACCACATCGAAATGATCGAAACTCACCTCACTATTTCTACACGTCCAACGATTTCACGCACACATCCCAAGATGCTACAAACCCACTTCACTATTTCTACACGTCCAACGATTCCATGCACAAATCCTGAGATGCTACAAACCCACTCTACTATTTCTACACGTCCAACGATTCCACATGTACATCCCGAGATGCTACAAACCCACCCCGTTATTTTCACATTTCCAACGATTACACCTACCACAACGAAATTATACAAACCCACCCCACAGTCTCCACGTCCAATGATTCCACGCACACATCCCGAGATGCTACAAACCCACCCTACTATTTTCACATATCCAACGATTCCACGCACACATCCCGAGATGATACAAATCCACCCTACTATTTCTACACGTCCAACGATTCCACGCACACATCCCGAGATGTTACAAATCCATCTCACTATTTCTACACGTCCAACGATTCCACGCACACATCTCGAGATGATACAAATCCACCCCACTATTTCTACACGTCCAACGATTCCACGCACATATCCCGAGATGCTACAAACCCACCCCACTATTTCTACACATCCAACGATTCCACGTGTACATCCCGAGATGCTACAAACCCACCCTGTTATTTTCACATGTCCAACGACTCCACCCACCACACCGAGATGATACAAACCCACCCCACTATGTCTCCACGTCCAATGATTCCACGTACACATTCCGAGATGCTACAAATCTGCCCTACTATTTTCACATGTCCAACGATTCCATGCACACATCCTGAGATGCTACAAACCTACCCGACTGTTTCTACGCGTCCAACGATTCCACGCACACACCCCGAGATGCTACAAACCCACCCCATTATTTCTACACATTGTTGTGCCCGCGAAGACCATCACGTGGAGACGAGTTATCGAGGACGGGTATTTTGGGATTATTTACCAATAAATGAGCCGAAACTCCAACTCGATATTAAAAAACAAGTTAACGTAGGTTTATTGAGAAAAGTGAAGATTAAAGTTTTACAAAGTCAAGGTGGAATGCCTTGAGACCAATCGTTCTATAATGTATCGTAGTTTGTCGCAGACTGCAGATTTTTGGCATTATCAAGACTTTTAATGATTCGTGTATTTCCCCCAAATGGTATCGATTTTTCCCCTTCTATTGATTTATTGGTCGTCGAACGTTTTTGAACGTTCGGTGGCGTGATGCCCTATCAGCATTTTAGGGTGAGCTAGCTTGGGGTCGATAGACCCATGCGGCGATCGATCGTAGGAATGTGCTGTCTTACAATTTTATTTCTGCTTGCTTCCTGTTGCCAATCAATTTATGTGGCAATTGATTTCAACTAATTTGTATTGCCATGCGGGGCACAACAACGTCTAACAATTCCACGCAGACATCCTAAGATGATGCAAACCCACCCCACTATTTTTACACGTTCAACGATTCCACGCACATATCCCGAGATGCTATAAACCCACCCTACTATTTCTACACGCCCAACGATTCCACGCACACATTCCGAGATGCTACAAATCCACCCTACTATTCCTACACGTCCACCAATTTCACGCATACATTCCAAGATGATATAAACTCACCCCACTATTTCTACATGTTCAACGATACCACGCACACATTCCGAGATGCTACAAACCCACCCTACTATTTCTACACGTCCAACGATTCCACGCACACATTCCGAGATGCTACAAATCCACCCTACTATTTTCACACGTCCAACGAATTTTCTTATCCCATTTAAAGACCAAACTCCAACCTCTCCACGGTAATGTGCGTAAGTAGAAAATATCGAAACTACACTGTAAAAAATTTCCGTATGAAAATTAATACACATGTATAGGAAGTTTTTACGCGGATACCTTACATGAAAATTCAGATACTCTGAGGAAAATTGAGAGACGCGGTATTTTGATGAAACGAGCACTGTTTAGTAAAATTAATATACTTGTGTATTTGAAAAATCATATACATGTAAGAAATGTTGACCTTGTGCATATTAAAAACACGAAACATCAACTAATATTACTGTACAGGTATATTAAAGTTCATGTTACCAGCATAGTAATTTTCAGATTCAAGATTACTAAATTTCAGGCACCGCATAACGTTTTCGCATTAAATATGTCTACGATATTTCTAGAAATGTATCATAAAATTTGATGATTCTTTTTGAATATTAATATACGAATGAATATTAAATAAATTCAGCTATTATGAGTTTTTAAGGGGAATACATTAATTGGCGTACTACTGTGTCCGATTTTTTAAAGTTGAAGGTCGAAATCATGCAGATATCTCAAGTAATTAGTTAGAGTGACTTATCACCACTTGATGCCGTGGCAATCAAGTCGAGCAATTATCACCGTAAAAATTTTTATTATAATCTCAACATCTTGTGTTAAGTTTGGTGTTTACCATTTTCATGTTTTACAGAATTTTCTTAGATTCGAGCGACTTGTATATATCCTCGTCCGAAGCACGTGCCTCCTATGAGAAAGTCGATGCTCTGCGCCACACGGTGGCCAGAGCGCGAAGCACGGTGCCCACAGAGAGTTACGAATTTCCTACACTTGTGTATTAATTATAATATTGAGATTCTGATAATTAATACATAGGCAAATGAATTTTAATACACGGATTTTTTTTTATACTGCAGGGTATATTAATTTTCATTCCCATTTTTGTACCGTATTTTTAAGAGATAGAGTTATGATGGGAAATAACATGTATCGTATTATTAACATTCATGTGTATCTTATTTTTCAGTCAACTGTCAAGAAAAGTGAAGATCATACTGTAATTTTAATACATTGTTGATAGTAGATGAATTCATATACATTTATATTAATTATCAATCAAACATATGATTTATTTCAATGCATGTCCACAAAATTTTCAGATTTCATATGAATATTCAATGTTATGCATCTTAAATTCCACATCAGTAACCAAAATTTATGTTCATATTTCAATTTTGGCATACGAGTGCAATAATTTTCATTTCATACACCCGGTTTGTAAATTTCATTTACCGTTGTATTGTAAAAGTATTGTAAATTTCATATATTTTTTTACAGTGTAATGGAATTTAGCAAAATGTGCTTATTGGAGCATTATCCCATTTTTCTCGAAAAAAATCGCTTTAGTTAAAAACTGTATAAAACATGAAAGATCAATCTTTTTATAGGCTACAACTTTTGTAGGAAATATTTTTCTCTGAGATCAACCCTCATTAAAATAAAATAGAAAAACTTTTAAAAAATCAGTTTTTGTGAGTTTTGACCTTGAAAATCAAGTTTGCGGGTATGTTCACTATCATATTCGTGATCAGCAAGTCACAATACATGGGTACACGAAATTCCAAATTAATCGGCGGTATGGGCTTTTCGGAATTACACCCCTCGGCCGCTCAAAAGTAATAATTTTAAAAATTCGATTTCTCAAAAAATATTCAAATACGCCAAAAATCCTTTTAAGGGAAGTCTTATAATATTAAAATGAAGGAGTGTGCCAAATTTCAGCTCGAAATTCGGTTTCCGCTTTTTGGAAGTACACCCGACGAATTTTCCGGAGACGAATTTTCTGGGGATGAATTTTCCGGGGGATGAATTTTCCGGGGACGAACTTTCCGGGGATGAATTTTCCGGGACGAATTTTCCGTGGACGAAGCTTGCTAGATTTGCAGCAATACACTTACTGCATGCTTATCGTTGTCGGTATACATTGATGTTAATCTTTTTTCAAACACCTATGAAATACTTGGCCTAATATTGATATCATAAATTTTACTGCTGAACGTAAATTAGATATTGAGATTTTTGTATTTTTGATTTCTTTTGTAGACTACTAATTCTTTTTATACATTAATTGATTTTCTTTTTTTCTCGTCTTGAATTAACTAATTTTTTTCAGTGTTCAAATTTTTGTTGTTCTGTGCGAATGAAGCGGAAATTACATTGATTTTAGTTTTTTGGCCAGATATTTCATGATCAACATTGCTGGTTTTTTATCTTCTATTTTTTTGTGACCGGCGGAGGGGGGTAGGATTTTTTGTGGAAACACATAGAAACGGAGGTCAACAAATGTACTTGTCCAGGTTTTTTCCCCGTGGTATAAATATATAAAATATATCTACGTGTGCACGTCTGTGCGAATACGTCATATACGTATCACGAACTCTTCATGTGTATGTGTATATTCATAGATTATTGGTCGCTCGGAGCTAAGAGTGGCCTAAAACGAATATATATTTTGATGTACAGCACAAATTTTCAAATTCAGCTACACCTTTGTATTATAATATCTAGCAAAGTATAAATGGCGTTCAATACGATCAAAAAGATGCTTTCTATTATTCCAGATAAATTTTAATCATTGTAAACTCAAGCAGGCCTTCAATTCCTGAAGGCCGCCCATTGATGTTGCAGCTTTTCGACTGTGGTAGAATTTCTGATGCTTATTATTAGTTCTCATGGTACAAAACCCTTGAATGATTGTCACCTGCGATAGAGCAACGTACAATAGTTGCTGCGAATATGTTCTGTAATATTCATAAATAACCTCATTATACGTTCCTCCTTGTGATGTATGGATGCACACGCAGAAACAAGTGAAAAATGATTTCATTTCGTGACTTTAGTTTCATTATCGCTTAGAAAAATTGTTGATGACCTCCGTTCTATCGGCACTGCAATCTGACAAATATTATTTTACTGCATACAAGCAGCAGCTTTTACTCGAATTTTCATTCCAATTTCTTGTTCTGAATCCGGAAATTATAACCAGACACGAGTAAATTTGCCACACCATTCTGTTCAGTGTGCATTCATTTTCCGACTGCACCACTAGCCAACCTGTCAGAAACATCCTTATTGGTTATTCTGAGGTAGTATTTACCCAAAACGAGAATAATCCCATAAGACAATCCACCAATATCGATAGCAGACATTTTGTGGGGTTTCTGATGAACAAACGCTTGCTGTTCTGCATTGTGTGGCAGCCAACGTAAATATCTTTAGCCGTTGAAATCACTTTGCTCTGTTTCGAATTCAAATCTGATTCATTGTAATCATACTGAATGGTTTTTAAGAAAAAGACGAATTCTATTCGAGTACAACCGGTTAGCTTATTCTTTAGTAAAGAATTTCGCTTCAAATATTTCAAATATTCAAATATTAAATATTGAAAATGTTTTTTTTTTTCAGTGCAAATTTTTTAATAAATTCCATAAACGATTTGGATCTTGTAATATCATATTTCATTATATAATTATAATAATTATATCGAGTAATGAAAATGAAAATCAAAAAGGATATATAACAATTGAATATTTATTATTGCAACAATTGCATTAATAACGAAAAAGTAATGATATTAATAATAATAATTGTGTAAACAACAGCAATAAAATTGATGTCTGTTTTATGTAGCTTTGACAATCGCGACAGTTACGCAGATAGAAAAAGAACATTACATACTAAACAGTATGTTTGCTTTCACAGGTGATAGGGTGGCTAAGGTGATAGCGTGTCGGTCTGGTAAGCATACGGTTCTAAGATCGAGTCTCGGTCGGAAAAGTTTTTTTTTCGGTAAAAATTTTGGGGTTTTAGCTATGCTTGTAGCCCAGACTGCTGAAAATGGGATTTCGTGACGCATTTTTTGTTACGTGCCGAAACGGATTTACCCTCGCTATGGAAGTTTCACTTCAAAATTTCAAATGCTTATCCCATTTGAAATTTTCGAGTAATCATCGTTTTATTATAGGTGTGAGAAAAAGTCTCATAACCGCGACCGCTAACGGGTTAAAAATGGGCCAATATCAAAAGCCGTCGTTGGTCGAGTACTGGCTGCCAACTCCTGGACCGTAGCTATCATTTCAGTTATAGGACAGCCCTTGACCGGTGGTAACGCCAGATTTTGGCCAGGTATCAAGCACTGTTGGCGTGATACTGAGCAAATGCTGTGCCAGTAATAAATTATTTCCAGGGTAGTTATGCTATTTGCTTGTTCATAGGTGATATAGGACTCATATATCGGGATATTATGTGTTTGTGGAATGCTTTAGTGCGCAAATATATATACATACGTATATATGTTGATGAAGAAGCTTGTATAGAAATCTGACATGCATAGATTTCATCGTATTGATTTCCGATGGTCAAACTACGCGGCTCATTACACTTTCATAAAATCGAAGATTCTATATGCACATCGCTATGTTTACACTACTGCATATACGTATAACATGAATAATATGTAATTAAAGTAAATATACATACAAACGTATTTGTCGAGATGTATTAGTTCATTGTATACAAATAAATCGGTTTGAATTACAGGTGAAACTCGTTAAGTCCTTGTAAATTCTTCAAATTAACATCCATGTATCATTAATATCACATGTGGGTTTTATCGAAAAAGTATTAATAACGTAATGGATGATTAAATGTTTTCAATACATATGTTATCGATCTAATAATTCACAAAACAATTAATTTCGGGAACTCTCTTACAGTCTTCCATCACTCTTTGTTTTATGGATTTTAATTGGTGCCTGTTATTGGGAAAAAGGTTTATAAAATACATCGACGTGTTAACAATTGTATGTAGATGTTATATTTAATTACATGAGCAGGTGTGTGCATCACATGGGGGCTCGTAAAGCAATTCAATGTTTCTATCGTTTTTGGCTCATACAATTGAATCTCCGAAATAGTATTTTCGTTTATAAAGTCATCTATTTCAGGTTCGTATTATTGATCGATTTTAATTGAACTCATAGACACTACACCACGTTGTAACTTCTAACGTAACTTGCCTATTTATTTTATTTTTTTATTTATTTTACACGCCAGACAACCAAATTACCAATTTTCAATTTCGTAAACTGTATTTTTTTTATTTTCTTGATAAAGATATGGGCATGTCCAAGGTATCGATCATATATTAGAAGTGATGAACGAGCTTTAAGCGATCCAGTCGATGCCGAACGGAAAAGTGGTGAATTCTGACTGCAAGGAAGGGGAGAAAGTGCGACCGGCTGCTTTCTCTCTTGCTCCCATCCGGTCTCTCGTATACCACTTAATAGGGTGTGATAGATCGAGTAAATTGCATCGGTGCTAATGGGATTGCACGCGATGGTGCTATAACCATTACCGCGGGACCGTAGAGAACGGTATTCCCACCATTGCAGCCAAAACCGCGCCGCTATTCCCGCTCTACCTATATGTCGTACATATATAAAATAACCACCTTGACACGGCCCGTACGGTACGTGAGTATTAGTCGTTTCGCTCTCCGCCCCCCTTTCCTTGCTCCTGTGCTTTTGCTTCCAGCGGCTATTCCACTATTCTTTTCTGGTTCACTTCGTCCCTCTCGGTTACTTGCCTCTCTCGCCTTTGGCCTCTCTGTACCACCCATTCCGATAGTACTTGCGTGTAGCTCTGATAACAAGTTGTATAACAGTAATAATCCGACACACTTGTTTTCTCGGCTCACACAGCGAGAAACTTGTTTGCAATTAAGTTTACTGTATATAATTTTGGTGTTAAGAATATCGTCAAGATCATAAATTTCGAAATGATGCCATTAACTGCTTCGTTTTGTAACATTTTTTGTCCTTTATTCTAAAGCCCTATTTTCAAATGGTTGGCTTTGATGGATTGTGAACACAGGTGTATTTGAATGGTTCAGGTTTGCCAGTGAATGGGTATCGCACAAATGGAATACCTCAATGTGGGGAAATGATTTAACGCCTTTTAGAGAAGCGGTCGTAATAGAATAATTTGATAATTCAGCCAGAGTAAATGGACCAGAACTTCGTTTTCCTGATCGCTGCACAGAGGTGGAATTGAATTCGAGACCACGATAATGAGGATAGGTAAAATACGTGATAAGCTTGTCGTACCTATCTATTATTCCACTTGTCATGGTTTATCCAACTGTACGTAATCTTCCTTACTTATATGGTACATGTAGTACATGACGGATAGAATGTTACGTAATCCAAAAAGTATGATGTAGTATGGCATAAATAAGAGCGACAGGGAAGTGTCTAGATGGTGGGGTTGTAGAGAGAGATGTCCCAGTAGTCGAGGGATATGTCGGTATAGTATACATGGCAGTGATGAGGACGCGAATGGTTGTCACAACCGTCATTCATCCGCAGGCGAAAGGGTTGAAACTCTCGCAGATCATGACAACGTATATACATAGGTGGAAAAGTTAAAGCTGAACGAGACATATTACATTGTGAAAAAGCGGTCATGAAGTTAAAGAGGATGCACTGATTTATATGAGGCATTCCACGCCATTTCAAACGACCGTGGCCTCGACCATTTTTAGTTTTCCTGAAATTTTTTTAATAAAACAGTATCTCATGGAAAGAATATCTACATTAATTTTTAGATTGTTGTCTCACGTCTTTCAAGTTACAATTTAAAAAAAAATCCAGATGTTAGAAAGTTTGGAAACGTTCTAACGCCGATATCTCTTAAACTAATTGACATATCGACAAATGTGAATATATCAATTTTTTTCGTTTCGGTTCGTACTTTCAAGAAAAAAAAGGAAAACAATTGTCAATCATCGTTGTCAACGTTTTTTCTGCATCTGATGTAAAACCATTTTTTTTTTTTAAGACAATTGCCATTTTTAAATTTTTCCGAAAAAAATTTCTAATGTAGTATGACCAATTATACGATTTTTTATGCTGGTCCGATCGTGGGCTCATTTTTCCTTCAATTTTTCGTTGAATAAACTACATTTTTAAAAATAGAAATTTGAAGTTTTTTGTATGAATCATATTCTAATCAAAGATATAACCAATTGTATAGTTTTTAAGCCTAGTTTGATTGTGATCAAATTGGTGTTTCTAGTTTTCGTCGAAATTTTTTTTGTCAATTTTTTTTATCACCTGTAATATTGGTAAGTATTAATTGTAGTACACATTTACAACCGGTTATTATAGTACTCATTTCACAATTTTTAGTCAGATCCAATAAGTTAAAGTTTTTTTTTCCATTACTTTCCTAGAAGAAATAATAGAAATTCTAAAATTTTCGTTTCTTCCATTCATAAATTCTAACGTAATCCAAAATTTCTATTATTCCTTTCAGGAACGTAATGGAAAGAAAATTCTAAAAAAGAAATAATAGAAATTCTCACATGATTCATAATTTCTATTATTTTTTCTTGGAAAGTAATGGAAAAAAAATTCGTTAACTTATTGGATCTGACTAAAAATCGTAAAATGAGTACTATAATATAATTACTAATTGTACATGTGTACTATAATTAATATTTACCAGTATTACTAGTGACAAAAAAAATTACCAAAAAAAATTTTTTACGAAAATTGGAAACAACCATTTGATCACAATCAAACGAGGCTTAAAAATCATGCAATTGGTTAGTAGATAAGATAGGCCGGTTCTAACCCAAGCTTTGAGGGGAAGTGCCCCCTCTTCCACCCCTCTCCGCCTACCTTCACCAACCATACCGCCGAGCTTTCACGGGAAATTTCACCCTCCCCTCCCCCTTCCCCCACCACTCCCCCACCATACCGCTGATATATGAGGGGATGGGCTTAGGGCGAGGGGTCTGCGGGGGGGGGAGGGGGCTACCGCGAGGCGTGACGTCACGCGGGGAAGCATGTGTTAGTGGCACACGGACACACACGCACACACACACACATGTTGCTCACACGTACACGGCATGAAAGCGGGGGTAATGAGGGTTAGAAAATTTGAGAAGCTTCTAGAACGTTCTTAAGCATTCAATGATGATGTCATAAGGAAGGGAGTGGGATATGAGGATCCCTACATTGTCATGGGGTCACAAGATGGCGGCCTTAAGCGTTGACGTTATTACGCAGGACGATGATGTCAGGGAGGGAAGTATGAGGGTTCATATATTACCGTGGAGGTCCCAAGACCTTGAGATTTGACGGGGTTAGGGGGTAATGCGAGTCACGTGGGATGGGGATATTTACCAGTTATTGGGTTATTATTATTATTATTATTATTATTATTATTATTATTATTATTAATGTCACGCGGAATTTACGCATCAAAACTTTTCAAGGCCATTGCACGATCTGTAGGCAATAATTTCAATGAATTTTGTTTATACCGCACGTGCGAAAAATGTAGAGACAAACAACGGTGTCAAATTTCAAAGGCTCATCGCCCCAAGATTTGAATTTTTTCGCGGTCAGTAGCGGTAAGGACGTATGGACCGTGTGCATAATATAGCTTATACGCCCTTCTTACGTTCGAAATTTATAAAAGTTTGTAACTTTCAAGCTCAAAGGTTAGAGTAGTTGTTCTTGGCTTTTACATCCAGAATTCCAGGAATTGAGACGCAAATAAGTTTAAGCTGCACGTTTGTAGCGACAAACAAACATGGTCAAACACGTATCGACAGGAACTTTTCATGATCTTGTGGGATGGTAGATATTTACCATTTAGTGAGGCTATTATTATTATTATTATTATTATTAATGTCACGCGCTAATTACGCATCGGAACTTTTCAAAAGCTATTGCACGATATTGTAGGAAATAATTTCAACGTATTTTGCTTATGTCGGACGTGCGAAAGATTTAGCGACAAACAACGGTGTCGAATTTCATCAAAGGCGCTCCGCCTCAAACATTTATCTCTGCGAGAAAATAAAATTATATCGCGGCTTATATGCCTTTCATGCGTTGAAACTTTTATAAGAATTAAGAGGTAACTGTTTATACTGCACGTGTGAAAGATCAAAAATGTCAAATTTCAAACACGCATCGACAAGATTTACAACATAAACAGAATAAAGTAATTTCAGCTGGGTGTAGAACATAGCTTATTCGCCATTATTACACTAAGCGAATCACCAAGAATTTCTCGTAATTATTAAAGAAAGATAGAAAATATCTCTTAATATAAATAGGCATGCTGAATAAGGATCCAGTCATTATTAACTGGAAGCCGCAACGACAATATTTCTACATTTTTGAGTCAAATCATTTAGCTGTTTATGTCGCCATTTCACCATGCGTAATACCGTTGTAGAAAAGAAATTGTGCGAAAAAGTCGCGTTGATCAAAACAGTGGAAGAGTATGCAGTGTGGAAACAACAGTGTGATGAACTTATCGAATCGTTGAAGGAGCAAGCGCGAATCAAACGTCTACAATTAACGATCGGACATCAACAATTAGTGATCGCTCAAATCTTGCGTTTGGAAGGTTTAAAACATGCAACACGTCAATGTTTCGTACACACAGGTGCAGGATCTAGCGATCATGGATTGATCTGGCGAGAGATTGATATGGCTTTCAAGAATCGCGTATCGACCGGGTCAGTGATCAATAAGAATCACATCGAACCGCAGCAGTTCCTTCTAGATGCGAGTAAAATTGTACTCAACCAAGTGCAAAACTCAATTAATAAATACGATAGTGTAAAAGTGAACACTATGTTTAATGGTGAGTTTGCCGTGGGTGACAGACATGAAAACAAGAGTATCAATACGCCAAACACTGAACTCTTTAGCACGGCAGATCTCGGTGAGTGGCATGAGCATTGTGTCATCGAGCCTACGTTAGCATCCCTGGATGAATTCCAGGAACGTGATAGTGGGTGGTCATTGGAACGAATATTGAACTTAACGGTCAACATAAATAAATATAATCCCTTGAGAGCCGGTTGTCACATCGAACTGCCCAGGAAAATGATGCTAAAGAGGGCTGTCGTTAACGTGAAATCTCGAGACAATGCGTGTTTTGCATGGGCTGTAATCGCTGCCTTGTACCCTGCAGAACGGCATAGTGATCATACATCTTCATATCCACATTATTCAACGATTCTCAATCTTCATGGTATCGACTTTCCCGTGACGTTGAATCAGATAAAGAAATTTGAACAGCAAAACAAATCTCAGAAAATGTGTACGGTATGGAGATTAAGAAAATTGTTCCAATTCATGTGTGCAAGTATAAATTAAATCGACACTTGAATTTGTTATACGTGCAAGACCAAACCGACATTAGACATTTCGCTTGCATACAAAATTTATCTCAATTGATCAGCGCACAAACGAGTAACAAGGAGCATAGAAAGTACATCTGCGATTGGTAAGTAAATTGGTGATGTATCACAATTATATATACTTCCAACACGCGTAAAAAAGTTAAAATTAAAAAAAAAATCATCCACAGATGTTTGCATTACTTCCCAACCCGTGAAAAATTGCAATCACATGAGGTGGATTGTGGACAAATCAATGATTGTGCGGTCTAATTACCAGCTGAAAAGGATAAGTGGCTGGAGTTTAAAAGCTTCAAGCACAAGGAGCGTCTCCCTTTCATGGTATATGCCGACCTTGAATGTGTCTTATCCAAAACTGATGAACTACTGGCTGAAAAAAAATCAATATCAACATCATGAAGTTTTCAGTATTAGATATTATGTAAGTTGCACGTATGACGAATCACTCTCGGGATATCATTCTTGTCGGAGTGCCGATTGCGTACCGTGGTTTGTCGAAGAATTAAAAAATTGGGCCTTGAGTACGCGAAAAATTTTGGACTGTAATGTCGCGATGAGCGCATTGACGTTGAATGATTGGATGAAATTTCGCAATGCTACCCACTGTCACATTTGTGAGAAACCGTTTGTCAAAGGAGACATCCGTGTTCGCGATCATTGCCATCTGACCGGACATTCAAATTGCAATTTAAATGATAAAGAATCCTTTTTCATTCCCATACTATTCCACAATTTGTCTGGCTATGATACTCTTTTCATAATCAAGGATATAGCCACGGCGTTCGAAGGAAAAATCGATTTACTGCCGATAACCAAAGAAAAATACATTTCATTCACCAAGACCGTGGGAACGGAAGAAAGCTCCAACGAAAAATTTAACAATCGTATCAAATTGCGTTTCATCGATTCGTTCAAATTTCTCAATACAAGCCTCGACAAACTTGTATCGTTTCTAACGACAGACAAATTCAGAATTTTAAAATCACAGTTTTAAAACATAACAACAAACGATTTTAATTTATTAACTCGAAAAGGCGTCGTCCCCTATGAATACATTGATAATGTTGACAAATTGGAAGATACGAGCTTACCAACGCGAGATTTGTTCTATAGTTCTTTGACTGACGATACAATAAGCGAGACTGAGTACGCTCATGCTAAAAATGTCTGGGAGCCATTCTCCATTCGAACGCTCAGTGAATACAGCGATTTGTACTTCAAGACCAATGTTTTACTGTTGGCGGACGTATTTGAAAACTTTCGCGATACTTGCCAACAGAGTTACGGCCTTGACCCTGCGTCTCCTTATACTCTCCCCGGATGTACCTGGGATGCCATGTTGAAACATACTGGTATCAAATTTGAATTGTTCACCGATATCGATATGGTGTTATTCGTGGAGCGAGGTAAACACGGTGATCTGAGCCAATGCTCAAATAGATATGCATGCGCCAACAATAAATATATGGAGTCATATGATCCACTGAAACCATCGTCGTACTTTATGTACTTCGATGTCAATAATCTGTATAGATGGGTCAACCTCTACCCTATTCAGATTTTCAGTGGATCGAAGACTTTTCGAATTTTGATGTACAGTCGGTGCTGTTGGATTCATCAAAAGGTTGCATCCTCGAGGTAAATTTAGAGTATCCTAAGAACTTGCATGATGTGCACATGGACCTGCCATCTTGTTCAACACACGATAAACCTCCTGGTAAGCGACAGGAAAAGCTACTTGCAACCATCCACGATAAGAAACGTTATGTAATCCACTATCGCGCCTTACAACAGTGTCTAAATCATGGACTTAAACTGTCAAAAATACACAGAATGCTCGAATTTACACAGTCTCCGTGGTTGCGCTGTTACATTGAGCTCAATACACAGTTCAGAACATATGCGAAAAATGATTTTGAAAAAACCCTGTATAAATTGATAAATAATGCTGTGTTTGGCAAAACAATGGAAGATGTGCGCAAACACAAGATTGTGAAAATTTTGACTCAATGGGAAGGCAGATAGAAGCGATGATCTCAAAACCGAATTTCCACAGCCGCAGTATATTCGCGGAAGACTTGATTGCCGTGGAATTGCGTAATCTCGAGGTGAAGTTTAATAAACCGATTTATGTGGACATGTCTATTTTCGATTTCTTAAAGACGTGTTTGTATGAATTTCACCACGAGTTTATGGCTCCGATGGATCGCGACAAGTGTAGGGTCATGTACATGGACACCGACAGTCTCATGTATCATATCGGTAATTATGCAGTTTGACCACTTTTCCGAAAATCGATGGAATATTTTTTTTTTCTGCATGCATTGCTTCTATTGGTCACTACTAATAATATTCTGACGGGGGAGGCTGACATTTCCCATAAAAACCATAAGTTATGGGGTTTTGAAGTTACCAGAAATACGTGATAAAATACGGCATTTCCGAATATTTCAATGCTTACACACACACACGCACGCACGCACGCACGCACGCGCACGCACGCACGCACGCACGCACACACGCACACGCACACGCACACACACACACACACACGCGCGCGCGCGCGCGCACACACAATTCTACGAATTCATTATCAGTAGAGGCGAAATTCTTTAGTCTTCAAAATTATTTGCGAGGGTGGTGAGACACAGCACACGCCGTACTATTTCACGCACCCTACTATTTCACGCACACATCCCAAGATTTTCAACACACCCTACTAATTCACGCACCCTACTATTTCACGCACACATCTCAAGATGTTCAGCACACACCCTACTATTTCACGCACCCAATTATTTCACGCACACATCCCAAGATGTTCAGCACACACCCTACTATTTCACGCACCCTATGATTTCACGCATACATCCCAAGATGTTTAGCACACACCCTACTATTTCACGCACCCTATTATTTCACGCACACATCCCAAGATGTTCAGCACGCACCCTACTATTTCACGCACACATCCCAAGATGTTCAGCACACACCCTACTATTTCACGCACACATCCCAAGATGTTCAGCACACACCCTACTATTTCACGCATCCTATTATTTCACGCACACATCCCAAGATGTTCAGCACACACCCTACTATTTCACGCACACATCCCAAGATGTTCAGCACACACCCTACTATTTCACGCACCCTACTATTCCATCTTATCTCACCACCCTCGCAAATAATTTTGAAGACTGAAGAATTTCGCCTCTACTGATAATGAATTCGTAGAATTGTGTGTGTGTGTGTGTGTGTGTGTGTGTGTGTGTGTGTGTGTGTGTGTGTGTGTGTGTGTGTGTGTGTGTGTGTGTGTGTGTGTGTGTGTGTGTGTGTGTGTGTGTGTGTGTGTGTGTGTGTGTGTGCGTGCGTGTGTGTGTGTGTGTGTGTGTGTGTGTGTGAGTGTATGTGTGTGTGTGTCCACTTGTCCTGATGTGAGCTTCTAAATATTCGAATATACCCTATTTCATCACATTTTTCCAATAACTTCAAAATCCCATAACTTATGGTTTTTATGGGAAATGTCAGCCTCCCCCGACGAAATTTCATTAATGGTGACTAATCGAAGCAGTTCATGCTAAACAAAAAATTCTTGCATCGATTTTCGGAAAAGTGGTCAAACTGCATAATTACCATCATATCGAATGTGATGATGTGTATGATGACATGAAACGCAACATAGACAAATACGATACAAGTGATTACACCGTTGACAATGTATATATGCTATACCGCTTGTCAACAAAAAGATCCCAGGCCTCATGAAAGATAAAAACAATGGAGTCATTACGACCGAGTTCGTTGAACTTACAAGGAATACTACTTTGGTGTCCGCCTCCGATTTTCTTGAAACTCCTGTATGTGAAATAGCATTCGAAACTAAGAGACACGTATTTTTTTTTTATCGGCGGGAAAACGAATTTAAGGGGTGCAACCATCCTTCAAAATAAGATATGTCAAGGAGTGGTTTTGCAGTTTCACTAACAAGCACTCAGCTGATTTCGATTAAAAAAAACCAAAATGTTTCTTATCCAAAGCGATGAAAAGACTACCACGCGAACGAAAAAAAAAGTTAGGGGATGAACCACCTCTGCGGATGGGGATTAATATGTAGAATAACCAAATTGTAGAACGGTTAATATTTCGAAATTTTACTATTCATAACATTCGATTAACGAGAAATAAGAAATTCGAAGGTTATATTTTCGATAGTATATTAAGTTGAATGCGTATTTGATGTAATATTTTTTCTTTGATCGCGCATTTAATCGAAAATATATATTCAGACTGTCTATACTTCAAATGCAAATAATATAGATTGTTCTAATGTAAGAAGTTTATATTTTCTAAATTCGAAATGGAGAGCAATTCTTTTATTGAGAGACCAAAATATATAGTATGAATAATTCGAAAGTGAATTTTTCGAATGACTAAAAATTAGAAGTACAGAATAGCGAACGTTGCGAAGCACGAAGAATGACAAGCAATACTTTACAGCCCAGAGGCTCTCGCTATTTCGACCGTTCGACTTTCTGGTGTTTCGCTATTTTGACCACATTAATATTTTATCTTTCGTTAAAATATATTTGAAATTGTGAATATTCATAATATTGCCGATTTCAGTATTTGACGACTTGAATGCGTAGTTCTCGAACTTTTGTAAAATCCGCTATTCCAGCCTTCGTCATTTGGGCTACTGTTATATTTTGTTTTTGACGTAAATGTACTTCGAACTCTTTAATTTCTCATTTTTTTATTTCCAGCATAAAGGCTAGAGCAGAATTAATCTATCTACATACTACTACTCTTCAATTTAAAAATTTGCAGTTTTAGCCGTTCGAAGTTTTAATCATTCGAAAATCTTACTCCCAACCCACCTTTGCATTTATCTGTCTCTCACCCTACATTAAAAAGGGGTGAATATAATGGAATGGAAGGGGTTCTATTTCCATAAAAACATCAAAATAAAGGTCACATGTTTTCGTATTTTTTAAAAATAGCAGCCTTAAGGGGTGAACTACCCCTTATTTGAATTTTCTAATTGCCGTTGCCTTTTCCCTGTTTTATATGTTTTTGCGGATTCAAAATATCACAACAGCCCTGAATCAACATTTTCTCATGTTGCGAAATTAATACAACACCGTGACCGGGTGAACCACCCCCTCTCGATTTTCCTCTTTATTCGCGATTTAAAAATTTCTCCATCTATTTTGTTCAATTTGCTTCCCCTTCATCGACGTTACGTATTTAATTGTTTTAAGCACGTATGCATATTTGCATTAACTTCAATAGGGACGCGGAGGGGGGAGGCAGGGAGCTGCCACCACTACTATTCTGATAATAATGGGAAAATTGTAATCTATGCGTAAACTAATAGGTATTGTGCTGATCTACAATTAGTGTCCCTACAAGGCACTTTTATTAATCTTACCAAAAACATAGAGGCGCAGAGATGTGATCACGGTGTTTGTACTAGATAAGAATGCTATCAATTAGTCATGATCACCCGATATTTTTGGCATTCTAATACCCGCGATATAAAAAAAAAAATAGAGGCGTAAATATGTAATCGCAGTGTTTGCATTAGATTAGAATGTTATTAAGTAGTTATGATCACCTGATGTTTTTGGCATTCTAATACCCGGGGTATTAGTCATGATGAATATTAGTTATCGCCTTTTAAAGCGCTTAAATGTGGTTAGATTAGATAAAACCGTTATCAGGTTTTGCAAGATAAATCAATATTTTTCTGTTCTGTTACTTGCTTTAAAAGACGGTTACCATTCGCATTGTACTAGTACATGGTTGAGCGAGCTTCGAATTGTGTTTCCTTTTCTGTGCTCTCGGTGTGCTGTGCGTAACATTTTTACCAGCGTGAAAGTTAATCCAATCAACGTTATTAAACTGTTATTGACTACATTTCAGGCTATGAATATTGCACAAACTTGAGATGAAGGAAAATTTTGAAAAAAATTTAATTGATTCTATGCAAGATTACAATGGAGTTGCGATGATACAGGAAGAGACTTTACATTTTCAAGAACCTTTTAGAAAGTACGAAGCAAATGCTGTTGAAGATACCATATGGCAAAAAGATGATGAAGATATCGATTCCGACGCTTATTCGAGTGACGATGAGCTGAGCTATGATTACAAAAAAAAAGCTGTGGAATACTGGAGATCTGGTAAAAAAAAGAATTACAGTATCGAAACCGTCAAGCAAAAATACAAATCTGTCAAATCCACACGCCAGTTACGATGCTGGGCACATCAACTGAATAAAGGTGGTACTTATAAAGAAAAACTAGCTCGAATATCTGAATATACATTGCGGAATATAAAAACTGCTGTAGACGCTGGTGTCATCATTCATGATATTGACCTTCAAAAGTGGGCTCTACAGGCACAGAAAGAAATAGGCGATGAAGATATATAATTTGGAGCCTCTCATAAATGGCTATGGAAATGTAAGAAATTGCATCGCATTATTTCTAGAAAAATAAATAAATTTGTAATGAGAAAAACTGTGAAGGAATAAGCATTTCTACAGAAAAATGGAGAAAAATTTGTTCAAGATGTTAAATCACTAATTGAAAAGCATGGGGTAAGCAATATATACAATTCAGATGAAAGCGGTTTTCAACTAGAAATTCATTCAGCACGAACTTTAGATATGGAAGGATCAAAAAAAGTTGAATGTATTGTACAATGAATCTCTTCAACAACCCACAGCTACATGATCCAGCCAATAATAAACGCGAACGGAAAATTACTTTCTCCACTTTTTATAGTGTTAAAGGAGGCAAAAGGTGAATTTGGACCAAGAGTAGAGAAAGAATTATTTAGACCAGAAAACGTCATTGTAACAGGATTGAAATCTGGGAAACTTACTTCCGGTGTGTATTATCGTTAAGAACGCATCAATTTTTTTTTAACATATGAATATAAATATATAATTTTTTATATGTCAACAGATCATTTTAAAATTTGGTTGGAAAAAGTATTTTTTCCTGATATTGGGAGTGACAACATATTATTGATTGGTTCCTGGAGTGGACACTGCCCCGAAGTTGTTCGCGAAGCCATCCCTCATGATAAAAAAATCATCACAACGATTATTCCAAAAGGTACAACTGGAAAAATTCAACCGCTTGACGTATTTGGATTTCGAATATGGAAAAATTTTGTGAGGCACTTTTCAGATAGTGTTATATTAATGGATGCTGATATAAATTTATATTCGAGGAATAATATAATCAAACTGCAATCGCTGACCCGTAATCAACTGTCATCTCCACGTTATACTAATCTTTTTAAATATTCATGATTTAAAAGTAATTATGTAACGGAAAAACCGGTATATTTCGAAAATCCTGTCAATTTTGGATTCGGTCTATCAAAAACATACTGTGAAATACCTGGTTGCAATCACATAGCGATCATAAAATGTGCATGGTGGAAAAAGTCTTTGTGTTTGAAACATTTTTTTGATGATTATCATTATTGCACAACGTATGAGTCATAATTGCTGGAAATTGTAATATAAATGAATCGATAGCATATAATAAGATAACAGGATCACATGTAAATCACATTTTTTACTAGGCGCTTAAGGATCGAAAAAGTGTGACCTCAGTTTTCGATATACTTATCAAATAAAATTCGATTATAGACTATAAGACTGTTAACCCGGTCGTCTGGTGTGAAGGCTGTTTTTTTAATGCTTTCTTGGGGATTTTTTTTTTGACAAACCATTAAAATAAAATAATTTATAAATTGTATATCATTTTTATTAACATTTAAACGAACTTTGTGAATTTTTTGAAGTCAATATATTGAATATAATCGGAGATACATCGCCCAACAGGAACACATATAAACAAAGTGGTGCTCCACTGCTGCCATGATTCCGGCCGTTCTGCTTATCTGAAATCAAAAAACCAAACGCCATTCTAATTGTGAGACTTGAGGCTCTACATGGAACTAAAATAAAGTCAGAATTCCAAAAATAATTTTTTTTTACGCTTTAGAAAAAAATTCAATTTTTCGCACTTTTTTTGGGGTCTATTTAGCTGGTAAAAGAAAACTAACCAAGCAATCTTAATTATATTAGTTGAACTTGTAGTTATATATGTACTAAAGATGCTGTATAAATTTGAGCAGAATCAATTAACTAGTTTTTAAGATATCATGGTCGTAGTTTGAAAAAATCGTGTTTTGAGAGAAACACGTTTGAAAGTTATTGTATATAATTGCGCGCTCTGTATACCTGCTCCGGTTTACGGCTGTAATTTTTCAACTGCTTCGAATTTCGAAAAATCCTTTTACCCACGTCTTCCTCACATGTTTTAGATGTGATTTATGAAAAAGAAAAAATCGATTTTTTTGACCTGACACACTAGACGACCGCCTTAATTCTTCTTGATCAATTGTCAATATGTGTTTAAACTCGTATTAAAAATATACTTGTACATAGGCGAGACAAATCGCCATTTGTGAAACTTATTCAGACATAAGGATTGGAATCGTAGTGAATATGGAATCGTAATGAAAATGGAATCGTAGCTCTTCTCTCTCCCCCTCGCTCCGTCCTGATTGAGGTTAACGCAAATATGCATACGTGCTTAAAACCTTTAAATACGTAACGTTGATGAAGGGGAAGCAGATTGAACAAAATAGATGTAGAAATTTTTAAATCGCGAATAAAGAGGAAAATCGAGAGGGGGTGGGTCACCTTATCAGGTTGTATTAATGTCGCAACATGAGAAAACGTTGATTTGAAGCTGTTGTGATATTTTGAATCCGTAAAAACATATAAAATAGGGAAGAGGCAACGGCAATAGGAAAATTCAAATAAGGGATGGTTCACTCCCTTAAGGTTGCTATTTTTCAAAAATACGAAAACATGTAAACTTTATTTTAATGTTTTTATGGAAATAGAACCCCTTCCATTCCATTATATTTATCCCTTTTTAATGTGGGGTGGGAAACAGATATATGCAGGGGTGGTTCACCCTCTAACTTTTTTTTTCGTTCGCGTGATGAACTTTTCATCGCTTTGGATAAGAAACATTTTGGTTTTTGTTTTATGGAAATCGGTTGAGTGCTTGTTGGTGAAATTGCAAAATCACCCCTTGACATGTCTTATTTTGAAGGGTGGTTTCACCCCTTAAAACCGTTTTTCCGCCGATAAAAAAAAATACGTGTCTCTTAGTTTCGAATGCTCTTTCAGATACAGGAATTTCAAGAAAATTGGAGGCGGACACCAAAAGAGTGTTTCTTGTGAGTGCCACTGGAGCTCTTGCTGGTGGCGCAGCGGGCATTGCTAAAGCTGTAAATGATGCCGATGCTGCGAACCGTGCTCTCGAAGAGAGTAAGCGTCACAATAATACAATGGAGACGATTGCTCTGGGCAAAGGACTGTACTTCATTCCCTATAAAAATGTTATGGGTCTCCGTCTAAAAAACGTGTAAGGCTACCACATCGAGCACTCACTGATTACAATTTATCGAGGTTTGCTAAAAACATGGAAATTCCACATTTTCGTGATGTTTATATGAGAAATGCATTGCCCAAGGTTGGATCTCGAAAATATGAATCAGCTATAGTGAACCTCGATGATAAAGAAGGTCCTGGCACACATTGGGTTGCGTACGAGAAAAAGAAAAATAAAGTTGTTTATTTCGATAGCTTTGGCAACCTACAACCACCGCCAGATTTAATGAAATATCTCGGTGTTGGTAGTACCGTAAATTACAATCATGAAAAATGTCAGCATTATGACACAGTAATATGCGGACACTTGTGTCTCAAATTTCTAAATGGAGAACTATAAAATGAGCTCTCACATGATACCTGGTATCAGTTAAGCATCAGAGGCGATGGGTGATTCTTTTACGTTAACACTATCGGACACATCGTCGATACTCGAGGCTTACTATTTTCCTCCAATTGAATTATCACGATTAAAAAATTATACTTTGGGTCTCGTGGAGCTGCTGACCTTCAACTCTATTCCTAATATTGACGAGGGAAATAACAAGTTCTACGTAGACAAGGAGGTTATCACCATACCGACTGGAAGCTACGAAACTGAAGATCTTGAAAATTATCTACAAAAAGCGCTCTCCAATCGTAACATCATCGTCGATCTAAAGCCTAATAATAACACTCTGTGCAGTGAAATCAAGTGCGATCGTGATATGAATTTCGAGCCAAGCGATTCTATTGGACGATTGTTGGGTTTCACACCACGTATCCTTCAAGCCAATATTACCCATAAATCTGATTTACCAGTCACCATACTCAAAATCAATTCACTACGAGTAGAGTGTAACATAACCGCAGGAGCGTATATCAACGGTCAACGAGTGCATACCATTCACGAATTTTTCCCTATTGTCCCACCAGGATATAAGATCGTTGAAGTACCATCACACATCACTTACCTTCCTATCATCGTACAGTCCATACATAATCTACAGCTAAAACTCGTAGATCAAGACTGTGAATTGGTGAATTTTCGAGGCGAGGTTATGACGATTAGACTGCACGGGAAATCATAAAAATGGGCATTGTTTTTGAACCAAAGGGAAGTTATAAAATTCAACCGACATGCCCAGAGGGAAACAGTCGTCGAGCACCTCTCAAGGAGTTAACATGTCAAAACATTCGGTACCTGAAGAGTCTGGGTCTGAAACTTCGAAAAAAGTAAAAATACGTGTTTGTTGCATCACAATTTTATGCTTTGTACCATGGAAGAAATCCTAGGAATACAAAAGCCAATCATCTTTGACGAGTCCATCGCGCATTACAAGACTCATGTACATCAACTATTAGCATCGGCAATCTTCAACAACAGCGACGAGATCCGCATCACCGTTCAGCATCAGGATTTATGCTTGCTACCAAGCAAAAGCTCATTGCATGTATATGGCAGATTGACAAAAGCTGATGGACAATCTGTCGTTACTGCAACAAATCTGGTCAACAACGCCATCTGTCACTTATTCGAGAAATTCGTTACGAGCTCAATGCTGTGGAGATCGATCGAAGTAAAAATGTCGGTCTTACGACTCTCATGAAAAAATACATCTCTCAGAATCCCATAGTCAGAAGTCTGCGATGGAAAATGCTGGCTGGATGAGCGATGAAGCAGCGTCGATAACCTATGATTCTGGTTACTTTGATATCTCCATACCTCTGAATATGCTACTAGGCTTTGCTGAGGACTATTGCAGAATTATCGTCAATGCCAGGCATGAGTTGATTTTGACTCGGGCAAACACCGATACGAATGCTATTATACAGCCAGTTGGGGATGCTGCTGCAGCGGAGCAATTCAAAATTACCCTTTCAAAGATCGAATGGATGATACCATATGTCAGGGTTGCTGATCAACGAAAAATTCAACTCTTAAACTACATCGCCTACGATACACCCATCCCTATGAGTTTTCGTGCGTGGGAATTGTACGAGTACCCATTACTACCAGCAACCACAAAACACGTTTCGGTTATGAAAACCTCTACGCAACTCGAAAAACCTCGATATGTCGTTGTGGGATTCCAGACAGCGCGAAAAAACAGTGCTACTAAGAATTCTAGTCACTTTGATCATTGTAACATCAGAGATGTCAAACTCTTTCTCAACTCGTAGAGTTATCCCTATGGAAATTTGAATCTTGACATTAACCATAATCAGTACGCTCTACTCTACGATATGTATGCAAACTTCCAGCTTCCTACTATGGTAAGGAGCCTGAACCGTTAATGAGCAAAGCCGACTTTCTGAAGTATGCGCCACTCGTTATCATTGATTGTTCAAAACAGAACGAGTCGTTGAAATCAGGACCGGTCGACATTCGACTAGAGTTCGAGTCGACAAATCCTTTTCCAGTTCAAACCTCCGCTTATTGCTTAATATTACACGATCGCATAATAGAATATAATGCAATCAGTGGAAATGTTAAGAAATCGGTATGAAAGTTAAGCGACAAGTCTATCTCTCACTCTGTAATACGTAAGTTTTTTCTGTACTCAATAATAAATACTCTATAGTAATAATATTTAGATTTGCTAATATGTAAGTTTTTTATATAAAAATATATACTCTTTTTTATAGCGGGGGTGACAGTATATTACTATAAATACATTAACTAAGCCCTATTCAGATCAGTCGTGTCAGAGAGATGGAGCATGTAGTTGACCTACAGGGTTTCAAAAAACCCATCAACGAATTTGTGTTAAAAGAATTCTCTGTCATTGTCTTAACCGATTCCACACCTTTGACACTGCTCTTCGAAGCACCCTGTGCGTGGAACGATTTACCAGTGAAATATAGATGTACGAATGCGTGGCTGGTGCGCAATTTCCATGGAATACCTTGGAACTCTGGTTCTGGGCCCTACAACGCTGCCACCGGAATTATCCGAAGCATTTTGCATAATGATAGAACTATCTACGTGAAAGGTTCAGTGAAGAAAGAATGGTTAGCAAATTTTTTGCTAGAAAGACCTGAACGCATTGTTCATCTTGAAATGCTCGATTGTCCTTCGCTGCAAATGTTGCGGAAACAATCCCATACCGAATGCCCATATCACGCTGAAACTTCAAACTTCAATTGTGCGAACGAAAATGTTTAATTACTGAAAAATTGGATACTCGAACCGACTGATTAAATACAATTTCTTTTTGTTTTTAATAAATGCGTATTGAGCATATTTTTCTGTCTTTTTTCATCACCTGCATATCACACGTTATCGTACTGCGTCATCGAATCTGATGTCCAACAACAGATGAGATTGAATATTACGAAATTTTTATCAACGAGTTTCTTGGATACAGCGACTCTCGATATAGGAACTACCCATCGTTGTAGACGTTGCCAAAAATTTCATTGCCACGAATCTCTCTGAAAAATTGGTGTGAGCTGGGGATTGATAAATGAAAAAAAACCTTTTTTCAGATATATTTTTTATTGTTTTTATTCAACACCAATCTTTACATACGTTACATGTGCATAATGGACTTTCACAAGATTGACGTTCTTTAAATATTTTTTTTTTCTTACAACGATGGGTTTGGAACGAGTTTAACGGGAGAAACCAGTTTAGGAGGCCGAAATTTTGGTGTTCTTCGTGAATTTTTTTACAGGGAAGAAATAATCAAAATTTGTTTAAACTTGGAAGATATTTTATTCATGTTTTGAAGTATACTTTGTAATTTTTTCAAGTCATTTCCGCCGGAAATAGTGGAGTTAGAAGCTGCTGTCCATGGACGATCGCCATCCGAGTTTTTTGCTGGTGGGCATTCCTGAAGTCACAATTTTTATCTGTAATCATTACAATTTTCTTTTTTCATTAACAATATATTTCCTAAGAATATGAACCTAATTGTGATCAGAAAAGTTGAAAATTGCATGTTTTTGAGGCGTTTGAACACAATGTCATGTTTTTATACCATGTTTTTTCACGTTTTTGCATTAAAAAAAAATATTTTTAATAATAATATCATCCCAGAGTTAGGTTCATATAGAGTGTAATTGAATAAAGAATATTTACAGGAATTTTGAGAACGATCGGTCAATAACTTTTTGAGCTAGAATGCCCACCAGTTGAAAAAAAGTCGTCCATGGACAGCAGCTTCTAACTCCACTATTTCCCGCGGAAATGACTTGAAAAAATTACAAAGTGTACTTCAAAACATGAATAAAATATCCTCCTCGTTTAAAGAAATTCTGATTATTCCTTCCCTGTTAAAAAAAAATCCCGAAAAACACCAACATTTCGGCCTCCTAAACTGGTTTCTCCCGTTAAATTCGATTTTGTTCTACCTTCCACCAAAATAATTCATATACAGTTGTCGGCGATGTGCTGCTTCCAACAACAACTCTAATTTCTGGTCCTGGTCAAAGGCTTTGACAAGTCTCGATGGTAGAAAAACCGTGAATTCACCCTTGATTTCTGCGATATAACGTTTTCCATATTTCGTTTGGACGGCCCGTATATCATAGATTGGATAATCTTTCTGGACCTCGAGTTCGGACAGCTTCATCATTGGTAGGAAGTCTTCCATCGTGCTGATTTTATTGATTGAGACGAAAGCCATTTTTCACACTGATTGTTTTTACTTATTGTTTAACCTTGAAAGTTATAAACTTTTATAAATTTCGAATGTAAGAAGGGCGTATAAGCTATATTATGCATATGGTCTATACGTCCTTACCGTTACTGACCGCGAAAAAATTCTTCGATAATAAATCTTGGGGCGGTGCGCCTTTGAAATTTGACACCGTTGTTTGTCGCTAAATCCTTCGTACGTGCGGAATAAACAAAATTTATTTAAATTATTCCCTGCAGATCGTGTAATGGCCTTGAAAAGTTTTGATGCGTAAATTCCGGGTGACATTAATAATAATAATAATAATAACCTAATAACTGGTAAATATCCCCATCCCACGTGACCCGCATTACCCCCTCACCCCGTTAAACCTCAAGGTCTTGGGACCCCCATGGTAATATATGAACCCTCATACCCTCCTCCCTGACATCATTGTCCTGCGTAATAACGTCAACGCTTAAGGTCGCCATCTTGTGATCCCATGACAATATAGGGATCCTCATATCCCACCCCCTTCCCCCTGACGTCATCATTGAATGTTCGAGAACGTTCTAGAAGCTTCTCGAATTTTTTGACCCTCATTACCTCCGCTTTCATGCCGTATACGTGTGAGCAACGTGTGTGTGTGTGTGTGCGTGTGTGTCCGTGTGACACTAACACACGCTTCCTCGCGTGACGTCACACCTCGCGGTAGCTCCTCCTCTCCCCGCAGACCCCTCGCCCTAAGCTCCTCCCCTTATATATCAGCGGTATGGCGGGGGAGTGGTGAGGGAAGGAGGAGGGGTGGGTGAAATTTCCCCTGAAAGCTCGGCGGTATGGTTGGGGAAGGTGGGCGGAGAGGGGTGGAAGGGGGGGCACTTCCCCTCAAAGCTTGGGTTAGAACCGGCCTAGCTTATCTACTTTGGTTATATGTTTGATTAAAATATGATTCATACAAAAAATTTTAAATTTCTATAAAAAAAATGTAATTTATTCAACAAAAATAGAAGGAAATATGGGCCCACGATCGGACTAGTGTTAAAAATCGTATAATTGGTCATACTATTTTAGATATTTTTTTGAAAAAAATAAAAATGGCAATCGTCTTTAAAAAACATAGTTTTTACTTCAGATGCAGAAAAAACGTTGACAATGATAATTGATAATTTTTTTTCCTTTTTTTTCATAAAAGTATGAATCAAAATGAAAAAAATCGATATATTGACATTTGTCGATATGACGATTAGTTTAAGAGATATCGGCGTTATAATATTTTCGAACTTCCTAGAATCGGGATATTTTTAAAAATTGTAACTCTTGAAAGACGTGAGATAAAAATATAAAAATTGGAGTGGATGTTTCGTCCATGGGGTACTATTTTATAAAAGAATTTCAGGAAAATAAAAAATGGTTGAGGCCACGACTGCTCGAAAGGGCGTGGAATGCCTCATATATGCCTGTCGTAAGACGAACTATATCAGTTATCCAGAGTAGAGTGTATAAAAAGATACCCCGCGTTGAAAAATCGTCAAGACACGAAGAGGATCATTCAGCCAATAGAGATATTATAAACGGAATATCAATGGATCCTTCTCTACACAATGTTACATTTCCATGAGAAAAAAGTCAGGAGAAGAAAAGAGTGTCGTTGACATATATAGAAAAAGTATACGGTAGGTCTGGAGATCGGACAAGTTGAACGAGCACGAGTTATGACACGATGGAGAGCGTCGGAGGACACGAAGAGCATCGCGCAACTATACGTTTGCCTGTACTTGGCTGACGCGGCTATGATGGTAAGGACCTGAAGAGTCAGTGGTGCCATTGCAAGAGACAGAAAGAGAGGATGGAAAAAAGGGTGATGGGAATGGTCGATGGGTATGTGAAGCTGAAGTATTGTCAGGATGGCAAGAGAACGTGATGAGGAGTGGTGAATATACTAGAACGATGGAACTCTCCCTACCCTGTTTTCCATCCTCAATCTTTTTCTCCTTTCCTTATCGTCGTCTCGCTCGCACTTATCCTCAGATTCGAACGACGTCTCGCTATTCGCTGGTGGGTATACGCGCATCAGAATCATTGACATTTAGCGAGGAACAAAAACCCGGAGACGACGGAACAATGCCTATCGAATTCTTTGTCTGAACGGGCTGTACGACGGATTTTTAATAACGGCGAAAAATAATGGAGACATTGCCGCTGTGTATTGGTGCGGGAGAAGGGAAAACGTTCATAACCCAACAATGGTGTCCCGTAGTAGTGGTCTTCATTAGAGGAAGCGCGGGAGCGAAAAAGTGAAGCGCGGTAGTGATCAAATACTCGTCGAGTCACCAGGGGAACCACCAAACCATCATCCCTTCTCCTCCTCATCCTTCTCGTTTACCCCGTGTGTTGCTGTTGCCGATGTTACTTGTGAGGGGCGACAAATACTGGTCCATGCGATAGGGTTCGCTTGTGGCTAAACACGGCATCGCGTGCGATGGCATCATAAGCCACCGGCAACAACAGCATCCAAAAAGAGCCCTGTGCCACATTGATGCTCAGCTTGGTTGGCTGATGTGTCGCCAGGGGTTTTGTCCTGGTATAGACTCTTTGTAAAAGCCGCGTGAATGAAAAGACCTGTCACCTGATGTTCCAAACAGAAAGCTGGCACGAAAAAAGGGATCGAGGGAGAAGGCTATTTGTGGAACTAATCATGAGGATGCTACAAGGTGATTCGCCTTCCAAACAGTAGTGATAATATTCACTCGCCACAGTCCTGTGTGTCTTTTTGGAGCCTGCGGGGATTATCGCACCTGCAAAGGCATTCTTTCTGTATTCGCCAATAATCCCGAGGCGTAGTACTGCGGTTTGTGACTTTCGCGAGAAAGCAGAACGAGCCGAGAATAGAGGGAGAAAAACCAAGGAGAGAGGTGGAAATTAAGACATCAAAAGGTTCAAAAATACGGAGACGTTTTTGCTCCAGGAATTTTAGCACGGACCAAAGATCTTGAGATGTTCGCAAAGTCGACCTGCTTTCACACATAGGCTGTGTAAAAAGATGAAGAGAAACTGAAGGAAAACGAATGAAGAAGGGAATAGAAAAACCCTCGTGAAACATTTTATTCAATCGTTTTATGGGCATACACCGAAATTAGTATCGCCGAGTGAGAGGGAGAAACAGTTTCGCTGAAACGATAATTATCGGAATAATTGAGTTATGACCACCAGATGAACTCGTGCAGAATTTCAGGAGGCAATCGCCATAAAAACGCACTGGGAAATACCTGCGTAGAACTTTTACCATGAAGTTTTGATCGAGCCTTCGTTAACGAGATATGTCTCTCCAAACTTCAACAAAGGCGTTGGAGTCAATTTTTTCCTTCGGTGATCTTTTATGTAGTTTCTATCATTAAAGTCTATCGGGTACTTGTAGCGAGTTTGGTGAATGGAAAATTACGGAATAATAATACGAAAGAAGTGCGATCGTGATTGTATTAAGTCCTTTGCTATGGGCTGAGCGATAAAATGATGAAAATATTCTTTCATCGAATTATTGTTCATTTATGTGATGATAAACAAAAGTACTGGCAATTTTGAATGGGAAATATTCGTTTACTGTATAAACTGAAGTGCGCTCAGAAGTCTACACTTTTGAAAGAGTGAATTCACTTATTCACTTTAACATAGACCACTTGTAATGTCTTCCGGTTAGCGTTATACCCGGATGTGCTTCTTACATGCTGATATCTTTTTATCGTTGACGTCGCATAACGAGCACAAGGAACCAAAGCGAGGACGATATTTTTGTGCGGTCCGCTTCTCGTAACTTCTCGTCATCAACTCATAACAAAGACTGGACTAGATTTTCATTTCACGAGAGACAGTGTGCACCGTCTTTCACAGTGTTGTGTCTGTGCTTACTCGACTGACTTTATAGTGCTGGATACTCATGGTGTCGTGTTAAGTTAGCGTAACCGGAATATGTGCTGGACATACACAAGCTACGTATACATATATGGAAAATAACAAGGCGCAGTAGTTATTTATTTGTGTGCTGAGACAAAAGCAAATATATACATATTGCAGGAGTACATAATCCTCGCTATGTAGCAGACTTTTGGCTCTAGACCACATACCTTTTGATAAGAAAGAGTTAAAACATGAAATAGCAAGAGCGTATTGAAGTCGGTAAATTTCGAGGGAAAAGCCGTGTAACCGCTCTTATAAATCCGTCAATTCACCACTCTAAATTCTCTCGGAAAATTTCGCTCCCATTTATTTACCGAATAATTTACGATTCAGATGGGCCAAATTAAATCGTCCGGGCTGTTTCGGCCGACAACCAATTACACAGCCGAATAAAAAGAATTTCCTCGTTATAACAATATACTCTACAGTTCGAGTTGTATGTGTACGTATAAATGCAAAAGCCCGTGGTTAATCACCAGGCGACGCAGCCGACTACATACATAGGCCAATACCTTCTTTATATATGTACGCAAAGATATGTATATATGTCCATATTACGCTGTGGATATTGCATTGACGCTGCAGATTACTCGATTGACGAGGCGTACCATCGTTTGCTCAGCGCATATTATTACACTTCGCACCCGTCTGCCCCGTGCTGCTTCACGTAACCAACAAAAACTCGGATCTTTGCAGTTCCCCTCGGCGTTATATTGCCGCATATAGTCAACGTCAAATATTTAACCGGCTGGCAGCACATCCAACATGAATGCCGAAATTTCCGAGATGGATGCGAGTCAATTCTCGAGGGGCGCATGACCCACGATGTTCATTTGGTAAATGAAGTTTCGATCGAGATGCAATGTACTAGCTTTTATGAAGTTCAAATGAATTTTGGGTTTCATCAAGATATCTATAGTCATCACGTTGGCAGGATCAAGCCGTAAGTGAATTATAATAGTCAAGTTTCTATTTTATTATTTTAACAATCAGCGGTCTGTTAGATTTTTTAAGCTTTTCGGAACAGAGTTTGTGTACTTCAAGTAAGTTATCCCAACCGAGTTAAAGGCCCCAGAAAATCGTTTGTACTATGGAACTATGTATTCCTGCATTCCCGCCTTCTTTTCCCCTCTTTTTTTTAATCTGCCTCTCTTATTTTCTCTCGTCTTTAAACAGAAAGTCAGTAACTCAAATGGGGCAGTGTACTCATCGAGAGGGTGATATTGCAGAGAGAGCATTCGTTGTATGGGAAATAGTGATATGAGGGTCTACAGATGTGCCCACCTACGACCTAGTTAGGGCTCGAAGTAGTTACTCTCGAGGAGGGTAACGTAAAATAAATAAAATAGGCACATGCATGAATATCTTTACATATATGTTTATTTATGCATATCAGGTACGCGTGTGACATAGTAAGCTTTGTGTAGCGTGCATAGGATATCGTGAATTCATAACTCTTTTCTTGAAAATGAAAATGGGCAAGAGTACAGTCGATGAAGGGGCAGGAAAGAAGAGACGTTGAAATCCTTTCAGAAGGGCCATTTTTGACGCCGTTTGGTGGTGCACCCCGTGGCGATCTTTTTGTCAGCACAAAGAGTTTAGTTGTGTATATACATGTATATGTGTATACACACCTATGTACCAGTATACCAGTGTGTTGTATTGTACCACAAGAATCCAAAAGTGAGTACAGAACCGAATGGAGTCGGCGAAGCGCATAGCCCTGATATCACTAGCCCATATCTTTGTGAAGACCAGACGTCACTCTTAAAAGCCGAAGCTCACTACAAAGAAAGTATTCCTCCCTTCAAGAAAATCAAGGATACAAAATGATGAATAAAAACGCGGATAACGAATTTGAAAAATCACGATACAGACAGTTAAAATATAGCGAACTGCTTCGTGTTATACTAACAAGCGAATGAAACCAATAAAGTGAGAGAAAATAATTAGCATATTTTTCGCCATCAGACGTTACGTCATTCTCTTTTAGCTTTCGCTGCATTATGAAATGAAGCGACTTTTCATAAAAATAAACATCCTACACGATCTTTCTTGGATTTTTTTTCTCTATATTATACTTATATTTTTTGGAATAAATTGAACGACGTTTATACTATATAGCCTACTGCTTCCTCAGCAGCAATTAACGGAGATCATTTCGTATTAAGATAAAAGGAACCACCACCCCAAATGTTTAACTTACAAAGGATTACAAAATGGAGGTTACAACTATCTTTAGTCGGCATCGTCGTTTGTGTTTCGTATCGAGTTCAAGTCGTTCCGTCCAATATTGTTATTTCTCTCTATGACTGGAATCCCTATATCGTCTCCCATCGCCTTGAATCGCCAGACATTACCATTCTCTACCAGATTTCTCTATATATATACCCTAGATATATACATGCGCTTCGTGATTCCGCAGCTTGCTTCATAAGTAGCCATTTGTTGAACGGTCGAATGAAAGGGTAAAGGGGGGATTGTAGGAAAAAACGGGATGAGACATAAGGTAGCCCTTGAAGTAAGACTGATGGAGGCCGAAGTAGAAAATGTTGGATTCGGCGAACCAAGTGGTTCTGCGTCAGGGTGCGCGCGGGATTCCCTTTCGTTGAGTCCCCCTCGGCTCTTCCCGTTCGACCTTATCGATTCGGGAAGCCGACTCTTGGGTGGTCCCGTGACTTCTGCTTGGGCTGCTGGTGTACGCTCTCGGGAGTCTTTCTCCTTCTTTCTGCCTTGTTCTTTCTTGCTCGCTTGCCTGCCCCTGTTGCTGCTTCATTCTCCTTCTTCTCCTGCTCTTCTTCTTACTTCTTTTCTCTTCTCTCTGCTCTGCCTCCAGCATCTTCTTTCTCTACTTGTTCACCATACTCATGGCCTTTTTTCTCTTTCTCTCTTTGCTATTGGTTTATTTCTCTATTTTATTTATGGCCAATGCACGAAAATATATAACTACGACGAGAGGTTCGCTCGTGGCATGTTCCTCTTCACAAAGGGAGAGCGAGAGAGAGAGAGAGAGAGAGAGAGAGAGAGAGAGAGACGAAAAAGAGAAATCTTTTCTTCTATCTTCTGTACCACCGAGATTTTTCTTGACTTTTGCCATGTTTATTCTCTTCTTCTCATATTGATCCTTGATCTCTCATGCATTCCATCTCTCTTAAAAACCAGAGAATCTCCACGTGGGTGGCTATCGCGTGTCGAGGCCTAATACGTTTCTAATTGAAACGTTTATCAACTGGCATACCTTATATTTAGCTCACATCACAGACTCTTCATCCATCAAAGCAGTCTCTCGTCTATTCCACTCCCTGTACGGAACCGCCAGACATGTTATTTTGCTTTCTGGATCCTCGCCGATCTGTACTTATTTCGCGCAAAAGTTTCGTCGAGACAGGTAAGTGAATATAGGTACGACATTCATCATAAATAAATGGGAATGTGCAGGCCACTGACCCATGCATGGGCAAAATTATTTCCGAAGGAAAATGCTTTGAAACTGCATTATTGAATGTATTTAGTCCAGTCGAAATAGACCAGCACTGTGCTAATTTTTTTGTAGGTAATTTGGACCTCCAAAAATGTACCCTGAAAATTTCTACAAAATATTAGTTGTTTTTTGGGCGCCAAAAGTTATTGAGAAAAACCAGTATTTTGATGTTATATTTTTTGGAATGGGATTTATGAAAAAATGCTTCCTACACAAATTATGCACCATAATGTCATCTGCAAAATAAGTTCTATACAAAAATTACATACCATTGTTAGTTTAGCGGTAAATCGCAATTGAACAACGATTTATTTGTTTATTGTACGTACTGTTGGTTATTTATCAATGTACTATTCTGAAACTCATACATCACCTAGAAGAATCTATCCCTAAGAGATATATATAAATTTTATTCATCCATGTCATATTGTTTCGCAATAATATCGAGAAGCATTGCCCCCATCACGCCGCCCAGCCGCACCGACGATGCCGTTCGCTTAAGTCCATGCGCGGGTGGTCGAATTCAATCAATCAAATGAGCTGAACGCTCCAAAGAGTTTGTATCATATGGAATATCGTGCTTAAAAATGTTAAGAATGCTCACGAACTTGAATTACGAGAAAATGTTGATTATAACAATAAATAACTGTATCGTATAAACGAACGTATAAATAACTGTATCTCGGCTTGTAATGAAGATATTGAGACCTTTTTTTTTAATTACGCGTCTCGCACAGATGCATAAAAATCGCGAAGAATATTTCAAGTAGTGCCACAATTTATGGGGTTATTTCTATTTGTTTATGGGTTCAAATTTTATATCCCCGAAAAAACGGGGTTTTTTCCGTAATTATTTTTTTCACTTGAATTCTAAATGTACGTGAAAAGAACCGCCTTAATTTTTTTTTTTTACTTTGTGAGCCTTCGTCGGGAGTTGATATAGGGAAACGCCGGATTTACGTAAATCGGTCACTATTGCTAAACTATATGATATGGATGAATAAAATTTACATATATCTCTTGGGGATAGATTCTTCTAGGTGACGTATGAGTTTCAGAACAGTGCGTTGATATATAACCGATAGTACATACAATAAACAAAAAAATCGTTGTTCAATTGCGATTTACTGCTAAACTAACAATGTAACGTGATTTTTGCATAGGACTTATTTTGTAGATAACATTATGGCTCATAACTTTTGTAGGAAGCATTTTTTGATAAATCTCATTCCAAAAAAAATAACATCAAAATACTGGTTTTTTTCAATAATTTTTGGCAGCCAAAAAGCAACTAATATTTTGTAGAAATTTTCAGGGTACATGCCTAGAGGTCCAAATTACCAAAAAAAAAAATTTAACACAAATTTATGTACATTTCGAATGGACTTCGACTGGATCTCTATAGATTATGGCAAGATGGAGATAGGTGCAAATCAATATTATAAAAATTGAAAAAAATCAATGAAGCTTCTTTGATTCCATATACTTTTATGTATTGGATTTTAAACAAAATTCCCGCTGTTTTATATGAGATGGGGTAACTAGTATTATTATCATAGAAGTAACACTAAAACTATACTGTGTTGAAATATTGGACATAACCTGCAATATTCAGTATTCGAGAGCGCATTCACTTGTATACACTACTTTTTTTATAATATCGAAAATGTCAGGTTTTGAACCAACGAAACAGCATATACGGGAAGCTTTGCTTTTTTGCTTTAATTTAAAAAAATGTGCTGCCGAAAATCATCGCTTGCTTCAAGACGGTTATGGTGAATATGCTCTATCTGAGACAACGTGCAGATATTGGTTTAAATGATTCAAAAGTGGCGATTTTAAGCCTAAAGACAAAGAACGTCCAGGACAGTCGAAAAAATTTGAAGATGAAGAATTGGAGGCCTTACTCAATGAAGATCCATGTCAGACCCTTAAAGAATTGTCTGATACATTAAATACTGAAATGGCTGTTAGCAAGCATTTACATAATTTGGGACTGGTTCAAAAAGCGGGAAATTGGTTACCACGTCAATTAAACGAGAGACAACTCGCAAAAAACGATTTGTAAAATCGTAAAAAAAGCGAAAAACGATTTGTGAATTGCTGCTTGAACGATGCCAAAGGAAGTCATTTTTACATCGAATCGTGACTGGCGATGAGAAATGGATTTATTATGAAAATCCCAAACGAAAAAAAGCATGGGTACTGCCAGATGAACCAGGTCTATCACGCCAAAACGCAATATTCATGATCAAAAGTGATGCTGCGTATTTGGTGGGATCAAGAAGGTATGGTGTACCACAAGTTGCTGAAACCGGGTGAAACGATCACAACTATTCGCTATAAGCAACAATTAATAAAACTAAACCAGGGATTGAGAAAAAAACACCTGAGTACGCCAAACGTCGTAACAAACTAATTTTGCTCCATGACAATGCTCGGCCCCATGTAGCAGAAACTGTAAAAAAGTATATAAAGGACATAAACTCGGAAGTATTACGTCGCCCATCGTATTCATCGGATATAACAAGTAGAAGAGTTAGGGGGATTCTGGCTCAAGTCGCGGCGAGGGGTATGCGGTGCGGGGGCGGAGCGATGGACAGTCCAGAGTCTCCAAATCGATAATTTCCGTTGATAGATCCAATAAGCTCATCAGCCACGAAGACTTTTTACATCCTTTCACGTATATTCCACGAGTTCGTTGTAAGATGGTTTGAATTATCACTTTTGCTGCATCGTATGGTATACTACCATAATCCCATGATAGTCCGTGAAAATTACGTTCCAACCATTTATTTGTCGTTTTATATTTTGCTGGTAGTGTCCCAGGCATATGGTGATTCGAAGATAAGCGTCAGAGGCTCAACATTTTTGTCATAAGCTTGAAAGATTGATATTTCTTTGAGGATGAATTCATTGAGAGGCCCCTTGAAACCTTGTAGGTCTACGATGAACTCCATCTTGACTAATGTCCAGCAGCATCATCACCACCGATTTTATACCAATTTTTTGACCCCACCACTTACGGGATTATATTCGACAATACGATTGTGTAGAATGAGGCAGTATGTGCATGCTTGTGCAGTAATATTCGTTTTTGTTTCAAATGCAAGACGAACACCCACGGGACCAGACTTGAGGGAATCATTTTGCTTTGAGCAATTAATTACAACAAGAGGTGCATATTTAAAAAATTCCCTTTTGTTCAACCATGGCTCAGTCTCCTTATTATAATACATGGATTGGAAATTTATATACATGTCATAGAGTAATGCATACTGATTTTGTTGTATATTCAAATTCATGTTACCATATGGATAACATTGTAAATTTAAGTAGAGTTTCACATCAGTTACATTGCAGTGATCGAAACAACTCGCATTTTTTATCTTATCATTTTTTCGTCCCGTTTGAAACGCAAGAATTACATATCGTGGCTTTTCCAGCTGTGTTGAAGTCTTAACGGACCACACATGTTTAGAAGTGGCAGGCAGCAATGGGTATTCATATAATTTCCACGTACGAAAACTCATGGAAATTGCTGCGTCTTTGGCGATAAACTTCAAAAGTTGAATTTTTCGTTGATCTGCCACCGTCACATATGGTACAAGCCATTCTATTTTTTGCACTTAGAGCTTATAATCTTCAGCAGCTGTTTGCATTATTGCATTGTCATTTGTGCGTGATCTGGTCAAAATTAATTCATGCTTTGCATTCACAACGATTTTTCGATAATCTTCGGCAAAGCCCAACAGCATACTCAGTGGTATGCACACGTCAAAGTTACCCGCTTCATCGACAATTTGTTTTGTTTCTCCTACATCGAGCCAGCCCGTGTTTTCAAGCATTGAACTCTTGGCCGGTGTGAGAGATGTATATCCCTTGATAAGGCTTGTAACACCCACATTCTTACTACGATCAATTTCTATGGCATTATGTTCATAGCGCACTTTTTCGAATAAATGACATATAGCATTGTTAACGAGACTTATTGCACCTGTTGGCGCGCCATCATTGTCAGTTTTCTACAAATGCGGAGGGAACTTTTGCTCGGTAGAATTGATAAATCTTGATGCTGGATTGAAATACGTATTTCATCACTATTGTTGTAGGTTGACGATGCGTATGGTTGATGAGCATGGACCTCATAATGTATGATGGATTCATCGAAGATAATGGGTGTCGGAATGTTTACGATTTCCTCCTCCATTTCATGCAACAGATACACAATGCACAAAATAAATAATTCCTCACACGTGCACTCTACGAACTCTGAGATCCAAATTCTTCAAGAGTAGCAGGTTTTGAGGTGTTAGCACTTTGGGCGTTGATCGGCGACTGATTTCGCGATCCCATGATGGCATATTAATATTAGATACTCTATTGTAAACTATGCCCATAAGGATTTTATATGCAGTCGTATGGTGATTACTTCGCCACGAAAATTTATCAAATCTCCGTCCTGATCCACAATACGAAGCTGTATGTTATCGATTATCCGACTCGTGATTGGTAGATAAATGATGTTTGAGGACTTCAATGATTTTATAGCCAGGCGGTACAGATGGGAAAAATTCATGAATTGTGTGAGCTTTTTGTCCGTTAATGTATGCACCAGTGGTTATGTTACACTCGATACGTAAGGCGTTCACTTTAAGAATGGATACCGGCAGATCAGATTCATGTCTTTTATTGGCTTCCAGTCCGACTGGTGCAAAACCCAACAGAGGTCCGATTGAATTAATAGGTGTGAAGACGAGAGGGACATTGCACTTGATTTCACTGCGCAGCGTATTAGTATTTGGTTTAAACTGAATGTTCACGTTTTTTGGTGATAATTCAGCTTGTAAATATTTTTCAATATCCTCTATTTCATAACTCTCCATCGGTATAGTCATCAAATGTTTTTCAGCGTAAAATTTATTGCATCCAATGTCGATATTGGGAATGGAATTGAATGTCAGCAGCTCAACAAGTCCGAGACTATAATTCTTATGCTGAGACAGCTCAATGGACGGAAAGTATTGTGCTTTGAGAACGGAGGATGATCCAGAGATGGTCAATGTGAAGCAGTCATCCATGATGCTGGCGAATTATCAACTAAACTGCCGGCTCTACAATTCACATTTATATAGCGTGTATTTGTCTCGTCGATTTAACTGTCCGGAGAGAAACTTGGGACACAAGTGTCCACATTCAATTGTATCATATTCTTGATATCTTTTATAATTATAATTCACGCTACCAACACCAAAATAATTTGTGAGTTTCGATGGGGACAAAAGATTGCCAAAACTGTCAAAGTAGAAGATTTTCCCTCCAGTCTTTTTGTATGCAACCCAGTGTATGCCAGGACCCACATTTTCATCCAATTTCACAATTACTGATTCATGTTTGAGCGGTCCATTCGCGGGTAACGTATCACGCATATAAACCCCTCGAAAATGCGGAATTTTCATGAATTTCACATATTTCAGCAGATCGCGGTTGGTGAAAGGTCGATGTGGTAGCGTGATTATACGTTTTTTGACCCGATATGAAGGCCCAGACCCTGCTTGTACGGTTTCAAAAGTAAACCTTTGCCCAAATCGATGGCCCCAATCGTCTGTTATGTCGCTTATGTTCATTCAATTCTTTTTTGGCCGTTTGAGCAGCATTTACAGCATTGGCTATTGCAGCGGCCCCACCAGACAGTGCACCAGCAGCGCTGAGGCCTGCAAAGGTGGGTATGAAAAAGGGCAATAAACCACCAATTTTCCGGGGAATCGGTAAAACCCGGGGCTTGCGTACTTTAACATCTTTTACACTCACACGAGCACCCTTCAATGCAGACATGACGAATTTACGAGGGTCATCGTTTTGAATCATTGTTTTCCGTGCAGCGCTAATGACTTTTTTCAAGCAAACACTTTTTTGCGGTTTCCTCTTCAGCGGCTTCATGCCCATACCAAATTTTGTTTTCACCTTCATAATGTTTGTCACGGTCCAAGCACTTGCTCTCTCACCGGCACTAGCGTCTTTCGAGGTTACACGTTGCTAGGCTTGCTCAGCCAACACTTTATCAGCCAAATATCTCGCTTCGAGATTGTCACGATTTTTCGAATATGCAACATCATGCACTTTGCACGCAGCGTCCAATGGATTTATATCAGGATCACCACGAGCAATACGCTTAGCCAACTTTGTGCCAGGTCCACAATACTGATAGCCCGGCAGTTGTACCTCGACGGGAAGATTGTTGATTACAACTTTACCCGGTTTATCATGCACAATCATCACCATGAGGCAGCTAATTCTCGACTGATCATTCCGTACATTATAATAATGTATTTATAGGGTTTTTCGATTAGTCGTATGCGAGATGGTGTCCAAGAAACAAGCTTCGGGCGGTCAACTCCTCGTAATAAATTTCGATAAATTTATAGAAGATGGCGGTGGAGCAAAGAAGCAAAAGCGTCATGGTAATATACTACGTGATAGCATTCGTGCTGTGTTTTGTAGTCCGCCAAATTGTGGGAAAACTAATGCATTACTCACGCTCCTCATACATCCAAATGGCTTGAGATTTGAGAACATTTATCTCTATTCCAAATTGTTGAAGCAGCCAAAATATCGATTATTGGAACAATTGCTTCAACCTATCCACAGCGCCACATATTATCCATTCAACGAGCATGAACAAGTTGTATCACCGAGTGACGCCCGTCCAAACTCGATATTTATCTTTGACGATATAGCTTGTGAAAAACAGGATAATGTGAGAGGATTTTTTCCATGGGAAGACACGAGATCGTCGACAGTTTTTATCTTTGTCAAACATATGCCCGCATCCCGAAACATCTTGTAAGAGATAACGCAAATTTCGTGGTGCTATTTAAACAGGACGATATGAATCTTAAACACGTATGCAACGACCACGTCAATACCGATATGTCTTATACATGCTTCAAAAATATGTGTGTAAAGTGTTGGAAGTCTGACAAGTATGGATTTATTACTATGGACAAGGATAGTGAAATTAATGAGGGTAGATATAGGAGAGGATTTGATTATTTTCTAACCATCGACGATAAATGATTACACATCGTTGGAAAAGAGATAGTCTCAGATCTCACTTGCCGGTGTCAACATGAAAAGCAAAGATCTTTTAAGGGAAAAGGACGTATTGTGTCAACTTGCCAAGGCAAGTGATGCAATTAGACGAAAACATCGAATGTTAAAAAGTGGTCGTAATACTGCATAGCGGAAAATGCAAGATGTATTTAAACCGATCGTTGGACCATTGGAAGAGCTGGTTTCATATAAAAAGAAACCGAAGCATAAAATTAAGGATGAAAAAGTGAATATTAAGAAGGAGGAGGAGGAGGAGGAGGAGGAGGAGGAGCATCAAAATATTGAAGAAACGCTTCAGAACGTTTCTTTTGATAAAACAATTCAACATGAGGGCGATGCTGAGGATGATGATGATTGGTTGTCGGCTGATGATGATGAAAAATCAAGTGGAGATGTTGATGAATTAATGCATGAATATCTGGGACTGCTGCGTAGTGATAAAAAAACCACCCTCGATGTCTCATTTAGAGTGCGAAACCTCGCCGGCAATAAATTAATGATCGGCAATTCACTCATAGAATTCAAAGATGATCACATTAACCCATTAACGCCGAGGTTATCAGAATTTTTACTAACTTTTCAACGTGTTTATTTATTATGTTATCGGACCAAAAAAATAATGCAATACCTCTATTCCTACGCAGAATTCGATGCTCTTTCAGAATCTGAGCTCAAAATTTCGATTAGACACCGAGAAAAAAAAATATGGCCGATTTAAACGTGAAAAACGTGAAAATTTTCGAAAAAAAATTTTTTTCGCATTTTTTTTCACAATGATACCGCAAAGCTATCAACTTTTTACAATGATCAGAGGTGATCATGGCACTCGAACATTAAGAGGAATTTTTTTCAGAAAAATTCATCGACGCGTTTTTTCAAAATGGCGGCGAGAATGAAAAAATTTTATAAAAATCTTAATCTATCGGTTTCTTCAAAACTATAAACTTGAGAAAAAAATTTCTAAGAACAAAAATGGCTTAAAATTAGTCGAAGAATACTCTTAAATTTTTTCAGAATTTTTGAAAACAATTTTTAATTTTCGAAAATTTCAAAAAATCCAATTTTTCAAAAATACCTGAAAAATTTTTGGAAAAATTTCCTTCAAGTGTTCCTTGACTACTTCTTTTCTGATTCTGTGCATATACATTGTTTTTTTCTACTCTTAGCATTACCCAGAGACAACGGCGTGGACGTGGTAGAACTTTGTCTCCTTTGGGGTGCTTTTTTTTCGTGAGTCCCCTTGCCTCTCACGTTTCGGGGTGCTTTTTTTTCGTGAGTCCCTTTGCCTCTCACGTTTCGGGGTGCTTTTTTTCGTGAGTCCCCTTACCTCTCACGTTTCGGGGTGCTTTTTTTTCGTGAGTCCCCTTGCCTCTCACGTTTCGGGGTGCTTTTTTTCGTGAGTCCCCTTGCCTCTCACGTTTCGGGGTGCTTTTTTTCGTGAGTCCCCTTGCCTCTCACGTTTCGGGGTGCTTTTTTCGTGAGTCCCCTTGCCTCTCACGTTTCGGGGTGCTTTTTTTCGTGAGTTCCCTTGCCTCTCACGTTTCGGGGTGCTTTTTTTCGTGAGTCCCCTTGCCTCTCACGTTTCGGGGTGCTTTTTTTCGTGAGTCCCCTTGCCTCTCACGTTTCGGAGTGCTTCTTTTCGTGAGTCTTCTTGTCTTTCATTTTAACATTTCTTTTATCAGTGCTTTTTTGCCCAACAATTATTGCATACATATAGATTGCATTTTTCACAATAGATCCTTGTTCTTATTGGACATTTTTCATTTGAACAATTTTTTAATTTGTCCCTATTAGATCATGTATGAAGTGTTTTACTTGTTTGACCTTTTTGAATATAATATTTAGCAATTGAAGTAGTTAACTCTTTTATTCCACTTTTTTTCTTTCCATCACGTGTAGCATTGAAAATTACGTGGGCATTTGTAATGGATGCCTGTATAAATCTTATAAAAACGACCCATGTCCATTTTTTGGAACGTATACTTGGAAGTACATTATTGCAGTGTCCATCATGCACGTCAACACCACCCATAAATTTGTTGTACAAATGAAAAGCTTGCGGAAAAGGTATATCAGTTTTGGATCGAGCTTCTGAACTATATCTTCTCGAAGTTGATAGTGGACTTACACCTGCAGCAGTTGAAGCTATTGAAACGGGCTTCGAATCCATAATAGCGATGAAATTTATGCCACTATTTCGATCATGTTTTACAATTTAAGTACCTCGTGGAGTTTTCTTTTCAAGTATATTCTTTTCTTTGACTCGATTGTCTCTGATAGTGCCAGTGCATTTCAAACGTAATTTTTGCAAGTGTAAAATTAAATCCATATTTGTAAAAAAATTATCAAAGTACAAATGAAATGCAGGGATTTTATTATAATTTATTAGCCGAAAAAAAGGTTCTAATAAATGCAATACTACACGAGTACCTAAAGCACATTTTACTAATTTGTTTCCAGTTTGGGAATTTTTACCGCAATATAGATCTAAATTTAGTAGATAGCCGTCTGAAGTGCATAAACCCCAAAATTTCAAACCAAACCTTATTGGTTTCCCTCGAATAAATTGTTTCAAAACAGTTTTTGCATAAGACTTGGCCATCATTTCATCAATAGATATAGAAGTTTTCCATATTCCGAACTTTAGGAGGTTGTTTTGGAAAAGTTTCAACATCGAACGAACCCGCCACCCTCTATCGTTTGGATCCTTGTCTTCAGCTTTTGAATATTTTATTTTAGACTTGATTTCTTCAAACTTATCGCGAGTCATCGCAGAAGAAACAATTTCACTAGATAAGAATGGATCAGATGACCAATAATCTCTCTGAGACTTTCTTTTATTGAATGAACTGAAAATAACTATACCTATAAAAGTGTCAAGATCTTGTAATTTCAGATCATAATTATTCTCTTTAGACGCATCAATTATATATTGTTTCATTTCGGCGGAAAAAAAGGTTTCAAACAATTGGAAAGGCTCGCACGCCTGTATATTCTTTTTTGTAGCTTCAGATAATAATATTGTTTCTTCACAAGTATTTGGATATGATTTCTCGCCATCGATCCAAATGAATTCGTGATTTTTTTCAAGTTTATCTAAGTTTTCAGAATAAGTAGCACAAGCTTTTTTATAAGTAATATTTGGTATTGTGAATTCATGTTCAGAATCTGAATCAGATATCGAATCACAATCGGAATCAGAATCATCGGAGCCTGAATTGTCTGCATTCGGAATCAAAATGTTTTCGTCGGAATAACTATCCGAATAATCTGATTCATACTCTGCATGCAATGAAGCAGAAGATTTTGAACGTTTTCGTGACATAACAAATGTATTGAAAAAGTGAAAACTAATATTTTTTTTATATGCTTTACCTATAATTCATGTAAAAATTATATACAACATATGTGTCCATGCACAAGTGAAAGGATATACGAGTTTGTTCGTGAAATTTGTAGTGGTAGAGAGAAACAAAATTTTATGTACCATTCAAGAAAATTTTTTTTCTCTAAACCTATAGACTTTACGAAAGAATTTTTAACAACAAAAAAGTCTTAAAATTAGTCAGGGAACACTCTCAAATTTTTCCAAAAATTTTTCAGGTATTTTTGAAAAATTGGATTTTTTGAAATTTTCGAAAATTAAAAATTGTTTTCAAAAATTCTGAAAAAATTTCAGAGTATTCTTCGACTAATTCTAAGCCATTTTTGTTCTTAGAAATTGTTTTCTCAAGTTTATAGTTTTGAAGAAACCGATAGATTAAGATTTTTATAAATTTTTTTCATTCTCGCCGCCATTTTGAAAAAACGCGTCGATGAATTTTTCTGAAAAAAATTCCTCTTAATGTTCGAGTGCCATGATCACCTCTGATCATTGTAAAAAGTTGATAGCTTTGCGGTATCATTGTGAAAAAAAATGCGAAAAAAATTTTTTTTCGAAAATTTTCACGTTTTTCACGTTTAAATCGGCCATATTTTTTTTTCTCGGTGTCTAATAGAAATTTTGAGCTCAGATTCTGAAAGAGCATCGAATTCCGCGTAGGATTAGAGGTATTGCATTATTTTTTTGGTCCGATAACATAATAAATAAACACGTTGAAAAGTTAGTAAAAGTTCTGATCACCTCGGCGTTAATGGGTTAAGGCCTTACATACGTCCAGAATTTTCAAAAAATCGATTTTTTTTATAGACTATTATTCTCTATAGTTTTAGGCGTATTTCTGTGTAAGTCGATTGTACAAATTCCCCATAGATCGAAAGTTATTATAGAAAACGTGACTGCCCAATGAGAGTCTGATGCGCGCAGGTAGATGTCTCGAGCGAAACGCACTTGAAACATTAAATGCATTTTTCTCAAAACTACTTTTTCTGGCACGGTCTGCATGATAACTTATACAGTTTTTAATATTTTTTGATGCTTTTTTTTTAATATTTGAAATTGTTTTCTCTATAGTCTGTCGAGTCGGATTTTTGATGTTGTGATTAAAAAATTTTATAAACATAATTAAAGTGTGCCATTTATGACACAAAATGCACACTTTTTTTTAAACTGCCGTAAATTGCCAAAATTTTTCGAATTTCAAAAATCCGGCTCGACAGACTATAACTACAACTTTATTTTACAAGAATTTTTTTACGTTTTGCAGATCCATCAGCATTTCAAGAAGAAATGATGCAGACCGTGGAGCAACTTTTTTTTCATAGTGCTTCGGGAAACGTGATTTTTTATGTTGTAATTTTTGAAATAAAAAATGAAATAAATTTTTTTATAAAGTTTAAATACTAATAAACTATGTGTAAAAATTATTTTTATTAATTTCTATTGCTATCTCTTCTAAAAACAGTTTTTCTTTTAGCGCGTTTTAGGCGCTGCTGGACGTATGTAAGGCCTTAATCTGGAATAAAAATTTTCAATGCTTGGTAGATGCTTTTCTTCAAGTTTATCCCAACTATCCACATAATCATATGGAAATACTCCTTTTCTTGTCAACAATTGGAATTCCTCTGGATTATTACAGTATTTTCGTGTAATTACTTTTTGTTCATCTGTCAAATATGACGCCAATTTTTCAAGACTGCTAGACATAAAGCGGAATGAATTAATAAAACGGAAATTTATGATGGTTCCTTCTACATATTTAGTGAAAGATATGTACTTTTCCTTGTTGACAGGTAAGAGGGTAGTTTGACCTTTAAATGATGCAGTTAATGCTTTGATTAAAAAATGAGAATCGTATCCTGATAAGTTATGAAAAATCACATGAATAGCGTGTGAATTTTTGTAATTCAAGTTACAGGCTAGATGCGCAGCACCGCGATATTTTCCGGTGAAATGACAGTGGTCATGATGCTTTTTATCTTCGCTGGTAAATGGTTTTTCACAAATATGACAAGTTTTCGCAGAATTGAATTCATTTACTTGATTAAGGTTCAAGGGTTCCATCGGTACTATAGTTTGAAAATGAACGTTCAACTCAAAATGAACTCTTTAGTCTTTACCAATAACTTATCTTTTACATGTCCATTGAACCACACATTTAAATCTGTTGCTCGTAGGATGATTTCATTTTTGATAATAAAAAATTTTTTCTCTTCAATAATTGTATCACTTTTTACTATGTTGAATTTGCAATATAATACAACGTTCACTTTTAAATTTTCTCCTTTCTGTAAAGCATTCTTTACTCTAGTGATAATTAGCTTTTTAGAGTCTACCAGAAAATGTAGCAAATCTTTGTGTTATAAATTGATGACGGCCCCGGTTCTAATTCGTCCCTAAAATGCCATTTCTAAATCTACCCATTGCATCCGATTGCTTCTTCTTTGTCTTCGTTGTTATACACCATCGCCAGTTTTATGAGAAAATTTAAATTTAGCTGTTAAAGATTTCAGAATTCCGATGGTTGATAATATTCTCATTTTTTCTCCAACTGTTGAAGCACTTCTTAATATTTTGTTTAGTAGCCTAATATTTCACGTGCCAAATGTCAACCACTTCTCGATTTCAATTGATAAAGATTTATTTTCAAGAAGCCTATAAACTCTCTCCATAATATCTATAAGCTTGAGACATCTTTCTGAATCCATTGTTTATAATCCCTCCTATTAAACGAATAATAACACGGTGAAGAATTGACTGCGTTCTCCAGTTTTGTGAGGACCCTTTTTATAGAACGCGAACGGATAAGTCATTTCTTCAATCCTTTAAGTTTGGTTTCAGTAGTGGAGGGGATAAAGAGGGTGAGGGGGCGGTTAACCTTTTTACGGAACACTCTTAGGGGACAGCGAGTGAAAATTATTATTCGATTCCTTTGCCTAGAAGTTTCTACTATAACGTACAGAGGTCCATTGACTAAAACATAAATACTAATGGTGGCAAATATTCGAGTGTTCGATCATGGTGATTGTTTATATATTCTTACGACTTTGACTAGTACGAGTATCGTAGTCTCATTTAGTCAGCAATTGTCCAGTAAAAGAATCAGATCGTGTGTTCCATCAGTCGTAATTTGACTACAATGCAAAATAAGTAAAGTGGTGAGTGTGTTCGAGATTTGTAATCAAGAACTAGAAACTTCTATAGAAAACAAATGAATAGAAAACAAATGAATAGAATGACAATTTCTTTTTCTAGATTAAAATCCATTGTTTATAATAAAAAATATATTGGATAAACTCAGCGGTGATTAAACCAGTGGCTGATTAAACAACGCTAGTTGCGATTAAACTAGCAAAAAGTGACAGTAAGTAAAACTCTTGCAATTTTCGATAAAAGGTACCTACAAGTTAACGCCTTACATACGTCCAGCAGCGCCTAAAACGCGCTAAAAGAAAAACTGTTTTCAGAAGAGATAGCAATAGAAATTAATAAAAATAATTTTTACACATTGTTTATTAGTATTTAAACTTTATAAAAAAATTTATTTCATTTTTTTTTCAAAAATTACAACATAAAAAATAACGTTTCCCGAAGCACTATGAAAAAAAAGTTGCTCCACAGTCTGCATCATTTCTTCTTGAAATGCTGATGGATCTGCAAAACGTAAAAAAATTCTTGTAAAATAAAGTTGTAGTTATAGTCTGTCGAGCCGGATTTTTGAAATTCGAAAAATTTTGGTAATTTACGGCAGTTTAAAAAAAAGTGTGCATTTTGTGTCATAAATGTCACACTCTAATTATGTTTATAAAATTTTTTAATTACAACATCAAAAATCTGCCCCGACAGACTATAGAGAAAACAATTTCGAATATTTAAAAAAAAAAACATCAAAAAATATTAAAAACTGTATGAGTTATCACGCAGACCGTGCCAGAAAAAGTAGTTTTGAGAAAAATGCATTTAAAGTTTCAAGTGCGCGCATCAGACTCTCGTTGGGCAGTCACGTTTTCTATAATAACTTTCGATCTATGGGGAATTTGTACAATCGACTTACACAGAAATACGCCTAAAACTATAGAGAATAATAATCTGTAAAAAAAAATCGATTTTTTGAAAATTCTGGACGTATGTAATGCCTTAAAGCAAAAAAACAATTAAAATCGGTCGTCCATTTGAATCTGTTATAGAAAATGGAGACGGCTGACTTCTCAGTTACGATCCCAAATGAATGGATTGCGGGGATCAATCAACACCAAATTGAGGAATTAGCAGATCTCATTATGAGCCTCATTCAAGTGATGAGATTGGCTCTAGATACTGCCGCCGTTATGCAGTATCAGGGGGTAACCGCTACCCTGGAAAAAACCGACAGTGGATATTAAAAAAAAAAATTTTAATTACTATCTGCGGTCAGCTCCTCCCCCTCATAATTTGTTAGTTCGCTTTATATTTTTCATTGTATTTTCGTTATAGTATTTTGCTATTTTCGATTTTTTTGCATAAATTAATCCAGGGGGATAATACATTCATATTATATGTACGGTGGTGATAATAAAAAATAACGCCATTCGATTATATTTCAACTAAATCTTTTGCATATCATACCCTGTATATATATATATAAACACTTGACGTCGAACCGCTGCCGTGGCTCTTAATATATATATATATATATATATATATATATATATATATATATATATATATATATAGTAGAGGCGTGAAAATCAAGAGCTGTGCCAGAGTTTGAAATAACGCACTATTACACGTCCTTATCGCGAAGCAAATAATAAACAAAGCATGCGTATGAGAGAGCAAGGGCAGAAATTCGAAGAAAATATAAACTAAGTGTGTATGAGTGAGAGAGGTATGGCGATACGCAGATACGTATAACTGAGTTGTATTGTTAAACTTTAAAGAAATGAGGATTTTTTTTTATCTTTCATACTCAATATAGTTATTTGTTTTTCTAAATGTAATCCTTTTATTCTTATTTCAAATGGGCTTATAGCAAAAGAAAACTCAAGATAATTTTTATTTTTTATTTTTGGTCAATGGATTTAATAATCACACACATTTGATGCAACTTCATCTCCAAGTATTTATATTGACCTTTCATTATTTGAATTTTATTTGAATTGATATGATGTAAATTTGGTTGATATTCAAATTCATATGATAAATAATATGTTGAATACAGTGTTTACATTATAAAAGATTAAGTACAAGATTGCGTAATCAATTAATGGTGTTACATAAAAGTACAGGAAGATGTAGGTGAAATCATATATTTTCACTTATAAATGTTTATTACAGTATTTTTAACATTGGTGGAAAGAAATTATTCATCATAATTTTTTTTTTCCGCCAAATATTGGAATTCGATTTGGTTATATTCTCCACCCTGATACTCCATCTGCAAACGAACCTGGTGGGCTGCACTTGTCAATTCCTCCAGGTAAGTTGCATCTTCGGTCAAGACCTTAGCTATTCTAGCAGGTAAGAACACAGAATTTGCCATTGAGGTCAGCTATTATTCTGATTCCATATTTTATCTGCACGGTACGGAGATCGTAGACTATGTACTTTTTGCCCACTTTCAGTTCAGATATCTTCTTAGTCGGAAGAAAGTTGTCCAATCGCCCCACTTTGTTGATTTTCGATAGATCCATGTTACTTTGATATTAAATCTAAACTTTCCAATTCTTTCGTAAGTTGATTCATTTGCAATCTCACTTCAAGCAAATTTTGCACCTCATTAATATTTTTCAATAGTAGCTCCAATCTTTCTTTTAATTCACACCGTTTTTTTGGATGCTTAGCATCACTCGAAGAACAATTGTTGAATGTTTCAAGAATCGAACTTCTCGCCCTTTATAGTTAACCTCTGGCAGGAAATCATCGAAACTTCGAGAGGGCTATCATCGTGTACCCCCACCCCTATGCGTCTACCAAGGTTAGGCATATTGTCTTTAATCTTTCACACGTGAAGTATAAACAAAATTATTTACGTCCAATTTTTTGGAATTATACGTTTTGCATGTAAGAGGGGCGTATAAGCTATATCACACACGCAGCCGATATCATCTTATTCTGTTTATGTTATAAATCTTGCCACTGCGTATTTGAAATTTGATACCGTTATATACCGATACATCTTTCACATGTGCAGTATAAACATCCTGTCGTCTTGTCGCCCTCATTACCCTCCGCTGACCCTGATCCTCAATGACATTGACGTCATTATCGAACCTTCGAGAAGGAACAACCTCTATCTTGCGACTCTCATTGACCTTGACGTCATCGTCGAACCTTCGAGAAGAGATGCGTGACATCATCAACGAACCTTCGAGAAGGAACAACCTCTATCTTGCGACTCTCATTGATCTTGAAGTCGAGCTTTCGAGAAGGGACGCATGACGTCATCATCGAACCTTCGAGAAAGTTCCAGAAGTTTCTGGAAGGTTCTAGAAGGGGTTCGTGTCCTGGCTGAGGGGTCGGTAATGTGTCGGTAACAGGAATCTGTATCTAGAAACCCCCTTGTATATCTACTAAGGCGACGGACATTTTTAAGCGGCCCCAGATATTTTGGAGTGTTGTCGGTGGAGTAATATCAGCTTTCGAAAGTATAAAATAGGTCGGTGAAAAAATTTGCAGATATGTAAGTCTTAGAAGTATTTTTAACGTGTTGGCGTTAAAAAATGCGTTTTTTCGTAGTTTTCGCCAAATGTACGGGTTCTGCAGGTTCTGGATCCGTGTTTTTTGGTTCTTACAGTGTTTATACTTATGACCTGATGTGAATATGTGAATATCTAACTATAATGAAGCCAACGGACCCTCCCAAAGTGATCTAGTTGGCGCTAAACGAGAATAATGGCCTGTTTATATAATTTTTTGACGTTATCAAAAAAATGGTATACAGGATCTTAATTTTAACCTCGAATATCGATTCAGCAGCTCAAAATACGTAGGAAAAGTATAGTCGTATCCGCCGCACAACCAACTTTTTTTTGTGTGCCTGTGTAATTAATGCAAATAAAAAGGGTTCAAATATTCATTTCTTTTCTAGACCATCTCTTTTCAGCTATCCTTCTAATCTAGCCATCTCTCTCCCACTCACTATCCTTCCGCCATCTCTTTTCCACACACCTCGTTCTCCTCTGGGCCTACAGTTGGGTCAGGTCGCGGCGAGGGGTATGCGGGGGAGGGGAGTGTAGTAGAAGAGCTAGGGGGCATTCTGGATCATGTGTATGCGGTATGGGGGCTCCGCCTCCGCACCGCATACCCCTCGCCACGACTTGAACCAGAATCCCCCTAGCTCTTCTACTATAACATCGTCTGATTATCATGTTTCGAGCGATTCAGAATGATTTGTCATCACAGTATTTCAAGTCTTTTGAAGATATCGAAAAATGGATCGATGAATGGTTCACCTCAAAAAGTAACGATTTCTATTGGCGTGGAATCTATTTGTTGCATGAAAGATGGGAAAAGGTCGTAGCTTCTGAAGAACAATACTTCGAATAAAATAGAATGTACCGTAAATTATAAATATATATTTTTTTTAATTGAAAAACAGCGGGAATTAAGTTTAAAATCCAATCCAATAACTTTTTTTTTATGTACATTGATATTTTGTTTGTTATTATAGCTCGGCGTGATCACGTGTCATGCGATTTAATCTTTCGAATCAACAAAAACGAACGCGCATCTATTGCATACTTTGCGGATTTATTCGTAACTGTCAGTATAACAGAGTGCCGGATCGACTGTGAGTCTCGAACGATATGCCTCATATATTTGTCCCATGTGATATCTGCGAATTGGAGAAGTGAATAGAAGTAGAAATATATTGGATCGTTAACGTCCCGACTGATTTTGTATTGATCTTATGTGCCTTTATAATATATTTCACACATACAGTAGCGTGCAAAAGTTTCGGGCCACCCTATTTTTTATGCACATTGAACAGAAATATGGTGGTGTGAGAAAAACAAACGAATAACGACAACACGTAATCACTTATATTTGGAAACAATAGGTTGTATTCGATCTTAAATTGTTGATATCGATCTTAAATCATTAATTGTTCAACAATTTTTTATGACTGGCTGTGCAAAAGTATTGGGCCGCGTACTTTTGGGTATGAAAAAAATAACAAAAAACTTAAAAAATAAGGAAGCATGTCTTGGTCTTCTCCACTTGAGTCAATACTTTGTTGCCATGTCCTTAGCAGCGATGACTGCAGCGCACCGACGAGGTATAGACCCAATTAGTTGTTTGATTCGTTCTTGTGGCAATTTTTCCTATTCACTTCGCAAATGGTTCTACAATTCCGTTTTATTGGAGTAATTTTTCGTTTCAACACGATGCTTGAGGTCTTGCCACAGGTGTTCAATAGGATTTAAATCCGGTGACTGCGATGGCCAGTTAAGAGGGCGAACTTTCCGGCTTTGAAGAAAATTTTTAACAAGACGCGAAGCGTATTTCGGATCATTATCGTGTTGAAAAACCCAACCACGCGGCAAATTTTTCGTTGCAAATAGAAGCATATGATCTTGTTGTATGTCCCTGTATATTGCAGCGTCCATATTGCCATGAATTTCCACCAGCGGACCAACGCCATCATCAGAAAATACTCCCCAAACTTTAATGTTTCCGCCACCGTGTTTTATGGTAGGAATTTGATACCTTACATTATATTTGGTACCTGCCGGACGTCTCACGTACTTCTAACCATCACTTCTGAATAATTGAAATTTTGATTCATCGGAAAAAAGTATTTTCCACTAATCTGATACCGCCCAGCGCTGATATTTTTTCGCAAAGTCTAATCTAGCCTTCTTATTCTTTTTGCTAATCAATGGTTTTTTTACACCAACACGTCCAATCAGCCCCGCAGCTTTGAGACGTCGAGATACTGTACTCCGACTAACATCAGCTAGATTTTCACTTCGCAATTTCCGGGAAACATCTGCAGCACTTTTTCGTGGATCTACAATGCACTTCCTTTTTATAATATTGTCGACGCGATTCAAAGTTTTTTGCAGTCTACCGCTCCGATTTTTGTCACACAGTGAGTTTGTTAATTTATATTTAGTAATAATACGATTAACGGTACTTTTGCCAATAGATAAAGTCTCCGCCACATCACGAGAACCTTCTGACGAAAGTTTTAACACGATTTCACGAAGCTGAATATTCATGTGTTTCGGCATTGTGGCAGAAAGGAGAGTGATTTTCCATTGTAGGACATGTTTTGAAACTAATGAGGAAAGAAATGTAAACAAACCGTGCGTACGAAGCCACGGCAATATAGTGGCCCGATACTTTTCCACCCTGACCAAAGTCACTCCACGTAGTACACAAAAAATACGCCATAATTAAATATAATATAAGACGTTGTTACCTTTATTCTAACTTTCTTGAATATTTTGAATAATGAACGTGGAGAAATAAAATATTTTATCAATTAACTGGAAAAAATAGGGTGGCCCGAAACTTTTGCACGCCACTGTATCACAATTTTAGCGTGTATAATATGTACGGCGAATGCGTGGATGTTTTAACTGGAGGATCGATGGACATTACGAAAGGGATGATCATTTCAGCTGGATATTTATGCACTGCTGTATCAGTATGCTGCGTGGGATTACGCCACAAACACTCGCTCATTTCCACCCACTCTTGCAAGTGGTGAAGGTGGACATTGAGTGAAACCTTACCGTATACATTACAGCATTCAAAGATGAACCATCTTCTTCTTAGTCATCATTTCCTCCTCTTTGTTTTGCCTCTTAAATCTCTTTGTTCGAATTATCATCTCATATCTCCAACATCACTTTTCTCAAAGTCTTGCTGATTATTTTATTTTACAGGAACACAAATTATAATCAGCTCCATTAAAAAAAAAAACAAAATAAAAGTTTAGAAGCGTGGACACATGTAGGAAAAGTTCCACTGGTTGAAGAACTACGAAGGCAATCTATTTTTTTCTCGCATGTCTCGATATTTTGGTGAAATTTTTTTGCGCCGTTTTTGTTGGCCAAAGTGGTATACGTAGTGAAGCACGCGGGCATGCTCACTTGCTCGTACTTCCTTTCTCGTGAGGCAGGTTCGGTGTGGTCCCGACTTGCCCTCGCACGGCCGAGCGTTACCGTGCAATGTGAGTGAGAGCATATTAACGTGGATGGTTGACTTCTCTAGCACTCAGAGACGCACGCATACATATGTATGTAGACACATAGACACGGTGTGTCAGTTACTTAGATGGCCCGCGCGACAAATTCTCGCTCGCGCCGCTTCGTAATTGCGATTTATGAGTCCGGAGCAGCATCGTCGTGGCCCGACGTGCGCGCATTTAATGGTGTGTTGAATAACGAATTTATACGAGCTGAGCGGCGGTGACGGGAGAACTTTGGGTCGGAATAAAGCTCGGAGGAAAGTATGTATAGTAAAAGGGAAAAATAAATAAAAAATTGGTTCTCTACAGTCAGATTTTTTACTCAATCCGTTCCTCTATGAGAGCAGTTTAAAAAAAAAGTCCGAGAACCGTCATATTCCAGTATATAACAGTGCGGCAGGGGTAGCGCTGGCTTTTTTTAAACACTTGGCGTCGAGCCGCTACTGCGGCACTTGATAAATGTAATATGCATGTATAAATACAAAAATAATTTAACACGAAAAGTTGTTAAATTCATAGAACCCATTAATATAGCTCGAAAGACGTTGGATAGATTGGTGACAGCAAAAAATTACAATTACGACCAGAAAACGAGCATACAAATTCTAATCAAAAGAAAAAGAGATTTTTTAAACAAAAAAATGAATTAAAAAAAAAAATTCAACGCAGTACTTGCCACCTCACTCGAATTTATTAATAAAGACGAACTCGCCAAGTACTGCGTTGATTTTTTTTTTTAATTCAATTTATTTTGTTTAAAAAATCTTTTTTTTTAATTTTTCTGTTTATAATTTATAATCACTTTATTTAGAATATATATAATATATATTCTGTTTATAACATATGGGGCATTCCATGCCAAACCGACCTGTTCATGACCCCAACCATTTTTGATTTTCTCGAATTTTTTTTATTTTGAAGTAACTATTGAGTTAAGATTTTTTAGAAATTTTGTTAGATTTTTATCTCAACCCGTTTAAGAATAATGAATTTTTCAAAATTTCGCACGAATTTTAAATGCTCATAGCTTTTTCGATAACAGAAATATCAAAATAAAATAGTAAGCCATTTTTTCCTCTTGAATTGTAGTTTCATAAAAAAATACAATAATATATCGAAAATCAATTTCATATATTTTTTTCAGTTTTAATCAAAAATATATTTTTTTTTTCAAAACTTGGACCAATTTAACGGGAGAAACCAGTTTAGGAGGCCGAAATTTTGGTGTTTTTCGTGAATTTTTTTTAACAGGAAAGGAATAATCAGAATTTGTTTAAACTTGGAGGATATTTTACTCATGTTTTGAGGTACACTTTATATTTTCTTCAAGTCATTTCCGCCGGAAATAGTGGAGTTAGAAGCTGCTGTCCATGGACGACTTTTTTTCAACTGGTGGGCATTCTAGCTCAAAAAGTTATGGACCAATCGTTCTGAAAATTTGTGTGAATATTCTTTATTCAATTGTAATCTATATGAACCTAACTCTAGGATGATATTATGATTAAAAATATATTTTTTTAATGCAAGAAAGGTGAAAAAATATGATATAAAAACATGACATTGTGTTCAAACACCTCAAAAACATGCAATTTTCAACTTTTCTGATCACAATTAGGTTCATATTTTTAGTAAATGTGTTGTTAACGAAAAAAGAAAATTGTAATGATTACAGATAACAATTGTGACTTCAGGAATGCCCACCAGCAGAAAACTCGGATGGCGATCGTCCATGGACAGTAGCTTCTAACTCCACTATTTCCGGCGGAAATGACTTGAAAAAATTACAAAGTGTACTTCAAAACATGAATAAAATATCCTCCAAGTTGAAACAAACTCTCCCTTATTCCTTCCCTGTTAAAAAAATTCACGAAAAACACCAAAATTTCGGCCTCCTAAACTGGTTTCTCCCGTTAATTTTTTTGTAAAAATTCACCATTTTTCTAAACATATTTTTACATGTCTCAAAAAATTCATAACTTATGATATCCGTACCTTCTATTTTTTCTTATTTTTTACTACATGTAAATCAATAATTATTAGTTATCAATCCTGAATTATATATTTTTATTATTTTTTTTCACTCATAACTCCATTCCTGGAGAAATTCAGAATAAAAAAAAAAAAATTGGAACCGATTTCTGTTTTCTTCAGTTTTCAACCAAAATTTTTTTTTTTACAATTTGGGCCATTTTGATTTTTGTTTTTTAATTCCCATTTTCCACAACATTTTTACACGTCCCAAACAATCCGCAGCTTGTGATATTCATAAATAAGGATTAATAAAATCATTGGTTTACATGTGGCAGAGAATTGGAAAAAAAATAGAACTTATGGATATTACAGCTGTATGTGAGTCACAAAAATGTGTCGTGAAAGATGATGAATTTTTTCAGAAAAATCGAAATGGCCCAAGTTGTGAAAAAAATGTATGGTTGAAAATTGAAAAAAAAAAAAAACATGGAAATCAGTTCCAATATTTCGTATTTTTTTTTCTATTGACAATTTCTTAAGGAATGGAATTATGAATGGAAAAAGTCATTAAAAAAATCTAATTCAGGATTGACATCTAACAATTATTGGTTTACACATGGTAAAAAGGAAGAAAAAAATAGAAGGTATCGATATCACAAGCTGTGAGTTTTTTGAGACATGTAAAATCATATCTAGAAAAATGGTGATTTTTTTCAAATAAATCAAAATGGTCCAAGGTTTGAAAAAAATATGTTTGGTTCAAAACTGTAAAAAATATATGAGATTAAATTTCAATATGTTTTTCGCATTTTTTTATGAAACTACGATTCAAGGCAAAAAAATGACATACTATTTTATATTGATATCTCTTTTGTTAAACAATCTGTGAGCATTTTAAACAATTTTGTGTGAAATTTCGAAAAATCCATTATTTTTAAATGGGTTGAGATAAGAATCTAAAAAAAATTCTAAAAACTCCTTTCAGTAGTTACGTGAAAATGAAAGGTTTTCGATAAAATCAAAAATTGTCAAGATCACGGACTGGTCAGTTTGGCATGGAATACCCCATATACACCTAAAAGGAGTAAAAAAAGTCATAGAAAAAAAAGTTTATTTGGAAAATCATTGGAGCAATGGGACGAGGGCTTTCCGGAGTTAAAAACACATTTCGAGGTGTATGTTGAATTTTGTTCATGTAAAAAAGTGACGACTCGTAACGGACGAATTTAAAAACCCACTCGACCGATTTGTTAAAAATATTTCATTCTGTACCAATTCTGTACCAATTATTTATTGTATACCATAAAGTTTTTTTGTTATGACCATTACTGTTTTTGTTTCTGACAAAAAATCAAACATGTTGACTTAGAAATAGCGTTTTATTGTTTAAAAGTTTGCCTTTTGGTGAAAAATGAATCTTTTTAAAATCGGCTACGTTATGGGTAGCCGATGTTAGTGGGTAGTTTAATATCCAATTCCATTTCTGTTTTCAGTCGAATTTTTCCGAAGGTACACCCGCTACCACTTTGGATCTTTTTTCAAAAACGACCTTTTTTACGACGCATTTCTGTTGCCAGTCGAATTTTGGCGAATGCATGACCATTACTGTTTTGGAACTTTTTTACCAAACCAAATTTTTTACCTAAACCAATTTTTTTATCAGTGAATTTCACTGTAATTTTTGTAGTCAGGAGTATTTCTGTTTTTCCAAAACAATTTTTCAAGCTATTTTAGAAATCTTCTTGTTTCATATCTATTTAAAGTTCACCACCAATTTTTTACAATCAGTTTCCTCATTTTTTATTTTTAGTGTTTCTACTCACACTTTTCAGGTGCCTGTTTTTCTTGGGTTAGGAAATTTTTCTATATGTATTATAACTTAACTTTTTTTCCCATCGTCGACCTTCTTCTTTGCAAAACAGCAGTCGAACGAGATTTTCATCGTAATTTGATGCCGTACTCATATTTGCTTGAAATTAAATCAATTTAAAACTTAACAAAATTCCAAGTACATAAAAGTCGATATAGCCACCTCTAAATATTGGGCGATTAAGTTCAGTTTTATACAGAAATTTTGTTTTATTAATGACTAACGTTATCGCATGAATCCGTAAGAAAAAAAATAAAACTTTTTTGCATCGGTCTAACATATATGGGACATTCCACGCCAAATCGACTTACGTCAGACCCTTCCATTCTTTGATTTGGCTGAAATTTTTATATGTTGTATAACCCATTGAAAGAAGCTCTCTTGATTTTGTTCAGATTTATTTGTCCATATATGTGAGATGATTTTCTTTCAAAATTCGATGTTTTTTGTTCTTCAAATGCCTGTACCTCTCCCAAAAATTGACCAAATCGAACTTTCTTTTTAGAAAGGTTTGTTTTTTTACCGTACTGTGAGAAAAAAAATACGAAAGAATGATTAATATTCGTATTCCGAATTTTTTCTCAATTTAACGCAATTTAAAGCAAGAAAACATTTGTTTTAACATGTTTGCCCATATATTTTTTTTTTTCAAAAATTCACAAAAAAACTTTAATCAATTATATGATTTTTGAGACCAGTTTCATCGTGAGCAGATTTTTCTTTATATATTTTTTCTAATCTTGAAAAAAAAATTCATTTTTTTTCAGTCTGGATCTAAATGAACTTTTTTTTTAACGTAGGTTTTTACCCAGACTCTTGAAAAAAATTACGAAATCATGATTGAAAATGGTCCCCTATATTTTTTTTCAATGTTTAAATAAAAAGTCATGAAATTTAAGATGTTGAACATATTTGATTTATTTCAATAAATTCATTAAAAAAAACTTTGACCAATTAAATGATTTTTGAGACTAATCCCATCATGGAGAGATATTTTTTCATGTTTATTTTCTTAGATTCAAAAAAATTTTCATTTTTTTTAGTCAATTCGTACCAAATCGAACTTTTTTATATTAAAAATGTTGGTGTGAAACAAAATATCAAAAAAATAATTCGATTTGGTCCAAATTGAGTGACAAAACGGATTTTTCTTTTCAAAATAAGAAAAAAATATAAGGAAAAATCTGCCCACGATGAGACTGATCTCAAAAATCATATAATCGGTCAAATTTTTTTAATGAATTTTTTGAAAAAAATACAAATGGGCAAACATCTTAAAACCAATTTTTTTGCTTTAAATTGCTTTAAATTGAGAAAATATACGGAATACAAATGTTAATCATTCTTTTGTATTTTTTTTTCTAACAGTACGGTGAAAAACCAATCTTTCTAAGAAAAAAAAAAGTTCGATTTGATCGATTTTTGAAAGAGTTACAGTCATTTGAAGAAAAAAACATCAAATTTTGAAAGAAAAATTATATCTTACAAGTGTATGGACAAAAAAATCTAAAAAAAAATCAAGAAGGCTTCTTCAATGGGTTATACAACATATAAAATTTTCAGTCAAATCATAGAATGGAAGGGAATGACGTAGGTCGATTTGGCGTGGAATGCCCCATATATGTATATATATGGGTGTGGAAGAAAATTTTCGGTCATGAATGAACGACATATTTTCGTTCGTATTAAGAGTTCACATACTTCTAAGGGTCATAGGAAAAACATGAAGTTACCGTCGGAACGTACAAAGGCCACATTATATTGGTAAAATCGCATTAGAATTTCGATAAGTCAATGAGTTTTTAAATAGCGTTGAGTTGAAGTCTGAGCACAACGGAAAAGAGTCAAATCTCGAGTATAGATACGCTGCGCAACTTGCTTTCGTCATTTAAACTCGTTCTTTTTAATGCTTAGCGGCAAGACGCTGCCGCGTCTCTAAATCTAAATCTAGATATGTATTCATACATCCAAGTGGAGCGCGGGTGGAAGCAAGACGACGATAGAAAGTCTGAGTAAGAGAATAACAGACTCTTGGAACATACATATACATATAACATAGGCTTGAAATATACGATGGCGACACGTTATATGCCACGTACGTTCCGACGACGAAGACGAGAAGACGTGATACACTCTGATGTTGCTCTTTGGAAAACCGCGAGCTACCGTGCAATGCAGCGGACGTGTTTACGGCTCCAAAAATACGAATGGCAAGCATGGCATTGAGCAGGCATATTCGTTATATATATGTATATTTATAAATAACGCTTACATCTATCATATAAATACCATATAGTGTCTAAGACTGTGTACATTTAGACGTCATTCCCTTCAAAAATCTTCATAGATTCGATCGCTCAAAGCTCCCTGTTGAAAGATCGGTATACATTAATGCCGAATTTTGTGGGTATCGAGGCTTTGAATCGAATATACTTTTTTCATCACCCAGTTAAATAAACGAAAATTTTCTTCCAATGCGTATTTGACTATATTTAATAGTCATGTATACTTTTGTTTTGTATTAACGGGAGAAACCAGTTTAGGAGGCCGAAATTTTGGTGTTTTTCGTGAATTTTTTTTAACAGGAAAGGAATAATCAGAATTTGTTTAAACTTGGAGGATATTTTACTTATGTTTTGAGGTACACTTTATATTTTCTTCAAGTCATTTCCGCCGGAAATAGTGGAGTTAGAAGCTGCTGTTCATGGACGACTTTTTTTCAACTGGTGGGCATTCTAGCTCAAAAAGTTTTTAACCAATCGTTCTGAAAATTTCTGGGAATATTCTTTATGCAATTATAATCTATATGAACCTAACTCTGGGATGATATTATTATTAAGAATATTTTTTTTAATGCAAAAAAGGTGAAAAAACATGGTATAAAAACATGACATTGTGTTCAAACACCTCAAAAACATGCAATTTTCAACTTTTTTGATCACAATTAGGTTCATATTCGTAGGAAATATGTTGTTAACGAAAAAAAGAAAATTGTAATGATTACGGATAAAAATTGTGACTTCAGGAATGCCCACCAGCAAAAAACTCGTATGGCGATCGTCCATGGACAACAGCTTCTAACTCCACTATTTCCAGCGTAAATGACTTGAAAAAATTACAAAATATACTTCAAAACATGAATAAAATATCCTCCAAGTTTAAACAAATTCTGATTATTCCTTCCCTGTTAAAAAAATTGACGAAAAACACCAAAATTTCGGCCTCCTAAACTGATTTCTCCCGTTAAGCGATGAAATTTAATCAAATTTGTGTCGATGTTACAAATGGTGAAAAAAATGATATTATTGTTCTTCTGGTTAATTTTGGTATTACACAGTATTGTGTAGTTTCGAATGCTCTAGAGAAGCTACGTAGCATGAGAAAGACACTGAACCAAGGAGAGGAAGAAAGGACGGCGTGACCAGCGGCAGTAGCAGAAGCTGTGTCTTGGTAGCCGCGCTTCGGTCCGGCTTCTCGTCGTAGTCGTTTTCTTGAGGGTGGGTGATGCTTTGGGTATCTATATATAACAGGCAGACGAGAGATGGAGAGAGAAACAGATGAACACGTAGAGAGAGTAGAGAGTCGACTTGGCGGCGTGTATTTGGCAATCGAAGGAAGCGATAAACCACGAAGACAATGCGCGTTCTCTACCATTGTACGGAGCCGGGCAGCGTATCTCTCGGATGCTGTGGGAGACCGAGAGCCCCTCTCTCGAGCAGTGAGCAAATACAGCATGGAACGCGCTAAGGCGACCACGAAGGGACGGGACACGAACACTCGGCAACCAAAGACGACAACGAGTAACGTTAAGAAAGAAAAGAGAGATAGAGTCATTGGAGGACAGTGGTGATAAGAAGGAGAAGGCACAGTCTCGTGTAGACGTGAGTACTCATACGTATATATGAATAGTCTGGCCATACGTGTAAGTGATATAAGCTCCATGGGCGAAAGTCTAAGTAAAAAATTCACTGACTCCACCATACTAAAACGCTGCAAGCTCTGGAATCCTCAAGCTTGAATCTCTCTCTCTCTCTCTCTCTCTCTCTCTCTCTCTCTCTCTCTCTCTCTCTTTCTCGCTCTCTCATGCTCTTTTTCTTATGTTTTGGTCCTATTTACTAACTTCAGGTTCTACAAACGTGCCAACGCAAACAGTACCTGAGCTACGAACAGGACCACAGCGTCCCCGTTGCCGTGGAATCAGTTATGGTAGTTGTGGGAAAAGCTGAAGCCACTGTATACAGTAGCAGAGCCTTTCGCTCGCGCTTCTGCTTCCAACATTACCAACTCCGTCATGGCGTCTGCAATTATTTAATTAGCTCATGGTCCCCTACCGGGAAGGAACGCCCCACACCGACGAAAGACAACTACCAATACGACAATCAGTTCGCCGATGTTCAGGGAACATTTAATCTAGTGTAGCTCATGACTATCGCCCATGCAACGTTCCTGCCTCCCAAGAATGTTATACATATAGACCTTGGCGCTTCTTCGTCTGCTTCTTGTTCTACTTCTTCTGTATATCAAGGCAACTTGACATGCGCTCTCTTTTGTACTGTCGGTTTTCACTGTTGCATGGTATGTCTCTCCCTCCCCCTTCTCTCTCTCTCTCTCTCTCTCTCTCTCTCTCTCTCTCTCTCGCTTCCTCTCGCCCCCCCTCACTCTCACTCTGGCTCTCGCTCTCGCTCTCGCTCTCCCTTTCTCTATCGCTCTCCCTCCCTCTCTCTCTAAAGCGTAATAAAAACGCACTTCCTGTTCCGCTAAGGACCACTCTAATGAAAGCACTTGTGCTGTCCTATTTTGATCATTGCTGTCTTCAGTTCAATGACGTCACTAGCAAGTTAAACACGAAACTGCAAAGATTGGTAAATTGTTGTATTCGCTTCATTTTTAATCTGCAACATGATGGGTATATCACTCCGTAACATCGTGGGCTCCAATGGTTGTGATCCAGTAACCGTCGCTATTATTTTCTGGGCATAGCAGCCTACCGTATCCTGCAAAACGATATCCCGGCTTTGGAGTTGCTTCCAGTGAATGACTTGAATTCAAGATGATCCTAACGTACATACAGCTCATCTGCCTCCTTTGTTATTCCAAATCTTCGCACTTCTATATACCACAATTCTTTTCGATTATCAGCTGCGTATATATGGCGCTCGCTTCAACCCGAAATTAAAGCCGCTGAATCTCTTGCAATATTCAAAGCGAAAGTTTATAGGTACTTGCTATAAACACTGAACTGGGCGAGCGATGGTTTTAAGTTTTAAGTTTGAACTGTTGCGAAGTACAGTCATACCGTACTGGATTGGTCATGTAACCAGAGTACTAATCGTCTAAATAAGAGACTAATATTTAAATTTTCAAAAATAGCTCATGCTCTATGCGTCCGATTTTGGTTCGTTATGCTATTTGTTTGTATTGAGACTGTTCCTCTTTAACTTTTAAGGTTATTGACTATCGTTTGAGATTGGTCATGCCGTGAATTAATAAATATTCACCATAAATTATGTAGTATTTATATGTTACCGTTATACGCGCTCTTCAAGCACTATATTTTTTCCGGAAACGTCGTGTTTTTTCTTGCTAAAATATAAAATCCTGGGGAAAAAACTTAGACAAGTACATTTGTTGACCTCCGTTTCTATTTGTTTTTACAAGAAATCCTGCCAAAAAGCCAATCTCCCCTCCCCCCCGGCCCCAAAAAATAGAAGATAAAAAACCAGCAATGTAAATCATGACGTATCGATGAGCATGCGGTAGGTGTATGGCTTCTGGGATCTCCCGGGTTAAGTAGCTACAGGCAAAGCCAGTACCTTCATGGGTGACCCCTTGCCCATACGGAAGAACGTTTTAAATCGTTTTGGCTATGGCACGGACAATGTTGTCAAATAGTCTTTACTAATTGACCCAATAAAACAACATTCTCTGTGTCGTAGCTGAAACAACTAAAAATATTCATAAACCGGCCGAAAACTCAACACACATACGCAGAAACATTGAAATAATTTTTCATTAATATTCATTTTTAGAAATGTTTTCATTTCTAACTAACTTTAAGTCGTATATTGATAATGTAAAAGAAACTTTAATATATATCCATACATGGTTATAATTTAAGGCTACCAGTATTGTCTGATTGGTAACAATTTGATAAACGCTCACCACCGTACATTAAACGCACAGAGTATTTGTCCGGCCCATAACTTTTTATTAACATTGCTCATTCAAGTAAAAATCAAGGATCTCTCTCAAAAAACAACGCGCTTTTTTATTATAGGTATTTTTTTATTTGAACTATTATTATCATTTTCTTTTTGACAAAAATTAATGTGTCATGACGTTTTGAATATTATTATATTGCTTCGCGTACCAATCAGAGAGAAGCAGCCGCGCACTTCCCCCACCATACGACCAATCACGCAAGACTGACCTAGTATAAGTAGAGGCGCTCCGCAGCGCTTAGAATTACTTTTTCTCTTACAAATCTTACTTACTTACTTCTTCTGTTACAAATCTTTTCTACAGTAAAACAACTCTTCTTCGATCATCTCCATTACAACTTGTTCATTCCCCCACTATAAAAAATTTCCGTATGAAAATTAATACACATGTATAGGCAGTTTTTACGCGGATACCGGACATGAAAATTCAGATACGCTGAGGAAAATTGAGAGACGGGGTATTTTAATGAAACGAGCACTGTTTAGTAGAATTAATATACTTGTGTATTTGAAAAATCATATACATGTAAGAAATGTTGACTTTGTGCATATTAAAAACACGAAACATCAACTAATATTACTATACAGGTATATTAAAGTTCATGTTACCAGCATAGTAATTTTCAGATTCAAGATTACTAAATTTCAGGCACCGTATAACGTTTTCGCATTACATATGTCTACGATATTTCTAGAAATGTATCATAAAATTTGGTGATCCTTTTTGAATATTAATATACGAATGAATATTAAATAAATTCAGCTATTATGAGTTTTTACGGGGAATACATTAATTCATGTACTATTGTGTTCGATTTTTTAAAGTTGAAGGTCGAAATCATGCAGACATCTCAAGAAATTAATTAGAGTGACTTATCACCACTTGATGCCGTGGCAATCAAGTCGAGCAATTATCACCGTAAAATTTTTTATTATAATCTCAACATCTTGTGTTAAGTTTGGTGTTTACCATTTTCATGTTTTACACAATTTTCTTAGATTCGAGCGACTTGTATATATCCTCGTCCGAAGCACGTGCCTCCTATGAGAAAGTCGATGCTCTGCGCCACACGGTGGCCAGAGCGCGAAGCACGGTGCCCACAGAGCGTTACGAATTTCCTACACTTGTGTATTAATTTTAATATTGAGGTTCTTATAATTAATACATAGGCTAATGAATTTTAATACACGGATTTTTTTTTTTATACTGCAGGGTATATTAATTTTCATTCCCATTTTTGTACCGTATTTTTAAGAGATAGAGTTATGATGGGAAATAACATGTATCGTATTATTAACATTCATGTGTATCTTATTTTTCATTCAACTGTCAAGAAAAGTGAAGATCATACTGTAATTGTAATATATTGTTGATAGTAGATGAATTCATATACATTTGTATTAATTATCAATCAAACATATTATTTATTTCAATGCATGTCCACAAAATTTTCAGATTTCATATGAATATTCAATGTTATGCATCTTAAATTCCACATCAGTAACCAAAATTTATGTTCATATTTCAATTTTGGCATACGAGTGCAATAATTTTCATTTCATACACCCGGTATGTAAATTTCATTTACCATTGTATTGTAAAAGTATTGTAAATTTCATATATTTTTTAACAGTGCCGGGGCAAATCGGAAAATCTTCCGCGGACTTCGGATCGCTCTTCTCCTAACATCATCTTCTCGAAACTAAGGAGGAACACCGTGCCGGATCTTCAGCCCAACGAATCGGGATATCATGTTAACAGTCCTCTTCGGGATTTATAACGTAGTTCCCTGGCGCTGCTGCCAACCCGATTCCCATCCGACAGATCGAGGTACCCCAGAGATTCGAGTCCGTCGGCTGTAGAAGTTCACTCGAAATCTCCATGTCCAATACGGCGGAACCTAACCTCAATATACCATATAACGCTCTGCTCACGCGTTCGAAGCATTCGTCCTAATTTGCATCGTTTTCGACATTCGTTTTTTTTTATTTCGTATTAACATTCTCATATTTCCATTGTTGCTTGTCGCTTCCATTCGCTAAATTCTCAATATCTCTGAATTATTTTAACTTTTAGTTTTCCTAATTTTCTGATCCAATTTAGCTGCTTATTTTTCATTTAATTTTTCTAAAATTAATTTCTTTCCGTAATTCTTTTTGCTTCCATTACAACGCGTCGTGTAACAATACTATGATAGAATATATTACTACATATACTATTGTTCTCCTGCCTGATCTCACTGTATTTTACTTATATAATTATTATTATTTATATTTTATTGTAAACATTCAATGTAAATTTTCTAATTGTCAAACACGCTCTTTAGCTTGCTTGGGCGTAAATAAATCATCAATTAACCAATCTGTCTTCTACTGATTCTTCTGATACTACGTTTTTTTATACTTCCACTTATCTGTCCGTCTATATACCAACCGCTCATCTATATACTTTGGCATCTCTGTTTGATCCTTCACCTCAGACCTCTTGGTTGATTGATAATAACTGCTGTGTAATAAAAGATTTTGGTCATTTTTAAAGAGAAAAAGATCGTCCAGTATATTCTTCTTATTATAGCAGATATCCAACATATCTACAATTAATCAAAAAATTGAATCGAAGGTTCCCGAAATCCGGATTCACAGTCTCATCAATTTTATCTCTGCATGCTCAATGGTTCTTCCTTTCGTGCTTTCTGTTCGCCAATGTTTTGCCTCAAGCCACCGAGTTTTTGTGTTTCTCTTTCGCTGTTGAATACAGTTTTTTCAGTCTGTCGACAGATGGATAATACTACAGTGGGTTCAGCCACGAAGAGACGGTATACGTAGTTTTTCGCGGACAGATAATCGACGACTTGGGTTATAGAGCTTCGAGCGCGGTTGCTCACGTGATGTTATCAATCGTCGAGTTGAGAGAATAACGGAAGCCACGGGTGGTCGCAAGCAGTAAGCGATGAGACCGAAGAATCCTCAGTTTCTCGGCTGGGTAACGGAAGAAGGAAAGATGAGAATGGTATATTTGAACATATAGTAGAGACTGCAAACGAAATCCCAGAAAGAAAATCCGTCGAAAAACTATTAAGCGTTTGGGAGGTGGAATATACGAAGACGATGTTACTGGTGTACTCTGGTGTGAGCTTTAGAGAGCTACCAGCCGGGGAAAGTGAACTGAAACCAGAAACTCCGCGAAGAGACCACTCGGCGACAACGACAAAGACCTAAGTTTCGTCGTATAAAAAAAAGTCATCCGTTCCACCCGCGAAAAATATGATTCTCCTCCGGCCCGGGACGTTGATCGAGTCTCCCACGATTAGGAAAAACAGCATCAGCGTTATTGCTTTTTTCCATTCCCTTTAAATCCATTTCCTACGCATAAAGTTCCATAGACACGAAATGAATTGCAGTTGCAGTTTCCTCACCGGTTTCATTGTGGAGCTTTGTATGATGAGCTGCTGAGGGAAAAAATAATTGGGACAGCCCAATATCATTGCTGAATAAATGAGCACACAAAGGGAACGGAACAAAAACGTGCCGCCATTCGTAAAGACTGTAGACCAATAAATTCTACTTTCCATCATAAATTCAATTCCAGTTTCTCTTCCTTACTCTTTATTTCAGTCTTTCTCTTCCTCTTGAAAGCGCCCCCACCGAACATGAAATAATTTAACCGCGAATGGACAACACTGTTCAATTTTCAGGTTCGCTTGTGCCTGCATACAATTTGCTGTACTCGTGAAATTGAAAAAAATATATGCTCGACGAAATGAATTAGTGTACGCAGATAGCCGCACTTTTCTTTTTTTGCTTAATGAAGCAGATGTTCGAGATGACCGAGATGTACGAGAGTTCCTCGAATTTAATTGAGCTGATTTAGGCAACTCAGTTCAGTAGCGCTTACAGGCAGAACGTGCGGGAATGATTTCTTGTAAGGTCGGATTTTTTGCGTCAGTTTTTTTTAACAAAAAATGAATATACAAGGAATGTCTTCGGGTTTTTGAAATACCTTTAGAAAGTAAAAAGAGGAACCAGCTTCTATTTTTTTTTTAAATTGTTCGTGCAAATTTGTATTAAATTTTATTTAAAAATTTACGTTAAACAGTACAAGAGGTACACACATGTAATTTATTATTAGTATATCCATGAACATCTTCCTAGCAAAAAAGGAGAATCGGGCGAGTACGTTCGGGTTGCCACAGTTTTCGTGAAATTGCAACGTTGACCTTTGAGGTCACCGAACTAACATACCTATATGCGGACATAACGTTTCTTTATGTTTACCTTCGACGATTTTCTTTAGGCTTTGTTTTCTTCTTTTATTTTTTACTCTCTTCGTTTCCTTGCATTTTATTTTCTTTTGTTCTCCTATAATTTACCCTCATCATAAATGTTCGATTTTTTTTTCACGGAGAGAAATAAAACTGCTGTTTTGCGTGCCTTCATTTTTTTATATTTTTCGCTTAATGACAACACTCCCTGTATTATAAAAAACTGGAACAATTTCATTGCTTTTATCTCGTTTATTCAGTGATTTTTCGAATGATTTTTTTTTTATAATTGTTTTCTATAAATCAGAAAATTTCCTGTATTACAATTTACTAAATTACATTGTTCTTAACTCATTCGCCTCGAGGGGCGAGCAGGAAATCTACTTTTTTTTGTCTGCCCCCCTCCCCCTCATCGTTCTTAGAAATGCTCGTATTAAATAAGTTTCCTAATTTTATGGTTGAATTTATCGCTATTGTTCTACATTCGTTAGTGGAAACGGGAGTGTACGTACGATCTACCGAGGCGATTATCTATCCGGCATTTCGCGTATAACGCAATTTGTAACTTTGGCCATACATCTGTGCGTGGAAAAGTACGTGAATATGTAACGGTGTGTATGCGGTAGATATATGAATGGGAGTTACCAAGCCAGCCCATCATCCCTCACTTTGTGTGATTAATGACGAGCCGTGATGATTTAGCACAAAGCTCCACGCATGTCGGTGAACGATGGACCGCTCAGTATCGCGTGACTGGTTATATCCTATACGTTCACTGAAAGTGAGAGCTATACTATTAGCAATATTCCACGTAATCTATAGGTGATCCACCGAGAAATTTGTTCTATAGCGACTGCGATTTCTGTTAGCAAAACATGGTTTGCAATTGATATATCTATATATCGATCTGTTTTTTATCTACACAAAATTGTACGTGTGTAATAAATTGAAGCCGAAAGTTTTCTTATTACAACATTTAAATTGGTGATTGGGTTTCATAAAAAAACAATCAATAATTTTATCGGTGTCGTATCTATATATAATGATTAATTTCTACGAAATTTCATCATGAGACATTTGTGATCATTTAAATCAATATTCAATGCATAAGGTTTTTCCAGCGCATCGTCTTGAAAAGTAGTTTATCATTTTGTTATCCGTACGGCGGCGGAAACGATTTCGGACGAGACTTTCGACACGAACCGAACGAATTTTGCGGCCCTTCGATGTGTAAAGCTCTTTTCTCGTCCGGGAGAGGTATTACTCGACGCGCGAACGAAGCTTCACCGTTGAAGTGAACGAGGAAGAGAGAGAGACAGAGATTTGGTAGAAACGTCGTTCGGATTTGGCCGATCGGCTTAGCTTGAGCTACCGTGAGGACCGTCACAGCTGTCGTTGCTGTCCGTACGAGAGTGACGAGAAGAGTGAAAACATTGGTCGAACTGAGAGGGATCGTGAGATAGTGAAACAAGAGTTGTTGAAGGACTGAGGATTTTCTGGGACGAAAGAAGTGCCTTGCGTGCACTCCGCAATTCTGGTTGACATAATATACAGGATCCAACGTTTTAGGTAGTAGTAACAGTGAAAAGCTCAATGGTATATATGGTGATTGGTTTCTCGAGTTACGGGGTTCATCACTAGTTTTTGGCATGCTCGAGTGCCTTTGTCACCAGATGTTGGCGTTCTTGAATCTTCCTTTATTCCTTAGTTTCTTTTGAATAGTCAACGTATGAGAATGCCAATTTGGCAGAATTCTTGCCAATGACCGGCTGCCACTGTTATAAAGTTTAAGGAAGAAATATTCGGCATCCAAGTGAAGTCACTGACTAGTGATCGTGCGAGGTTGGCCCGTTTCGAACGCTTGTGTTGCGTCGGGATGCCAAGTCGTTACTTATGCAAGCCCTACTTACGGGCCTCTTCCTAAAAGCAGTGCTGCCCATTCCAGGGGACTCCCAAGAATATCAGCATTACCAGCACCATCAGCATCAACCCTGGAGTGTCGGCATCACCAATACTGTATAACAAGTAATCCCGAACATCAGCAACTAATAAAGAGAGAGAGAGAGAGAGAGAGAGAGAGAGAGAGAGAGAATCTGAATCACTACATAGGGATAAAAGCATGGCTTGCATCTACAACCTTACGATTTTGTATTATCGTTCAACGAAAAAAGAGTTAAGTTTTTGTTAGAGTATCGCAGAAGATTTTTCTAGTATAATTGTATTTGCACTGTACGCATAACTAAACTATGCAAAATTCTAAGGGCAATAGACTAACGAGGTAAAAGCCCCTTGCAGCAATGAAAACTATATAGCTAGACCGTTGGGATCACACTATTTGCGTGGTATCTAATAAGAGAATTATATCCTGTGACTGTATACTGTTGCGAGGTAGCGGTGAAAACACAGAAAAGAACAGCGAGCGAGAAAAAGAAGAAGGAAACTGGGCAAACGATTACTTTTCGATTTTATCGCAACGTTACTCTCGACAGAATAATTGGGCTGTTAAGATGAAACTAGTGCAAAGGGAGAGACAGAAATAAAAAAATAAAAGAAAATGCGTAAATGAACGAGAATGAGCATCAGCCCGGTTGATACCTACACTCTGAGTAGTAAAATTCGATTGGCCCGAGGTATCCGGAGTTACGATCCATCTCCCAAGCGCTTCGGGAGATGAGAGAGATCCTGGGCACTCGGAACTCGGAGATAAGTGAAGGTGATGAGCGAAAAGAAAGATATGCGAACATATCCACAGAACGAGGCGCAAGAAGGGAGACAAGAAAAATGAGCCATGAAAGAGAAATGAAAGTTATGCCGTGCAATCATCTATCTTGAGCTTTTGGTTTGTTGGTTTTTCTTTTTTTGTTGGAAAGCTTGGCACTTCAAATCGTTTTATTATTCATTTTCCCTTGCTGGAATGAGTGATTAATTCGAATGGGTAAAAGAAGAAACTGCGAATATAACAACGCGACGTATACCCACTATAAAATTGAGTTTTCCCCTCGTTCTCGTTCTTTCTCGCTCTTTCTGAATTAAAAATGCGGTGGGTCGATGGTGCAATTTAGAGTTGAATCTCAAAATAGTAGAATAATGGAATGTCTACTAATTGTGGAACGCTAATAGTTGTAAAAAACTAAAAAAGATACAAATGTGTAATATATATCGTATTAGAGTGGTATATCTGAGTGACTTTTATTATAACAGTCGTTTATGAATAACACAGCCACAGGAATTGATATAAGATAAATTCAAATTATCTGTCTAACCATACTATTAATATATATCGTAGTTATCTCTTCTAAGACACACTTTATTACACCTAATATTACTGCATGCATCATAACAATAATGACGTAATTTTCAAAATCCTAATTCTATTCTTACATGGTCTAGTTGAAACATAGCTTACAGGAATAACATGACACTAGAAGGCTAGTTGTCTCGCCGTTGCTGTAAAGAATAAGATCAACCGTTACAAAAGCCACTTCTTGGGCGCGTCATTCCAGCCGCAAATAATCGAAAAGCGGAGAGGCGCTTAACGATCGACGAAGAAAGAAGCAAAGTGAGGGCGTACCGTGGCGCAGCTTTTATGTCGCTTCTTCTTGCGAGCTCGCATGCAGTAAAGTCTTAATTGGTCGGTCTCACACTCGTGACCGCCCATGTTGTTGCTATTCCTATACATACTGGTACTGATCATAAACATGTGCTGATTTCGTAACCATATTCCTTTTCTTCGTACTGGACTGGAAAAAAATGTATTAAATTATTCAAACGAGTTATTACTATTACTTAATTTTTGAATGATTTTACGTGAATAAACAATTACTTTTTTTGTGAATTACATATTCGACAAAATTTTCGACTTTAGATTTAATTTTGCAGCATTTAGTACAACGACTTTGAAATGCTGTAAAATCATTTGCGCTGAATCGGGAAAATTTATCGACAAATTACATTTAGCATAGACATGATATGGCAGAAAAGAAAAAGAGATGTGCAAGGTTGAAGGCAGCACAGCACGATCGATTTTCGTAAAAGTGCAATTACTCATGAGAAAGACGACTCTTGCTCATGATGCAGTTTCTGGATAACGTCAATCTGAGAGTACGGAGGTTGCTACGAGAATTATCGGATGGTATTCGCGCTGAGCTGCAGCAACACCGTGGATATCTTAGTCTTCTTCTTCCTCTCAATCTTCTCTTCCCTTCTTTTTTTATCCGAACAAAAACACGAACGAATGGCAAATATGATGACATGACAAGATCAATATAATTAGTGTACAAACCATCGACTGAATTAATGCGTGAACTTGTTTCACTAATTTATTTAATTTAACTCTATAGTGTATGGAATTCAGGTGAAACTGAGCGTAAGACATTAAACACTGTTGGTAGGAGGACACATAATAAAGCTGGTCCTTGCGTAGCTTCCTCTTTAAGATTTTCACCTTCGTAAATACTACGATTTTCGACACTTTTTTCTGATAATCTTTTTTTTTTATTGCTATTTATAATCGAATCATCTTGCAATCTTTTCGTGTCTGCTAATATATCCATTTCAGCCTTGATATTGCTCTCTTTCATCGGTCTCATTTTCTCGCACGTTCTACCAGTTTCATCCGTCTAGGGACCAGAGTAAACCGGGAATTACGCCAACTGCCAAAGAGAATTGCCAGACGTTCGCCCAAGGATGGAAGGAGTAAGGGTGTAAGGGACGGAGAGAGGGAGAAAGGTCTGAATAATTGATGGGTATCGCTGACTGGCGACGGGGTATCGACCGGAAGCCCTGTGATAATTAATTCACGAGACGTGGAAATAGAAATAGCACGATCGCGCTGTGCCACCACCGAGATAGCTAGTGTAACTCTCGTCCTATATACAGAAACTTCGGGAGTGAGATAAAGAGAGATATAGTATGGCTGGCGAGTGAAAGAGTGATATAGTGTGACAAGTGGAAAATTACGAGAAAATGGAAGGTAGATACGTAGCTTCAGTAATCCATCAATGATGCATTTACTTGGGTGAATAACTAGTGCAGATACACGGAGAGAATCAAGCTTAAGAAATTACTGTGCAGTAACAGTAGTGAGGTGACAGCCTACAATTTTTGAGATTATTACAGAACAAAACACAAATTTTCATGAAAATAAAATAAAAATTTTTGTTTACAATAGGAAATTTTACCGCGGATTTCATTATTTTATGTCTTCAAGAAATGTTCTTGAAAAAGTACCGTACTGATAACGATTATTTCAATGTTTATTTTGAAATATTATATGAGTGTTACGGTAAAAATTTCTCTACAAGTGTTTACGCCAGAATGGCGTAGTATTTGAAATTTTACATTTCGCAAGTTAAAAAAAAACGTATCCCTTACAAATTAATACGTTTTGTCAACTTGTCCCCACGTTTAAATGTATCACGATAATTTTTACCGTAAATTTTACGGTAAAAATTACTGTTTAATTCTCTTCGTGTACCTACATATTCCGTTAATTTAAGACATTTGCCACATTTACAAACCTGAGTTAGCAAAATTTCATTTCTAATATTACTCGGGATGTATCTCCGTTCGTAGCAAAAATACATTGATTTTTCAGGCAATGTCTAAAAAATTTTATTACCGACAACATTTTGAAACACTTCAATTTCATTATCTTATCTAATTGTAGTATCAACCATTTCTCTTTTTAATTTATATATGGGGCGTTCCACGCCGAATCGGACGGTCTGAAAAATTTTGATTTTTGATTTCCTCAGTTTGTTGATATTTTTTAGTACCCCTCAAAAGAGCCTTTCTGGTAAATTTTGAGATTTTTTTTAATTACTTGTTAAAAAAATATCAAATTTTCAAAAATATCGCTCTTTTTTTGGTTTTTTGTTCATAACTTTCTTAATAATTGTCCAAATTAACGCTTTTTTTTAAGTCTTTTTTTTTAGATGGTCTTTACAGAAAAAGAACAAAAAAAATATTTAAAGTGTTTTTGATTAAGATTTTTGAGTTTAAAATTTTAAATCGTGTTTTTGAAAGTGAGTGTATCTTTCGATTTTTTTGAAATTTTTTTATTTCAAACTACTATTCTTTTAACAATTTTTAAGATCGGTTCGGTCATGGGCCCTCCATAATTACTATTTTTTTCGATTTTTGAATTTTTTTTTATTGACAATATTTTTAATTACAATCTATCCCAAGGGATATTCAATAATTTGTCTGAATATAAAATGTTGTTGTATTAGACACGATATCCAGCGATATCGATATCTATTTTGCCTATTTCTTTATTTGTTTCTTTTTCAATTAATGAAGCGGTTGATTAAATCGAGTGGTTTCGCACGTTTAAGCCTGTTTGTTTCATTATGACGGTTTGGAATTCTTCTCGCCAGTTCATTCGGGTGGTTTCCCAGTCTTTCCTGATATCTCTTGCTGTGTTTTTGAATGGTTTCGATAATGTATTCTATTTTTAAGTCGTTGTGTAGGTGTTTATTGGAGATATACCAGGGAGCATTGGCGACGATTCTTAATAATTTTGATTGGTATCTTTGTAGTATATTTATGTTAGTTTTGCTGGCTGCTCCCCACAGTTGCACACCGTATGTTAGCCTTCTATCTAAGTACATGCCTAGATATTTAATCTCGTTTGCTGTTGGAAGAAGCTTATTATTCAATAATACCGATGGGCAGTCATCTTTCCGCAATGTGAAGGTAATGTGCACTTTTTTTATTTCAAAATTTTTTATTTCAAACGACTATACTTTCAACAACTTTTAAGACCGGTCCGGTCGTGGGCCCTCCATAATTACTATTTTTTTTCAATTTTTGAAAATTTGAAATTTCTTTTTTCTCTATAAATCACTATAAGTACCGATCTTTGTCACTGTATACTTTTTTTTATTATTTATTTCAAATTAATTTTAGTACTTTTTAATTCTTAATAGGTATTTAAAATCAATAAGTAAACGTTAAGTCTATTTATAAACAATTATAACAAATGTCTTTATTTATTTTCGTGTTCTTTTAAAAATTTTACATAAACGATTATTTTGTGAACTAGAATAGTCCTTAGCTAATATATTTCCGTTGCTTCTTGGAAACAGTCAGCAGCGCCACCACGTGAGGAAGTCATTCATTAAGATGTGCCGCTCTTTTTAAATTGAATAGAAATTCATAAAGATACTATTATTTAAATAAAAAAAAATACTTTGCAACAAAAAATAGCATTGATAATATAATTTTTAAACAATTTTTAAAAGGACACGAAAATAAATGAAAACGTTTGTTATAATTGTTTATAAATAGACTTAACGTTTACTTATTGATTTTAAACAACTATTAACAATTAAATAGTATTACAATTAATTTAAAATAAGTAAAAAAAGAGTATACAGTGACAAAAATCGGTACTTATAATGATTTATAGAGAAAAAAAAAATTTCAAATTTTCAAAAATCGAAAAAAAATAGTAATTATGGAGGGCCCACGAGCGGGCCGGTCTTAAAAGTTGTTAAAAGAATAGTAGTCTGAAATAAAAAAATTTCAAAAAAATCGAAAGATACACTCACTTTCAAAAACACGATTTAAAATTTTAAACTCAAAAATCTTAATCAAAAACACTTTAAATATTTTTTTTTTGTATTTTTTTCTGTAAAGGCCATCTAAAAACAAAGATTTTTTAAAAAAAGCTTCAATTTGGACCATTATTAAGAAAGTTATGAACAAAAAACCAAAAAAAGAGCAATTTTTTTGAAAATTTGATAGTTTTTTAACAAGTAATAAAAAAAAATCTCAAAATTTACCAGAATGGCTCTTTAGAGGGGTACTAAAAAATATCAAAAAATTGAGGAAGTGAAAAATCAAATTTTTTCAGACCATCCGATTTGGCGTGGAACGCCCCATACATAGATATATATAAATTATGAAGTCGACATATAAATATGTTAACTTCATAGACTTTCACGTATTTTCTATACTTATTATCCTTAGCTTCACAGCTGTAAAATACATACCTTGTAGCGTGTTTCTGATGATGTGCCGTTTGCGTCACACCAGTAAGAAAGCTCGTATTTAATGATAAAAAATGTATGTTCAGTCTCTATGTAAAGAAATAAGTATTTCGACCGAACGATGGTTTTTTTATGCAAAGAAATACATTCTGCCATTTATTTTTGCGGATGGCATTTTATAAAGAGCAAGGTAGATATACTGACGTGTTGGCGAGATATTGGTTCAACCCGTGCGTCAATATAGTCACCCTACTTCGTAAGGTGGGGAATTATGCATTTTGTATAGATCTACAACCTATGGGTTGATTTCTCGTTTTTTTCTGTATCTCCACCCTCGTAACAGTGACGTAGAAATTACACTTTAACTCTATAGCCAACAGCTAGGTCAGAAGTATACATTTTTTACTAGATTTCCACCCTTATTTTCAACCCATTTTGTAAACTACACACTCAGCTCAGGTCTGCTACTCCACTGTTGTTTTAAAATCTTGAAATTTACTAGTCATTTAAATCAAACCAATGAAGTTTATTTTGTGCAAGAAAAAGCAAAATCAGAGACTTTTCCAACTATGTCGTTAAAAAACTCTTGTTAGATATAAAATGGGACGGTAATACAATAGATAAAAGAGAAAATAGATAGAGATAAATTGTTATCTCTTTCTTTTCACTCTACCCTCTTAAGGATATCTACCAGAGCTTTAGGTTCTATGACAAAGCTAAAATAAAGAAAGAAAGGGACAAGTTGCGAAAAGAGTTTCGTTACCCGGAACTCAATATCTTTAGAGTTCGTGACATTCCACCAACGACGAAAGGCTTTAGTAAAAAAAGGTATGGTGAACATGTCACGTGCAGCGTTTGAGGTAAAACTTTGTAGTTTAGCGAATGACAATAGTTACGTGCCATTATCATTATTCTCCGGACAAAAGGGTCGGTGAATCTTTTATTCGACTGCTGACCATAATAAATACTTTCTGTATCAAAAAAGAATGCTGTTCGTATTCTTTCTCTATCAAGCTTAAATTTTTATCCTTTGATTGTGAATATTCTGGCTAATTTGAGAATAGAAATTTTGAACAATCACGAACAAAAGTTGAAACTGCAGTACAAGTTTTTGCATAGGCCAAATCCAATTATTATTATTATTCCTATGAAAATATATGCATTTCTGGGTAAGACATTTTTAACGGTTTTAAAATCATATCACAAGAAAGAATGGCAGAAATTGAAGTAAAATACTTATGAGATATACACCGGTCTGTCAACGAGTAAACGTCAGCCAAAAGTCTACGAAAAAGTCAGGGAGCTGCGCAATGCAATACAGGGGAAGAGCTGCGTTGTTCGGTAGGAATGAAGGAAAAAGTGGAAGAAAAAGAGTGAGGAATATGCCATAGGCCGTAAAAGAATTCACAGAAAAGGCATCACGTTCAACTGAATGAGCCAGAGAGCGATAAAAACGGGAGAAAGTGCGCGGGAGTGAGGAAAAGAATTGACGAGGAGAAAAGCCACTGTGAAGGGGGGACGAATACGACTCCGGGATATAAAAGATCGTCTCTTTATCCTGTCGTTCACAGATACCGCAGGGCATGATTCATATCCGGATGCAAGAACCAGTAGGGTAAAACTGGACGATTTTCTTTCTGGTATAGAAGCACCGTAATGTGACATTGGCTGCTATATGATGGGAGATCGCATTGGATAGAGGGGGACAGAGAGAAAGAAAGAAGAAGAGAGAAAAAAATGAATGCCCTATGGTCTCCATCCATAAACTGATGTCGTCCAGAAACCATCGATGACCATTCAGATATCAGGGTGGCATAAAAAAAGACCTTGCTGCGCGAGAAAAAATGAGTGGCTCAGTTTTTCTTCGTGTCATTGTTCTCGCCTTTTCTTTCTCATGTATAATGATCGTATATATATTTTTCATGATAATACTGTAATAATACTGCTGAATTTTGATATCAAATTCTATCACTTACATACAAAACCAGTAATAATTGAATCTTCCTTCAATTTCCATCTGATCGACAAACTCGTGCTTTAGTGAGTGCATAATTTTTTCGCATTTCATGTTGTCCTTTGACTTCTATCTTTTGTGTTTCGTTTAATTTGTATTTTCGTTAAATTATTTCACGGCGATGGATAAAGTGAATTTTTCACGTTGACCAAATGCAGCGGGATAGCCAATACCACGTACGGTTGAAGCTCCAAAAATGCTAATCGAAAGAAAGCAGCAAAAAGGGGGTGCATTCGAATGGCACAGGGGTTGTGGCAAAAAAAATCACATATATAGCACACAGAATTCGTAGACTCCGGCAATAAGAAGAAATGTGAATACGAATCTCCGTTAAACGTAAAAAATTCGTAAACCACACTCGCACATCGGCCTCTCTTACTCTCTTTGCCCCGATTCGCCCCATGAATATTACATTTCCTATGCGGTCACTACCGCACCGCTCGCTCTGCGCGCTTCTATATATACGGATGGGAAAGGGCGTTGCGTTTATTTGATTTTTTTCCTTGCTCATCAGCATAGAGCCTAGCACACCGACAACATGAATTATTCCCGACGTATTTTAAGCGTCTTGTGGACCGAAACGTTTCCGTTATGCTTCTATAATTATCAGTTCTCATAGTTGTATAAAGGGCTTTTCGTATTAGCAATTGCATACGAGATATAAATCTCATAATTGCGCAATATTAAATAGTGGGAACAAATGCACGAAGCATCTTTTATAAATAATCCCACTATTTCTTTCTTCTCTCAATATATTTCTGAATACCATATTCATCGTTTGACTATCATGCTTTAGAAAAACACCAGATTTTTTTGCTCATCGGGCAAGGGGGATGAGAGGAAATTAATAGGACATAAGATGAACAGGAGAAAGATATTTTCACTTCTAGCAAATATTGCATATGTTTCATGTCTCGGAACCTGTTTCATATGTAATTACACCGAGACCGAGGGTTATTAGGATGAAACAAGCAGGTACTTACGGTGCTCACGGTGTCTGCATCATATACCCCTGCAGGCATAGGTCTGCAGGAATAGATATGTGAGGAACTATCTATATGTATAAATACATGCATTATATGTAATATATTTATATGAATAGGGGTGAGAATATATTGCCAGAATGCTTGGAACTCTACCACAGTAGTAATTGTTCGTTGAATACTTCGGCAAGGGCCCCCGAGGCAAATGAATCATTTTGCTCATACCCTTTTACTGCCTCCGCTGTGAATGCATAAGAGTGAAGAAAAAGCATGTAACATTTTGTAATTCGAACTACCCGCCATGACCGGAGAGATTTTCAGAAGTTCGGACAACCATATTCAAATTTCTGGATCTCGATCTCGGCAAACGGGCAGTCAGTTATCGTCCTACTCCCATCGAGCGATGATCATATTTCTCTTTCGTCCAATTACTATCCGTAAACTAATTAAAAGTAAAAGTGCCCATCTACAGCACCATCGACAATTGAGAACCATTGGAGCCGTCTTTTTTTATCGTTATATTAAATTTAAGGCCATCCAGACTCTATCAAACATCGATTGTCCAGAGAAAATCAGTACATTTAAGATGAGTACATTTAAGTGAATATTACTGTACATATAAAATACCTCTTTGAAAATATTGAAAGGGGGAGAAACATCGATGATAAGAGAAATAAAATATATATAAAATATACAAATGATATGCGCAATCGCTGTGATTATCACATTGTTAACGGAATTTATAATTGACATCATTTTAAATGTAAAACAAATAGGCGATAATACAAATTCAAATATTTGAAATCCAATTTGTAAGCGAAAATCCAAATGACTCAATAAATAAAAATAATAATAATTTTTCAAATATTACCAGGATGCGAGAAAAAACGAAAGAAAGAAATTCGAAAGAGACTGTTGATGGTGTAGCAGGCGTGGGTACATGATGAGTTGTACGTGAAAGTTCGAGGTGAAGAATATGTGCGTGTACATGAATGTGTTCGCACCACTGATTGAAAGAAGAAAGAGAAACTTGCAAAAAACTGTCCTTCCGTTGCGACCATTAGGACTAATTTGTGTCACACCCTCGATTGAACTTTCCAGTTTGAAGAGGAGGAAAAGTGTACGTGGCTGGCCAATGGCAATCGAGTGTTGGAATACCGCCAAAACTACACGAGCATACAACCCTAACTTTGCTTATTTTTCTCCATCCCTCATACTTACGAGACATGCGTGTCTTTGTGGCGATAACAACACTAACCGTTACACCTTCCACTTGTTCGACGTGAACACCCCTTACGTGAGAATTTCAAATTGTACCAATTGGAAACACGCGCGGTACGCATACTTAGACGAGGGGTTTGTCTTATCGCAAGGCATGCAAAACTGTCACATCATATGCTTGTATGTTGTTATATATACATCGAAGCGGATGAAGTACGTGGTGCTAAATTAATTTTTTTTTGAAATTGTTAAAAGGTATTAGGAGCGATTATAAATTGCGTTTTTTTACTATGCGATCGCATTTCATTTGTGCAAGAATCCCAGAGGGAAAACGAAATTAAATTTTAAATACAAACGCGATATTAGCCGTCAGGTTTTTTTTTTATTCATCGATTTATGACGACTTGTGTCGTGTGAAAGTTTCTAGTCACAAGGTCGTTATTATTATTGAATGTATATTGATATTATACCGAACAGTCACTTGTAATCAGCGCCGGTTTTGCCCAATTTCTCTCGAGGGTATTGGCATTACTTTGTCGTGATTCCTAATAAATCTCTCCTTGCCAAAAGACACGGAATCCCCTCCGTAATCGCACATTTTTCGTGTGTGTGCGATATATATATCGAGGGTGAAAGTGCACATGGAAGAGGCGGTGAGAGATTGCGTCCCAACATCCCGCTGAGAAGGGGTTCCTTGAGCTTTTTCCGCCTCTCTTTCCTCTCGATCACTATCCCAATATATATTCTTCCCAACGGGAATTTACACCCTTACAGTGCCATGCTACAAACCCAGCATTATATTTTCATTTACGGACGTAAATTTACGTATACGCTTAACAAAACTACAACGGCGAGCGAGTCATCTCTCGTATGTGCTAGAGAATTGGATTCTCTCTATTCATTCGCAATCCCACACTTGTAACAATCTTTCCTTGTTTCCTTTTTCGATTATTATTTTATTGAAAATTTATGCGTCTCGTGCGGGGAAAACTGACGATGAATACGTGCTGAAGCTAAGAAGTTTTGACGAAAAATATGTCGAGTCTTGCCGTCGTCGTTTGGCATTGCCTTCAAAAATAGAAATGTTCGTCGCACGAAACTATTGAATTTTTTTTTCTTATTAAAAAAGTTTCCTCATGGTAGGCGAGAAAAGTAGATACGTCTCGGAGTATATAACGGATGGTTACAACTGCCTGCTATTTCCTCCACCACCTGCGCTCCTAATGCTTAGCTCTCCTTTTTTTCAAGCTTGAAGAAGACAGATACACATGTCGGGTCTCGGTGTCTTCAGCCTTCGTTCAGTCGAAGACGTGAGTCTTGGATTTCATTTATCGTCAAATCTACTTCCGCTTACACATGCTCGTTGTCTGTTACTTTTTTTTTAATTCCACTCCGGATGTGACATCCGGAAAACAAGTATTGATTTCCTTTTCTCGTAGAACTGAGAAAAAAAATTTAAACGGAACGTATTTCTGTTGGTATCTGAAGTAGTGGTCAGATGAATTATAGCTGTTGAGTGCGTTTTTTTCGTGTGCATGTAGTTTTTTAATTAGCAGATGCCCTGTCGTAGTTTTTAACATAAACCGACACTGTTCCACCAAGTCATTTCCATGAAAAGTAACGAAGGTACTGTTTGTTATTAAAACAGACAACGGAGAATACGTAAACCCTAGATCCGTATGACAGGTGGATTTCTATTATGCAAAACTGCCCTTGGCATGGTGCATCCACCTTTCGGAATCATCATCAGACATCCCTATCCGCTCCGAGGGGTTATCATATTGAGGGAGACTGAAACGACCCTGATGAATGAACTACGTCACGTCGCTTATAATTAGCGTGTTATAACAACGATGCTGTGACTATAAATACTTTATTTGCCATTCATGACGTAACTTTATACCTTCATTAATGACAAACTTTTTCCACAATCTCTGCTGTATTTATCCATTATAAAAGTAAAACATCTGATTATTGTTGTAATATCTTTCTATATATATTCATACACTACGAATAACGTGCTTCAAGCTACTTGCTGCTGCAGTTACCAATCAAGAATATCTTCTTTGTATATACAACTCTGTATATGCGAAGTACAACTCCATTTTATGTTGTATACGTATAGCCTCAGTGACCGAAACAGGAAGAGAGAAAAAATAACTAAATGAAAATAAAAGGCACAGGAGTAGAGTGATATTACGCAAACAATCAAATTTTATAGAATTCCTCTCGACAATTCTTTCGATAATACAACGAGAATATCTCGGTAACAGTTGGAAAATATCCGAATAGAAAAACGTTAAGAATTTAATTTGTCCATGCGATAGCGTACCCTAACAATATCGCTTTTAGTCAATTTATTTCAATACAAATAATTTGGCCAATCTAAATAAAATTCTCAACAATACAGAACGAGACGACGGCTCACCGCTTTGGTTTCTGTAGATCAATATCCGGCAATTGACCATGGATAAGATCATCGATAATTCGGGGCGTCGGATTCTCAACAGGAATGCTGGCAATGATACGGATAAATACGTCTTTCCTCGCTGTGGTCTGGAATTTGAGTAACGATAATGAAGAGAAGCACTCATTCGCGGATTTGGGTCATAACCCCGCACCCTTTACCTCCTCGCAAGATCTTAACGGCACCTTCGAGAACCTTTGCATGATGTTCGCTAGATAATAATAATAGAATCGATATTCTCGAATATTTCGAATTTCTCCGCTTCTCCTCGAAACGATAGCGACTGAAAACGACAGTTGATCTCGATGCTGATTGACGTATCGTGGAGTCCGACGGTTTAGGGTGAAGGCTTTGAGCTAGCGACCCCCGCTCGATGATTTTAAATTTCCGTGCTCTTCTATCAACCAACGAGAACGATGAATGCGGCCACACATTAATTTGTCCACTAGGCAACGACGATTTTCCTTATGTTTCTACTCCGCCCTCCACGATATCCTTGAAACTCGTTGCTCGTTCGTACAAAATAATAAAATAAACAAAATAAATGAATAAAAATAAATACGCTATTGCAAGAGTCCTTTTGATTTGCTCGAGAGATATGTTTTTTTTCAACGTCGAAAGACGCATTCTTCTGTGATATTTGCCAACTTTTAAACATTTTTGGTGACAAACAAAATTGCCACGTCACAATACATGTACAAGTCCTCGAGCAGTTGAGTGCGAGATGTAGCGTGCTCGGAGAGGCTGGATTATTCCCTTAATGAGTGCGGCAGCGAACGGCTTTATTTCTTTCGTTGCTTGTTGGCCATCGTCATCCTGTGTGCACTGGTATAAGCTTTTACCCTCTCCGGTTATTCGTTTCACGGAAAAAAATCTCAGGAATTTTCACTCAGCCACGCACGCACGTATACATATATACACATGTGGGCGGACTACGACTAAACGAGTAGACACATTATTGGACTCACACTTACTCCTGAACAAACTATACTTGTCTCAAACCATTTGCTGAAGAGGAATCCTCGCCTCTTACCGAAATAACAGCTAAACGAGAGTGGAGTAAAAGATGTTCCTTTTACTCGTACTAATGCTCCTCAAAATTACACGCAGAAGGAGTAAGTACGTTGCTGAGATTGAGAAGGGACAAATTTTTTAAAACTAATCATAAACGTTTATTGTTTTCTTTTTTCCCTAAGTGAATAGAGTTTTTTATTTCTCTATTGAAGTTCCATTGCAACTTGTTGACTCATGACAGTGGTGTTTTCGTAACACACATAACTATTTTTTTCAAGATGTCATAATCAGTATTTGCCTTTGCTTTAATGTATATTTACTATCTGTAACTGAATGGGTGTCTCAACTATCTGTGGTGGGCGAACAAGGAACATCATAAATCACGAACTTTGGGACATTCGAAAGTTGAGCTTCCGATCGTTTCAGTCTCTTTCGAGGTTAGTTCCGGCTGCGTTTGATTAATCAAAATATTCCCCTCTCGAAGCTGTCGTTACGCGAATAAATTTCTCGATTCCGGTTTCCTCGCATCACTATATACAACGAGGGAATCGATAATGATCAGCGAGAATAGTTCTCTTCCCTTTCCCGTTCATCCCTGTCACGAACATGCGAAAGAGCTTGCCCTGTCTTCTCACTCAAGCCTCGTCTTTTCACTTCGTTCCCGTTGTATACAGCTCTTCCCTTTTGCCCCTTACTAACTCACAAATTCCGGAGAAACAACGATATCCATGCTTCACCCCCTCTTGAGGATTGATCGACGCAGTTGTCATCGGTTCGTTCACCCATCGGTTTTATCGCTTTTGCTATTTCCGAACTTATCCTTAACGCCTTTTTTTGCTACTTTTTTCGCTTCGTTACGGTGATGAAAACTTCGTGAGGTATTTTGTTATATTTTCCTTTCGGGCTTTATGGTAGTCATTCTTGACTAATAGTGTTAGACGTGAGTAATATTCATAGCAGAAAAACATGCAATATCCGTCCATACAATAATGGTTTATACGCTTCAAGCGCTATATGATTTTCAGAAACATTATACTTTTTTCTTGCTGAAACAATAACAATCAAATAATCTAATTAACGCTAAAATTCTCATTATCAAAACTTACATACTAAACCGTACTCATAATTTAATGTTATTATTATTACTAGTATTATTATAGATATTGTTTATTATTGATATTGTTTATTATTGATATTATTATTAATATTATTATTAAATTATTATCAATATTATTATTATCAATAGTCGAGCCAAGGAGCTTCGAATTAAAGGCTCGACTTAAAACAGTCTTTCTTAGGACTTACGACGACGTAGTTCCCTGGAACTCCTGCCAACCTAATCCCCATGCGGCCCATCGCAGGAGCACGGAAATTCGAGTCTAGTAGCTGAATAAACCCACTCGCAATCTCACTGCCCGATACGACGGAACCCAACCTCGAAACGCATAAATTACGCTTTGCCAACGTTCGCACTCATATCGACTGGCTCCGTCTTCAAAACCACTTTCTACCAACTCGTTTCCAAAATTCGTACTAATTTTCGTTCTGTTTGTTCTTGTAACTTTTATCGCTGCTTGTCACTGAATTCTTATTTTTTTTACTTAAATCTTAAAATTCTTAATTCCACTACTTTAAAAATTTTTTTTTGTCTCATATAATTCTTTTTTCGTTTTTGGTCTCATTACAACTCGGTTTGTAACAAGTTCTTCGAGTAAAAATTTGTATGGCTTGCACGTTAGAGATGCGTATCGATAGCATCCACTCACTTGCATATAGATCGGTGATCGCGATGATTTTGTTGAATGAAAAAGAAGTCTGCGGCGTGCGTAAATCACGCCATGGGTAGTCCGCCGGTTGTTCCGGCGGAAGGTGCCTCATAACTCGAGGAACCCTATTCGAGGGACGGAGAAAAGAACCGCACCTCCCCCGCACAGTGTTCCAGCAGGAAAGGAGCGGAGCATCGCTTATTCTCGGCTCTAGTTCCTGGTGGACCAGCTCTACCCGAAACATCGGTGACTCTATAGCTAGGAGGTAGGAAAACTCTCTGGTTGGTAAAGCCATTGCGGCATAAATCGGGAGACCCGGAGCCGTTTCGCCCTTTCCATTTTCTCGATGCCGGAACAGTCGGGCACGTAAAATATTAACCTCGGTGCACATAAGCGTTCCAACGTCGGATGAACAAAAAAAAAAGAGAACGGGAGAGAAGAGTACCAGAAGAAAAAACATTGAGAGAGAAGAGAGCGAAGCAAAAGAGAGAAGGAAAAACAAAATTACGAGAAAAGGGTGGTGAACGGAATGAACCATGGCCCGTGCGTCGTTTCTCACACGAGGCTATCGCGGCTGGAAATGTGGCGGGTATCAAGGTATGAGCTTGAACCGGCGCCGAGTATGGTTACAACTCGTGACATCATTGGGATCTGCTCGAAAATTCTTTAGGGGAGACCGGGGACAGTAGGCCAACTTTTTATACTTTTGCTTGTAAAGACTTTTTATACCTTTGCGGTAAACAACATTTAAAAAAAAAACAAATTATTATTCTGAATAGATGGTTTATTCCACTATCTCAGATAATTATTTCACATTTTTTATGGAGTACTAAGCGGGTGATTTAATCGCTTTTTTGAAAATCTGTTTTTGAGTCAACTTACCCCAGTACTGGGGTAAATTGACTCATGGTAAGGGGCAGGCTGAGTATAGTACGCTGTAACGGTAGTTACACTTAAATTTTTATTCGAGACACGACAGGGAGTAAATTAGTCGAGTCTTAGTGCGGGAAAATTTTCTTTGTATTTTACTTTTATTCGCATATTAATTTGCACTTGTTTTACAATAAATCGTTGTTTCTATAAGAATTTTATTTCGGTATTTTATTTTTGATTTCAGTGAATAGTGAATTGCGGAGATTTTGAAAAATACAACGAATTCGGCATAACTTTTTTACATTATTCAGGCAAGTCTCTTTGGATTTTAACCTTATGTTTTTTTGAATTTATATTTTTAATCTCATTTCTTATTTCTTTCTTCAACTTTTCCTTTTTTTATTTTTTATTTTATTGTTTCTTGTAATTTTGATTCTTCTTCTTTTATTATTCTTTTTCTATCGATCTACTTTTGAGCCAGCCGATAAACACAATCTTATTCCTTATCCTGTTAATTTCTTTTTCTTTTATATTTCTTTTTATTTGAATTTTCTTAATCTATATTTTCTCCCCCGCTATCCCCTTTTTACATGCTTTATATTAGCTTCACTTGTATGTTTGTTTGTTTGTCTGTCAGTTTGTCAGTTTGTCTGTAACTCTCCTTTTTTAACCCTTTGTTTCTTTTTTCTTTTATTTCTTTTAGTCCAATCGACTTGAAATTTGGTACTCGGGGGTTTTCGGGGCCGCTGATTACGATTCCACCCTCAAAATTTCAAAATTCAAAATGGCGGATCCAATATGGCGTACCGAAAATGCAAAAATTCATTCAAACCGCATGATATTTGGTACTCGGGGGTTTTCGGGGTCGCTGATTACGATTCCACCCTCAAAATTTTTAAATTCAAAATGGCGGATCCAATATGGCGGACCAAAAATGCAAAAATTCATTCGAATCGCTTGATATTTGGCACTCGGGGGTTTCCGGGGTCGCTGATTACGATTCCACCCTCAAAATTTTTAAATTCAAAATGGCGGATCCAATATGGCGGACCAAAAATGCAAAAATTCATTTAATCGCTTGATATTTGGCACCCGGGGGTTTCCGGGGTCGCTGATTACGATTCCACCCTCAAAATTCCAAAATTCAAAATGGCGGATGCAATATGGCGGCCAAAAATGCAAAAATTCATTCAAACCGCATGATCTTTGGTACTCGGGGGTTTTCGGGATCGCTGATTACGATTCCATCCTCAAAATTTTCAAATTCAAAATGGCGGATCTAATATGGCGGACCAAAAATGCAAAAGTTCATTCGAATTGCTTGATATTTAGTACTCAGGGGATTCCGAGGTCGCTGATGAAACACATTCGAGTTCATAACGATGAGTCATACCATATATTGGCCATATATTACATACTGTGATACTTCGTTCGAAAACGTACATACTGTAGATAGCTACAGCTACTATTTATTAAAAATATAGTTTAAAAAAACTAAAAAAACACGCTTTTAAAGAATGTTGAACTAAAAAGTTAAAAATAAATATAGTTTAAAAAAACTAAAAAAACACGCTTTTAAAAAATATCGAACTAAAAAGTTTAAAATAATTTTAAAAATAAAATTATGACAATAGTACATAAAAAATACTAGTATAATTGAGGGAAAAGCGTGGGGCGCTTGATATACGATAATTATAGCACAAAGCGCCCCACGCTTTTCCCTCAATTATACTAGTATTTTTTATGTACTATTGTCATAATTTTATTTTTAAAATTATTTTAAACTTTTTAGTTCGATATTTTTTAAAAGCGTGTTTTTTTAGTTTTTTTAAACTATATTTTTCTTCTCTTTCCCTTGGTTCCCCTCGACTAAAGGTCCCTGGTTAGTCACTAGCCATCTTTAGTCTTGGTCACCCCAAGGTAGAGTTTTTAGCCTGGCAAATCCTCCTATATTTATATTCCCGATTCCCACATCACCTTTCACTTTTCCTCCAATCGCAAACCAATACTCTGCGTTGCAGATTATTTCATTATTGTCATTATTAATTTAACGTTTTATTTTTCAGATTCGACTATAGAGGGATCCACCGTCGCGTTTGGCTTCCAGCGCTCATCGTGCAGCGCGGGATTTCAAGACTTATACGTCTCAACGCATTTCACTGATATTAATAAAATTCAGTGAAATAAGTAAGACAAAAGAGATGCTTGCCAATATTTTATATTTAACAATGCAACAGATTGATATTTATCAATTTATATGAATGAAATTATTGATGATTATGAAATTAGCAAAGAGTTTTCTGGTATAGCCATATATACATGCATATCTAAATTATAGAACAATTTTATATTGTATGAAAATATATTTTGTTGAATGAAAACGAATTAGAAATAACAATATTAATATAGGGTCGGCTAACATATGCGCCAACTAATCCCATATCAATGTTCGCCCGACTTTTTTATAAACAAAACGTTGTATACATGAATTATAACAACAATTGAAAAAAATAATTATGCGATTATACAGTCTAATATATTTACTTTAATGTAGTGGACAATTTGTAACATTCAGGTAACTGGCAAACAAAGGCAGGAGGAAATAGTAAAGACCGACTATAAAATTTAGTTTCGTACCTGAATTTTCGAAAATATTTTCTTGCTTTTGAACGACGTGTCGCTTCGACGTCTCGAGACGCGTGGATGAATGAGAGGTTGCAAAGAACGTAGTAATAAAACGCACGTTTTTACATTCAATTATTTGAGTGTTATTATTATACTAGTTATATTATTATATATTATATATTATTATATTATTATATTATATATTAGTTATATTAGTGAGTTAGTCAACTAGTCCCGGTCTCCCCTACGTCTGAAATATACATTTCTGCACGATTAAATTTGAATGGGAAATTGGGTCTTAAGGGTTTTCATAGGAATTTATGAAATTTCGAGAGTTTTGCAACAGTCGGTGAAGCTATCAGAGGACGGATATTCCTGCTCATGCAGGTTCACAATACTGAGAATACAGGTAAAATAGAGTGACTAATGCGGATAGTGCTCTTATGGCAAATAATAGTCTTATGATAAATAAGATATCACACAAAATAAGAATTTTTATCATTTTACGACTAATATAATAAAGTGGCATGTCTATGCGAAAGATTATATGAGGGAGTTCCCGTAATCCCATCCGATAATCTAACCTAAATTCTTGAGAATGTATGTAGCACCAGTTTAACGAAGTGTTTAGGTAACACATTGCTTAATCTGGTGAAATTCATACCCAAAATTTTGACCTGGAATTGCCCTTATATTACAGTTTATTTCTCTGCAAAACGATAAAATATAGATAAACCATTAACATAGTTTTTGCTGAGGGTTCACAGACCAGCAGAATTTTTCAAACAACGATTATTTTATCATCGATATTATTGCACGTACTTTCCTAAACATGAAAAAAAAATATATATATTTTAAAAGCTCTTACAAATGAAAAAGATAAAATGATGAACATGACTGCATTTTTCTTAATGGTGCAGAAAATAAAAACCAACCATTTTTAAATACCGACATTTTGAAATATTTTGTGTTACGTACTTTCTTACAAACATCAGAAATATGAAAAAAATAAAATAATAATAATCCCGTTCTAAATAACAGCGAATCTGTAGGAAGGTTCCTGAAAAGTCATGTTCCAAAGCTGGGATGAAAAATAAATGCGCTAAAATCTCAGACACAAGGAAAAAAATGTACTTCATAGATGAATATTTTTTTAGCTAGCCGTAATAAAACGATCCAGACAATCAATCGAGGGTATTTTTTTCGATCAGTTATCAATGAGTCGACCGGTCGTTGGAGTTACACAATTATACTTTATCATTGGAATTTTTTATTTCAAGTGTTTTTGGAAGTAAAATCATGATTGTGAATCGGTGGTGTCGTTCTTATCACGACGTGAGCAAATGAAAAAACAAGTGATAAGAAATGATATCCCAAATCATCGTTTTTTTATTATCTTACGATTTCATTACATTTTGAAATATTAATTTACAATTACAATTAGAATAGTTAATGAATTTTGATGTTATAATTTTGTTGTGTGAATAACTAAATTCTCATTTCTGGGATACGATCTCGTTAGTTGAATCCAACTATTTTTTCAGTTCCATTTTGCAATGAGCAATATCATCGCAAGACTCATCGTCGTGGATACAGCAACGGTGAAAGAGCTCGCTCCATTACAATAATCCTTATCGCAGTAGTGTACTTCATAAGACTTGATCTGCGGTGAAGTGCTTTTGGGGTCTGTATTAAGCTTTGGAATTGAGTTATGAGTGATTCCGATCTGGGCTGGTAGGCATCCACGTTCTATGTATGTTGCATTTGCTGGATTATATAAAATAAAAAAATAAAAAATTAGTTGTCACGCTTACAAATATAATATATAATATAATATATGATATATAATATAATATATAATATATAAATGTATTTGTACAAATATAATATATATATAATATATAAATATATTCGTAATAATGCAATAATCCAGCAATTTTAAATAACGTTTTGTTAAGGAACATAATCGCACTTACTCAGTGTTAGAACGTGTTTCACGCAAAGACATCCTTCGTTCACCGTTTCTTTCACATTGTCAGATTTTTTGAACGGGTCACCGCACGTTGAATTGGATTGACTCACACATTGGTAACATTTGAGCGCCTCTCCTGAAAACAGAAAATAGATGTAAAAAAAAGTTTTCGCACTGTCTAATAAAATTTCTATAACAAATAGTGATCAATCACGGAAATGAACGATCTGTAGACAAATTTATTTGAAAATATTTCTAAAATATGAAAGTTGCATCTCACTATTTGTGTAAACAGATTTACTTTTTTTTTATTGAATAGCAAATTTTATAAAACGTTTTGCAACCTTTTCATTCCGAATATTCCAATAAGTATCCAATTTTTATACTATCACATTTACATTATTGGTTGAACTTTTCTAAAATTACATTGTCTTCCGATAACTCAAACGTTACAAACAAAGAAATTGGAATTTGAAACTTTACTAAAAATTGATATAGTTATTTTCAGATACACTCCAAAAAATGAATAGTTCGAATTAAAAACAGAGAACCTTTTTTTAATTAAAGTTTAAATCAGAAGAAAATCACACCAAATAGGATACGAGATAATAAAACACTTGCCTGACGCGAAGAGGGCTAACAAGACGACGAAGGCGGAAAATGACTTCATTTTGTACAACTACGTTCAGTTGACTCTACAATAATTTAATGGCACGTCTTTTCACAATGGAGATTCGTGTACAACTGGTTACTCCCATCACTTTTTTTTCAATATATGAGGTATTTTATATCCTCGGCGGAGTTTCAAGATACCGTTTTAAAAAATCATACCTCTTCTTGGAAAAGTTCGACATACGCTTGAACTGGAAATTGTTGATTAGATATGGGTGAGTTGAAACGTTCAGATAGGACCTTAAAATTCAGTGTAGCCATGACGTAATCTACGAATGAGTCATGCGGCCATGGTTCATTTTTATCAGTGATAATTTCAAATCCTATCTAATCCCCCCCAAATCTGTCGTTGTTGATCTGCTATAAGACCATCATCTTCATTTCAATTCATATTGGTCATATCAGATTTGGGGAAAAATTGGGTAATCGTGTCCCGTTAATTCGTCGTATATCGGATGAACGTACTAACAATGTTTTTTTTTAAGGTATACTTTGGTAAAATTAACAAAAGAAGCTAACACCTGGTAGAAAGTTCCTTGAAACAACAAATTTTCGTACCTGGGTGCTTTCGTAGAAATGAGAGTTGCAGTGAAATCTTTATGAATTTTAACCTATGACTTTTGCTTCAAGTGATATTTTCTGATAGTCTTTGACTTTTGCAGGTAAATATCGTTTCGTCGTAGCTGCGGAGCATCAGTATTCTTTGTAAAACGATAAGATTGCGGGTGTGAAAACGCTTAATTCTGCCATGACAAAAATTATCGATTTACGTCGACAGGTTAAAGGGGTCAGTCTGAAACAAATTGAATCATTCCATCAGAAAGGATATTAGGTATTTGGTAATTATTTTATACATTTCCACATATACATTTTTGTAACCCCATTTTATAGGCACTTGAAGATTGTTTTATGAGTTCACGGGTGTAATTGAGACAAGAGCTGATAAAAATTTTATTGTAGAACGAGCGACGCAAAAAAAATATTGCGTTTCAATGAGAAATCGATTAAACGCAAACTATTGTGGCAAATTATGCTCTTTTCTATTTCAAAGAGTAGACATTGTTTAAGGCGTCTTCTCACTTTGGAAATTTAAAAAAATCGATTTTTTTTTTTTTTTTAATTTTGAAAGTACATATCTTCAAAAATGTCATCTCGAAATTTCATAAAGATCGGACGAGTCTAACTACATTTTTTGGCGACCGTTAGGTGACTACCTGAGAGTACCCGGCGATCCCTCCAAAACTTTAAACGCAGTTATCTCAAAACAAGGTTTTTCGGTGCTTTGTTGATGAAATTTCGGAAACTATCCGGCCGATTGTCATGAAATTTGAATGACATATGCTTCATAGTTATGGCTATAGCGCATATCATCAGATTTTTTAAATTTTGATTTTAAGAATTTTTTTTTTACAAAAAACTGCAAAAAAATCGTGGTTTTTTTTTACTTTTTCGAAAAACGTGCGCCATTTTGTTATTTTCGCGAATATCAAAAATCTGATGATATGCGCTATAGCCACTGACATACTGAATCTAAAACAGTTTTATTTTTTTGTTTCAGACGACCCGTCTCGGAGATACCATCAACAAGCCACGACCATAACATTTTTACACGGGTTTTTCAATGCTACTGATGTATTATAATAATTGTTTAAAAAAATAAAATAAAAATTTTTTCATGTACTTGAAAGATGTGTTTATTACATAGGATCCGTTTTATCCCATAATTTTAAGCAAAAATCCTCGAAAAAAAATCGCAAAAACAGCCTATTTTTGAGGCGTTTAAAGTGAGAAGATGCCTTAATGCACGCTACGTCGTTTTAGACCGATGGTAAGATATCATCGGCAAAAGTTTTCCTGGCCCCGATACACCAATTTCTACTGTCAGTCTTCGGGACAGTCAGACGTGCTGCTCTTTCCGTCCATTATTTTTTCTCGCTCTTAAAGAAGCAATTGAATGGACCCGTCGTTCGATTCGTTCCGACTGGAAATGGAAAATAAACGATAGGTGCAATCGAGAGAAGGATCGAAAGAGAGCAAACTACTACTCACGAGCCCTTCTCAATCTTCGAGCTTAGAAGAGCGGAGCTCTTCGATATCGTTGTACGCAGCGTCCGAAGTTGTGCTGGTGTGTTTTATTTCGATTTGCCCACATCTACAATACTTACTACCTGGCTCTATCTACTTCAACAAACGCTCATTTGCCCATGGTATATAATTGATGTATATAGAACATTCTCGAAGTAGCAAGTAGCCGACCTTCTTCAAGATCCATTTTCGACCCTCGTCTATTTTTATTTCTACTTTCCAATCGTTTCAACGTTACAGTACGGGCTGAAAGCCATCACTCTTTTTCATCGGGTTTTCCTCTCCCGTTTCTCTCTCGTATTCATCTACTCTCAACTGCCATTCACCATGGAAATGGGCCTAATAAACGCGAAGCACCAGCAGTTGTCGAAACTTTGACGAAGCAAAAATAACTCGTGGCATATTATACATATATACATGGCACACGCATGAATGGTTTGATAACGATCCAGCTCGAGAGACCGATGTCGATTAATGTGAGTGATATCCGAATTATCGCGATTATTTCGTATTCATCTCTGTAATTTTCTATTGCTTTTTCTCATACTCTATTACACTCAATCACGTGTGCTTCCATAGTGGTTGATTTTGGGTGTCTCATTGAATATTATTTTCTAGAAGTCCAATAAATTCTTATAGTTTGAAGATCACAGACACTTAAAAGTTCTTTCAGGTCCTGGGTCACGCATATTTTTGGAAATTACACTATTAAAAAAAATATATATCCTCAAGATTATGCACAAAGAACTCTCCAAAAAATGCATGGACAAAAGAAGTGAAAAGCAGATTCCAGAATGAATTTCAAGTTGTTTCGCAATCGTCTTGGAGGATCAATAGCAATTTAATATTTGTTAGCAGAGTGATACATCTAAGAGAAGGGAGCCCGGTAATAGAGTTCATTTTATTTTTCGGATGGGAATGCTGGTGCGTCATGATTGTGCATGAACAGAGTAAAAGAGTCCCTCTCGAGACTAGATTGACACTTTAATGAACGAGAGCTCATGCATCGATTATTGGTGAAAGCGAAAGCGGAAGAGGGGTGAAAAAAGAATGGCAACAGAGGGATGGAAAGGTGAGAAGGGAAAAACGCACGAATATATAAAAACAATTAAAAATAAAAAAACTGCACGGGATGAGAAATACAACGTGAGGTAAAAAGAGAGCGGATTCACGGGGAAAGAAAAGGACGGCAGAAACAGAGTGAGAGAGATGGGCAAACATGCAGTGAGAGGGAGAAAAAGAATGAGAGTGGAGGAAATCGAGCGGCCCACGAGAAGCGATAACGTCGAGCGTCGAGGCACGTAATAATTTTCGGCATGGCCATCGAGACAAGCCTGTAAGGCTAAGAAGAAGAATATACATGTATAGATATATATCTATGTACGCATACATTTCTGTGTGCTCCATTCCTCTTTTTTCTCTTTGCTGCACAGAAAACGGTGTATTGCTAATATAGGTATACAGGGTGATTCAGAATAGCATAGAAACCCATGACTGGCGTATTCGGGACGCGATATTAACGGGAGAAACCAGTTTAGGAGGCCGAAATTTTGGTGTTTTTCGTGAATTTTTTTAACAGGGAAGAAATAATCAAAATTTGTTTAAACTTGGAGGATATTTTATTCATATTTTGAAGTATACTTTGTAATTTTTTCAAGTCATTTCCGCCGGAAATAATGGAGTTAGAAGCTGCTGTCAATGGACAATCGCCATCCGAGTTTTTTGCTGGTGGGCATTCCCGAAATCACAATTTTTATCTGTAATCATTACAATTTTCTTTTTTCGTTAACAACATATTTCCTAAGAATATGAACCTAATTGTGATAAAAAAACATGCAATGGTATAAAAACATGACCTCATGTCATGTTTTTATACCATGTTTTTTCACCTTTTTTGCATTAAAAAAAATATTTTTAATAATAATATCATCCCAGAGTTAGGTTCATATAGATTGTAATTGAATAAAGAATATTCACAGAAATTTTCAGAATGATCGGTCAATAACTTTTTGAGCTAGTATGCCCATCATATGAAAAAAGTCGTTTCGAGAAAAACGCGTTTGAAAAAAAATGTAGCGAAAACGAGAAATTCAAGGCAGTAATTAATTATATAAACTGCTCATCAGTTAATCAGTCATTCCAGCACCATATAGCAACCCCTCTTCTTCTTCAAATGCATTATTTCGGGCTTGCATCTCCTCTTGACGAGCTTTCCAAGCTTCCTTGGTCTCCAACGAGCTGCGCCTATTCTGTCTTTTCACGCGCTGCTCATCCATGTTCCCGGCAAAATTGAAGCTCTTCGAGCCAACTACGAGTTTTAATTCGTTCATCAGCATTAGAAGGGCTGAACTTCCTTCATTAAATAACGCAGTAGCCAAGAATGCTTCAACCTCGACTATTTTCAGGTCAGCGTGTAGGTGCTTTGGAGCCAATCGCCAAACGGTCGAATTGAAACTTTCATTAGCGTTCTGCGTACCGCGCGCTTCGGCGCCGAACCGACGGGCGGTCACTTAAGTGCTCATAGCATCGGAACTAATCGGAATTTTGCCTTGAAAATTTGGCAACATATTCTTGAATAGTTTTACTAACAATTTATGAAATAAAAAAAAATCGATTTTTGACCCGTCTAAACTGGTTTCCCGCCTTAAGCAAAACTGCAAAGGCTTTTTTCGGTGCAATGGTTTTTAAATGGCAAGCGATAGAATTTGGATTTTTTCAACCAATCCGGAGGCCACTTGCCACCATGATGGACGACGCCTCAGTGGCACAGAATTTGTAGGCCAAAGGGGTTGAGGCAGGCATTGAACGGACCGCAGCAGTGTCGTTTGTTTTAGAGTCGACATCGCGCAAAGCTAATATTCGCGCAAACGACTGATCCGTTCCGAGTGACTCACTTGTCAAAACGGGTGGAGATATGACATGTATTGAAATGTCAGTAGTGTTTTCGTTTGGTTATATGGTGCTTGACGCATACTACTCAGACGAAAATACTATAATAAGATGAAAATTTCAACCGTCAGCGAACGACAATGACAATCAGTGACATTACGTAAATAATTTATATTTGTTTTAATATTTTTCATGTATTAAAAATATATTTTTAAGACATTCTAAAAATAAATTAGATATAATTTTTCGATATTGAAAATACATCATTAAATACATCAATAAATTAAATAAATAAATAATTAAACAAAATTAAAACAAATAAAAATAAATAAATAAAAAATTGTATAAAAATAGTTTATCTTCGTTTTATGAAAAAAAAATTATTTCTATTCAACTCTATTTAAAAAAAAATCAAAAATTTATTAAAAAACATAATACATATTTCAATTCAAAATATTTTAACAACGGTTATAGTATTTATTTTTTGATGCCGAAATACATTTTCTTGTAAATAAAAAAATGTTTTTATTCTTCGAGTATTCCGTTTTGTCGAATTGTTGTCATATGCTCCCAAGAAATGAATGTTTTTAATGGATTTTTTTTCTAATATCTATGGAAAATATTCAAAAACGCTGAAAAAAAAGCATACTGCATGATATAAAAAAGTTACGACAATTACATTTTCGTAAGCCTCGAAAAAAATAATCGTATTTATTTGATTCAATCCAAAGTGTTCAAGTCTGCAAAAAAATCCGAATAAATGCAAAAAACAACGATTCAATCCTCGCTATAAATGAAGTTCAAACTATACAAAAAGTTACTAAATAAATAAAGATTCACTACTGTATATATGGCCAAGTTATGTAGAGCTTTGTAATATTTTATGAAAGTTCCAAAAAATGTTGAAATACATTTCGATCGTCTAGGTAACGTCTTATAACATGAGAAATTATCCCACGATTGTAAAGTATAGTATAGTATAATTTGATTGGTAACAATTTGATAAAAGTTTATCATCGTATGTTGAGCGGATACACACAGAGTATTTGTCCGACCCGAATATTTTTATCGTAATAGGTGATTTCAGTGAAAATTGACACAGCAGAAAATTGTATCTTAGAAATCATCTTATAACATGAAAGGACACGCAATTGGTTCCGCAAAATTTTGCGAATATCTGTTTTTTTAAACGTTTGGAACTGCTAAAATAGCTATCTCTCTCGCACCCATTTTAGCTCAGTCGGTGTATCATTTCACCTTATTTGGTAACTAATTATTATCAACGAATTTATATTGTTATAAAACACTGTGCACGCAATATCTGATTTCGTCATTTTGAACAAATCGTATTCCGAGTCGGGAGAGAGCTTCGAATATGCACAGGATACTTCGACTGATATGATGACTTCATGTCATGATTTGAATTTGTTTTTTAAGTTCACCGAGGAAAGTACAGCATATTTTCAGCGTCAAACATTCGAAAAATTTCCGGGCCGGACAAATACTCTATGCGTATACGCTCAACATATGATGGTAAACTTTTATCAAATTATTACCAATCAAATTATACTATACTATACTTTACAATCGTGGGATTATTTCTCATATTATAATACGTTACCTAGACGATTGGAATGTACTTCAACATTTTTTGGAACTTTCACAAAATATTACAAAGCTCTACATACTTGGCCATATATGTTGTAGTGGATCTCTATTTATTTACTAACTTTTTGTAAAGTTTGAATTTCATTTATTGCGAGGATTGAATCGTTTTTATTTTGCTCAATTCGAATTTACTTGATAATTTTGTTCGAAAATTTTTGTGGGCTTCATAATTTTTGAAAGGATTGTATTTATTCGGATCTTTTGGTAAACTTGAACACTTTGGATTAAATCAAATAAATGCTTTATTTTTTTCGAGGCCTACGAAAATGTACTTGTCGTAACTTTTGTACAGCACGCATGCGTGCTGTTTTTTCAGCGTTTATTTGTCTACTTCTTGTAAAGCATTAAAAGCTTTTTATTTAACCGTATCTAAATAACGGTGTAAAGTACAGCATTTTTTTAGCCGCAAACATTTGAACAAGTTATGGGTCAAGTACTTTTTGACTCTTCGCTCAACAAACGATGGTAAACTTTTATCCAATTACTACCGACCAAACTGTACTTTAGAATTATGGACCAATTTGTGTTGTTATTGAAAGATAACGTAGTAGTTTCGCCAAAGCGGATTTCTATGTAATCATTATAAATGAGGAGGTCACATTCAGGACACTATTATGTGATTTCGGGCAAAATTTCAAATAAAAGGATTCACCCGTTCCAGGTTCAATAGATCTCTTAAATAAAATTGTATAGTTTTACATACGTTTCTTATGGGACACATTAGATAATGTTACATTTCTTACGATATCTTTGTAATTTTTCTACAGATTTTATTTTTAATTCTTATGTATAACAAGGACCGTATGTTGAAGTTTGTGAAAAAAAACTAGAATTTTAACCGTTTAGTTACGGGGATATAGCGATAAAAGTTATGTGCCATGTGTATTGAAGTGGTTATTTCTAAAACTGTAAACTATATATTCAGCATTCTTCCCGATAGTTCATATGTTTTTATATTCCCTCAAGATATAACAACTAACATTCTCAGATTATGCCGCTAGTTATATCCCAGCTTTCATAGATTGACCGCAGAGCTAACATTAATTGAAATTTTGGAATGTATTTCAACACTTTTTGAAGATTTTATAAAACTTAAGAAATTTCCCCGTACTTTACCATATATACATGCTTCAAAAGATTTCAATTTGTTTAGTATCTTTTCGTCAAGTTCCAAATTGAGTTTTTGTGAAAATGAAATTGTAATTTCTGGGAGACGGGAATGGCTCTTATAAATTTTTGTGAGGAGGGAAGTGAATGATACAATTATTACTAGAATGATATACGCTCTATGAAAATGTACTCGTTTCAATATTTCAATGCAAGTTCACCGTTTTTTTTGAATGATTTGTCTACTTTTTGCAAATTAGGTATTCACATTATTTCGTTTAAACACTTCCTAATAAATTTTTACACAGGTTTAGTAATCAGTTATCTGTAACGTCTAATTTATGAATGCTTTTCTGCAAATCTGGGAAGATTTTTTCAGCTATTTGACATTTTTCATAGGGAAAATAAAACTTAATTGAAAAAAAATTTTTTATGGCTTTTTTATGGACTTTTACAGTTTTTCAGGTTTCAAAACTCTTCACTCTTCATAGCACCAAATGATTAACTTTTTTAGACCGAAAAGGGGAGGAATTTTATTTTCCGATAGACTAATATGTCATTTGATGATCAAATGATCAATTAAAAAATTTTTAATTGATCAGCTGATCAACCAAAAACTCCGATTGGCTCATGCAGTCATCCGGAACGATGACCACGCGTATATAAGGATTACCTGAGACCAGGGAACTTCAGTATCGGAGCTCCTCGCCCTGATGATGCAAACTGTAACGTTTGCGAAACCTCGGCAATATGCTGAAACATTACACGGCATCCATCCGGAAGCCTCAAACCTTTATAGACTGATATGTCTTCTCTGAAACTGCGTTTGATTTTTTTGAATCAGTTAATTAAAAAAAAAATACACATTTTTGTTTGAAAAATGTGGTTTTGGCCGATTATTTCCATTTTCTAACATTAAATGATTCGTTTATTAACTAAACTTGCATGAAACTGAATTTTTTACATGTAAAGAATTTCTTCTTGATTGAAAAATCCATAGATCCATCTAGTGTTAAGTATCTTTATCTCTGGAGGAACGATTGAAGTATCGAAAGAAATTGTGGGGTCATTAATGATCCCATTCATGGGTTAGAAGGTAAAAAAAATAGGTCATGGGTTCTAGGGTTAATATTTAACCAAAAATATTATTCCGCAGTGAAAAAATATTGCATTTTCTAATAAGTTTACTTAACACATTGTTGCTTTTATTATTATTGTATTATAATATATTTTATCTATACAAAAAACAGATAAAAGAATTATAATAATAAAAGACCGTGTCAAATTACTGAAAATGTTATATTTGATTTTAAATATCGATTCGAAACGGTTGAAGGATAAGGTTATTCCAGGATCGCACTGGGTTCAATATTCATCAAGCCCATAAAAAATCATCAAGAATATACATGCGTTGTGAAAAAATCATCTCGATTCAAATTGAAAAAACTGATTGAAGTAATTTTTTTTATTAATTCGATGCATATTCTTTTGATAAACAAAATTACGTTTGAAATTGAAAATTTTGACCGTTTTATACATTTGGTTTGCTCGATTCAAGGAGATATCGATATATTTGAAGAAAAAGATCGGGTAATATTTCGAAAGTTCGTCTTCGACGAACGTGTCGAGATACATTTTTTTCAAACATCGAGTAAGTTGCTGTCAATGACCATCAAAGAGGAATCAATACAAAAAAGCGAAAGTCAATTGGCTGTGCATCTGGCATGAAATGCCCCATATGTATATATTCAAAATTTACTGCCTATCCTCGTAGCTGATACTCGTAGTTGATACGTTTGGAGTAGTCAAAATACACTGCAGTACTGCCAACTTTATAGGTCAAATGTGACTCTCGTAAAAACGCCAAGTTCAGGGATCGCAAAAATTCGGTTCCGACTAACAAGCTGTTAGAAGCCACGAACGTCATTTAATAAATGATATTTCTGAACTGCATGTAGGTATGGCATTGATTTTTTTTTAAGCGAAAAAAAATAAAAAATAACTGCCAGCTTTATTTTCATCAAGACGAAACAATTTTATGTAAAATACTAATTTCAAGATTGAAAAGTAAGGTTGGATCACGGTGTTTGCTGTATAGAGAATGCAGTAGCTGTCATGGCTTTGTTTTCAAATTTCGAAAATGTACTTGTCTCGATTCGCCACTACGAATCTTTAATAAGAGAAACATGTTCCAGTTGGAAAAAATAAAAACAATAAAGTGCACTGGAAAAAATTATCATATTTTATTTGAAATGCTAAAAAAACTTTCAGTTATTAAACTATGTTCTTTTTACATTTTTATTTGAAGATATCTTTCGATATTCTATACTTATCAATGTTCTGTACAGATGCTAATCAATAATAACAATAAAAATAATAACCTTTATGCCACATTAGTAATACAAGTTGAAAATTATGAATCTGATCCATATTTCTTTGATAATGTTTCCCGACGATGTTTAATACAGCTGTTTCATGTTATGAAAATTTTTTGAAAAAAAAAAAATATTTTGAAAAAAAAAATTGACAAAAGTCGTTTCCCATTTTTGAAGTAATTGTTGTTATATAATCTTTCCCTTTCAGGGCTAGATTACATGGGGCGTCATGCCGTGACCATTTCACCTTCACAAAAACTGTGGTTCACCTAGTCAACGTAAATTTTTTTCCAGCTTTAATAAAGTAATGATCGAGCTGATACAATCGACTCACACACATATGTGCATCTTGATTGACATTACGTCGTCAGCTGCTTCCTTGTCTAATTCACTGCAAATTCTGACTTCTTTCGGCTTCAGTGCCAAAAAAAAAATATATATATATAAATATATAAAATACACTGACAGCGTTACCAACTTTATAAATCAAATGTGACTCTTCCGTAAAAATGTTAAGTTTAGGGATTGCGAAAATTCGGTTCCGACCAAAACGCTACTAGAAGTCATGAGCGTCATTTAATAGACGATACCTCTGAACTGCATGTAGGTACGGCATTGATTTAAAAAAGAAAGAGCCAAAAAAAATAAAAAATAACTGCCAGTTTTATATTCATCAAGACAGAATAATTCTATATAAAATATTAATTTCAAGATTGAAAAGTAGGGTTGGATCACGGTCCTTGCTGTATAGAAATTGCGGTAGCTGTCATGTCTTTGTTTTCGAATTTCGAATTTCGAAAATGTACTTGTTTCGATTCGCTACCGCGAATCTTTAATAAAACATATCATTATATATCATTGATTGAATTGAATTTATATTATCTTCCTTTAATGAGCGTTGTCGATTTAATTTGTCGAGCTGAATTTTTGAATGAAAAAAAGCACTTTGTGACTGTCACGTTTGTAGTCAATATGCAACCAGTAAATGAAACCAATAAATAGGAAAATAAAGAAACAATAATATTTTTATTCGCAACGGGACTTAATTATGGGATTTGTATTAGGAAAACAAACGTGAGGATACTTTCTCAGCATGTGTGTTGCTACCGCGACAACCCGAGCAACGCTCATCTTTCAGTAGACTCGCTACGGCTGTCATTATATAGATATTAATCTCATCTCTGTCGCACTCCCAATCACATACAAACGAAATAATAGCTCCTGTGTGGTAATGATGTCCGAATCACCCGGCACTCTAATTTTCTATTCAGCAGTTTACATTTATACTCACATATGCTTGACGAGAAGGGTTCTCACTTAGCCTTAGCAACATTAAGAACGAAAGATGCTGAATTCGCATTTCTTACAATATGAATATGCGCGTCGAAGCGTCAGTCGAGTCAATCTGATTTTTTTACAACCCCGACGAGATACGTCCAAATGATCTATCTGCCAAGTAATTTCATAAAACAGCTCGCTTCCTAAGATCAAATTTCACGAGTCACTGCAGTACGACACCAGTCTCTGACTCATAATAAAACTCGTAATTTCATTCATAAAGAATACATATCGATCACTGACTGAGGCTCCGACATTTACAATAGTTTATTTTTTTGTGACACTGGTAAACTCAATCTTGTCTTCTTTGAATAAACATATAATTATTTAGAGACGCGGCAGCGTCTTGATGCCAAGTATTAATATATTTTACTTCTACCAAATATTTTGAGTATTAATCTCAATCATTTCAACAACCATACACATATAAATACTCCGTCATGAGAAAAGGCTGCAGACACGTTTGCATGCTCACATCTTCTCCTACTTTGAGAAAAGGGTGCAGATACGTTTACACGTTCACAACCCCTCCTAAAAGAGAACAGGCTGCAGATATGTTTGCACGCTCGGTCTTATCTGTTCCCTTTCCCTTTTGCCTTACTATTTCTCTTAATGGGCCAGATTCGTTCAATTTCAAATATTTCAATCCTCAAATCATCTCCGAGAGCCTCAGCCAGCGACCATTGATAGTTTCCGTAGAAACCGTTCTTTGGAACATTCACATTGCAAAATTAATTGCAGTTACGATACCATCGAACTAACCTATTTGCGAGAACATATCCGAGAACGATCTAAGCTACTAAAGATATCAGCAGATCAACAACATTTCTCGTAAACCAATAGAGTACAAATTAACTGTATTGATCTTGAATCGTCCGTCTCTCCAAATCGACAACATCCCAATCAACGATCTGAGGTACGGTAAGTATAAAAACAACTAATCAAAAATTTTCGGTCACGAGATATTTTCCCCCTTTTTCCCTGGCCGGTATCTATACACCGGGTTAAATACAAGGATCTACGAGAGTGTGCAACACGTATACTCTCACGAACTCCTTTCTGTGACTTCCAAATCTCTTCGAACGTAATAGTGACACTTTGAAATCAAGTATGCGCCTTCCCTTAAAGGTTTAACTTGTTGATTATTTATAAAAAACAGTACATAAAATGTCAAAAAATGGCTCTACAGAAAAAGAACCGATAAAAAGTATTGAAAGATCTTTCAGTGGTCATGCCGCTTATACCACCAAAATTGTGTTTTGAGGGAAATGCTTTGCTTTTACACCGCGCGCAGGCAAAAAGTCGTGTCGTCTTTCGCAATAATTTGTTAAATTTCATGAAAATGTATATTCATGCACGAAAATTAATGTTGATACGAAAAATGAAAACTTGGTTATGAATTTAGCATTCAATTAAATCGCATAAACATAAGTAAAGAGAAAATAATCGCTATCAGATAGGGATCAACCCAAGGGATGAAACGATATGTCGTGACAATTTTTGCATAAAATGATCAAATTTAGTTAAAATTTCGACTCAATATTATCAAATCACAGGCTATGGTCTGCTCCTAAAGACCAAAGACGTTGCAACCATTGCAAATTGTCTCGCCTAAGGCCTTGAAATGATTAAAAAAAACTTTTCACATCCAATGTCACTCATTGTCACCATCAATAAATGTAAAGAGAAAAATATTTTCAAAAAATCTTGGAACTAATTTTAATAATCGTTAAAAAAAACTCTTGGAACTAATTTTCGCATTATTAAAAATTTGCCAGATTGTAAAATACGTTATACAATTATCGGGAAAAGCAGTCTGATTACCATTTGAGATTATTTAAGCAGTCAGGCTACCATTTGAAATCATTTAAGCCTTGTCAGACTAACCGAAAGATGCGTAGCTTGGCAATTAATCGGCGATCGTTATAATAACGTTTCTGCTTATACTATGATGGTAGTCTTAATTTTGCATAACTAAAAACTTTTCAGATGATAGATTACATTGTAAAGTGAATGAAAAAAATAGTCTGGCTACTATTGTGAATCACCAAAGCCTCGCCAGACTTTCAAAACGTGCGAATATTTTAGCGTTGTATATAGTATTTCAAATTTTACGGCAAGAAATATACTACATAATATTACTTGCGTGGGAAGACTTAAAAAAAAAAAAAAATAGCGAACAGAACGCGAGTCGCCCTTATATCGTCGAAGATGACGTCGAGAAAACTCGGCAACTCGCTTTTTACGAATCTGGCAACGCTTTGGTAATTCTGAATAGTAGCCAGATAGTTTTTTTAGATTCACTTTAGAGTGTAATCTAAAGTCTAAAAATATTTTAGTTGTGTAAAATTAAGACTGTAATCAGTGTATAAGCGTAAAAGTTAGTACAACGATCGCCTATAAATGACCAGATTACCCATCTTACAGTTAGTCTGGTGAAGCTTAAGTAATCTTGAATGATAGCCAGACTGCTTTTTTTAGGAATTGTATAAAGCATTTGATCATCTTTGAAATTTTCAAAAATACGAAAATAAGTATGTTTCAGTTAGATAAATAAAATACACTGATAGTATATAAAAATCGTTTATTTATTCAAACAAGAAAAGAATATATCTCGGAGTAACATGAATACATGTGCTTCTTGAGAAGCGACCAGAAAACAACTGATTTTTATTGACTACGTCGGGAACTAAAGAGTACATATTGTTATGTTTACGAGAAACAACCTTTTAAAGATAAAAGAATATATGAAATTTATAAATTGCATCAACACGTCCACTTTTCACGGATTTTTTTTTTAATTTATATAATGATATATTTTAATTTTACTGCACTTGCTACAACATACTACAACATACACGCGTAGCGGGGAGTCGCCGCAATGCTTTTGAGCCTTACAGTGTTACCATATCGTTCTTACGTGCACGCGCGCGCCGTTAGTGCTCAAGTGATCAGTAGGAGATATGGCAACGTCGAACATAAAATCATATGTACGACTCTACACGTGCTAGTGGAGAAACGCCGCATTTCTTGCACTTAGCCATATTAAATATTATTTATAAAATATAAACTGAAAATTATTATATAATTTTCTGTTTTATTGCATTCTACCAATAATAATACAGAAATAGTTAAATTGTCACAAGTGTATCATTTACCAATTTTTGTTGATTAATGCAAAAGCAAAAAAATGTGGCGATTCGCTCATAGCGCGTGTGATGGAGGGTTAACGTTAATTAAATCGCGTATATAACAAAATTGTTCCTTCGCCAAAGCTTTCCTGAGTATGCCCGCTTGTTGATTTTTAGTGTTAATGTACTCCAGAGATCATAGTCCTTCTTGTATTTTTTCACCAGCAAAATAATATTTTATGTCTGTATGTTTCATTCGTTTATGAAACTCCGGATTTTTGAGAACTCCAATTGCATTGTGGATGAAAAGTTTTGGTTTGACAGTTTCTATTTTCGTAATTTCATACCACAAACAATTTAACCCAATTAATTCTTTAACGGTTTGCTCTGCCGCAACAAATTCTGATTCTGTATTAGATAATGAAACCCCTTTTTGTTTTCGAGATCCCCATGGAATTGTACTTTTGCCCAATTTAAAAACATAACCTGTAGTTGAATGTCGCGTATCAATATCGTCCGCCCAATCAGCATCGCTAAAAGTTCACAAATTCAAATTTGAATTCGCTTTGAAAACCAAACCATGCATAGTGGTACCATTTAGATATTTTAAAATTCTTTTTACTGCATTCCAATGTATTTTGTCCGGTGATTCTAACAAGGAAACGTACTTTAGTGCTCCTCTCCGATTTCGATAAATTTTTTATATGTTGTAGCCCATCGAAAAATAAAAGACACGTATTTTTTAATATCGGCCCAAAAGTGGTTTTAAGGGGTGAAATCAACTCTCATAGTTGGGAATGTTTTGTAGCTGGTACATTGTTTCATATAGAAGCACTCATCCGATCGAAACAAAACCAATTGCAAAATGTTCCTTACTTCAAATAACCTATTTAACATGTCCAACATCTTATGCACCCTTATTGCAGGGGAGTTAACCACCCCCTGATAATCATATTTTTTTTGTATAAAAAAGGTTATCATCCGATTTCAATAAAACAAACACTGTCTTGAAGAGCAAAAAAATAATAAAGCTGACGTATCTTTCGATTTTCCCCAGAAAACAAATTAAGGGGGAAAACACCCCTAACATCCAAAATTCAATTTTAAGCGCCGAAATATAAAAAAAAAAATGTTAATGGTTTTATTATCATTGTATGTTGACTTATATGCTAAAAAATAATTATTTCGCATATACATCAGCTGTTATCATAATTATATTAAGAATTGAATATTCTTACATTCTTTACTTTCATACTGAAGAGTTGGTGTTCGCTCTTTTATCAAATGTTTTGCAATGTTATTATCACATAATACGGAGCACAATAAATACGTAAAAAACATTTTGATCATTATATATTTCTAATATGTAATATAATTAAAATTATCAATACAATTAAATATAATTGAAACGCACATCCTGTGCAGTTGAACCAACGACGCATTTATATATATTATAAGGCCTTTTAACAGTGCTCATGATGAATTTCTATTTTAGACCATTTATAGAAACAACAAACTTAAATATGAAGAGCCGCGGCAGCAGTTCAACGACCAGAATGTAAACAAACCCCGCTCAAGCCGTGCTGCACTCTTATTTATATGTAGTCATACTTGAAAGTGAAAAAATCCGAAAAACAAATATCTAGCGCTGGTTTTTTGGGTTACAGGAAGATTCGTCCCCGGAAAATGCGTCCCGAAAAACTCATCCCCGGAAAATTCGTCGCGGAAAATTCATCACTGGAAAATTCGTCCCTCGGAAAATTCGCCCCCCGGAAAATTCGTCATGCGAAAAATTCGTCCTCCGGAAAATTCGTCCCTCGGAAAAATAAACCCCGGGAAAATCCATCCCCGTTGGACATTACTACAGGGTGTATTCCCGAAAAGCGGAAACCGAATTTCGAGCTGAAATTTGGCACTGTGGCATTTTGGCATTTTAATATTATAAAACTACCCTTGAAAGGATTTTTGGTGTATTTGAATATTTTTCGAGAAATCAAATTTTTTAAATTATTACTTTTGCGCGGCCGAGGGGTGTAATTCCGAAAAGCCCATAACGCCCGTTTTTTTGGAATTTCGTGTAACCATGTATTTTGACTCGCTGATCACGAATATGATAGTGAAAATACCCGCAAATTTGATTTTCAAGGTCAAAACTCACAAAAACTGATTCTTTTAAAGTCTTTCTATTTTATTTTAATAGGTGTTGATCTTAGAGAAAAATATTTTCTACAAAAGTTGTATCCTATAAAAAGATTGATCGTTTATGTTCGATTTTTTTCGAGAAAAATGGGATAATGCTCCATTAAGTACATTTTGCTAAACTCCATTAGTTTCGACATTATCTCCTTACGCACATTACCGCAGGAAGGTTGGAGTTTGGTCTTTAAAGTTCATGTTTATATTTTCCTTTTTTTAATTTTATTTTTTTTTAGATTTTTTTATATTTGGGTATACTTCCGAAAAGGTCCAACCCCGGATTGAGCTGATACTTTACACAGATATTCATTTCGATGTTTTAAGAAAACGCCTAAAAGGATTACCACCACATCAAGGTGATACAAACCCGTCCCACTATTTCTACACGTTCAACGATTCCATGCACACATAATGAGATGTTACAAACCCACCCCATAATTTCGACACGTCCAACGACTCCACGCACACATCTCGAGATGATACGAACCCACCCTACTATTTCTACACGTCCAGCGATTCCACGCATACATCCCGGGATGCTACGAACCCACTCCACTATTTCTACACGTCCAACGATTCCACGCACACATCCCGAGATGCTACAAACCTACCTCACTATTTCTACGCGTCCAACGATTTCACGCACACATCACGAGATGCTACAAATCCACTCTACTATTTCTACACGTCCAACGATTCCATGCACACATAACGAGATGTTACAAACCCACCCCACAATTTCTACACGTCCAACAATTCCACGCGCTCATCCCAAGATGATACGAATCCACCCCACTATTTCTACACGTCCAACGATTCCACACACACATCTCGAGATACTACAAACCCACCCTACTATTTCTACACTTCAAACGATTTCACGGACACATCACGAGATGCTACAAACCCACCCTACTATTTCTACACGTCCGACGATTTCACGCGCACATCCCGAAATGATACAAACTCACCCTACTATTTCTACACGTCCAACGATTCCTCGCACACATCCCGAGATGCTACAAACCCACCCTACTATTTTCACACGTTCAACGAATTTTCTTATCCCATTTGAAGACCAAACTCCAACCTTCCCGCGGTAATATGCGTAAGAAGATAATATCAAAACTAATGGAGTTTTGCAAAATATGGTTATTGGAGCATTATCCCATTTTACTCGAAAAAAATCGTTTTAGACAAAAACTGTATAAAAACATAAAGTATCAATCTTTTTATAGGCTACAACTTTTGTAGAAAATATTTTACTCTAAGATCAACACTTATAAAAATAAAATAGAAAAACTTTTAAAAAATCAGTTTTTGTGAGTTTTAATCTTGAAAATCAAGTTTGCCTGTATTTTCACTATCATATTCGTGATCAGCGAGTTAAAATACATGGGTACACGAACTTTCAAATTAATTGACGGTATGGGCTTTGCGGAATTACACCCCTCGGCCCCGCAAAAGTAATAATTTTAAAAATTCGATCTCTCGAAAAATATTCAAATACTCCAAAAATCCTTTTAAAGGGAGTCTTATAATAGTAAAATAAAGAAGTGTGCCAAATTTCAGTTCAAAATTCGGTTTCCGCTTTTCGGAGGTACACCCGATGAATTTTCCGGGGACGAATCTCCCTAGATTTGTTTTCTTAATGATATCAGATTAAGCCGCCCACTTGAGATAACAAAGCTAAAAAGCTGACTTTATATTATTTCAGAAGTTTATTTGCTGTTCGACTGTAGATCTATCATTTTCGTATCAGCTATCGCGAGTAACTTTTAACGTTATTAACGTGTCTATCAATCCAATGAACGTAATAAAACTCTTGTTTCTCACATTCGAAATAATGCATATTCCTGACAGTCCTATTAACAGTAATGAAATGGAGTTAAAAGAAAGTTTCGACAGAATTTTGAAAGAGTCTATAACAGAATTCAATAATTAAGAAATCGTCGAAGATACGATATTAGATTTTCAAGAACCGTTTAGAGATGTCATAGTAGAAGCTGTGGAAGAAATCGATGTTGAATAGGATCTTGGAGAAGCTCCATTAAGCCCTGATACATGTACGGATGATGAAAAAAGTTTGAGCTACGAGTACAAACAAAGAGCGGTTGAGTTCCGGAAAAGTGCAAAAATGAAACAAAATACGAAAATAGAAACAGTTCGACACAGTTTTAAATATGTTAAGTCTGCGGGCCAATTACGACGCTGGGCTCACCAGATAAATAAAAGCGGAACTTGCAAGGAGAAATTGTCGCGCATTTCTGAATATACAATCAATAATCTCAAAAGCGCCATAGACGCAGGACTCATGGTGCACGATATCGATCTTTGAAGGTGGGCGTTACAGGCCCAACAATTGATTGGACATGAAGATATGCGTTTTAGTGCTTCGCCAACATGGATAAAAAATTTTTTAAAAGTGCATCGAATAACAAGTAGAAAAGTTAATAAATTCATATCAAGGAAGACTCTCGATTCAAAGAACATATTACAAAATGATGCTCATAAATTTATTTTTGAAGTTCAATTGAAAATTAAGGAATATGGCTTGAAAAATATTTATAATTCCGATCAAAGTGGTTTCCATTTAGAAATATATTCGGTGCGAAATTTAACAGAAGAAGGCACAAAACAAGTAGAATGTCTTGTACAATCCGTTTCAGCGACAACTCATAGTTACACCATTCAGCCAAGAATATCAGCAGAAGGAAAATTGTGGTCACCTCTTTTGATAATTTCAAACAAGCCATCTAAGAATAAGAATGACAAAAAATTCGGATACAAAAAAAAATTTCGAACGAAAAAAATCAGATAGAAAAAAAATTTCGGTCGAAGTACTTGGCGAGTTTTTTGGTAAATATTTACAATCGCGCCTTCTGCCAAAAAGCGTTCCAAATTATTTTTAAAAATTTTGTATCGATAAAAAATGATACCCCATGTAATATTAAGGAGGGGCACGCCCCTTCTTAAGTTTTTTTAAATATAATTTTTTTAACATAATTTTTAACAAACCCCACCAAATAATCATCACACACACACACACACACACACACACACACACACACACACACGCGCGCGCGCGCACACACACGCACACCCACGCACACCCACGCACATACACGCACACACACGCACACCCACGCACACACATGCGCGCGCGCGCACGCACACACACACAGACACACCCACACACATCCAGACACACCCACACACACCCACACCCATGCGCGTGCGAGCGCGCGCACACACACACACACACACACACACACACACACACACACAGATGCGCACATCCACGCACATCCACGCACACCCACGCACACCCACGCACACCCACGCACACACACGCGCGCACACATACGCACACACACACACACACACACACACACACACACACACACACACACACACACACACACACACACACACACACACACACACACACACACACACACACACACACACACACACACACACACACACACACACACACACACACACACATACACACACACAACACACACACACACACACACAACCAAAACAAAGCCAAAGGTATTATTGAATAACATTTACGATACTAAGATTTACGTCTTACGACTCAGTCCGAATGAAAAAATTTAAACAAAGGCATTGTACAATAACACTACTTAAGGAAGTTGTATCGATATTTATATGGCATCATACGAAAAATACATTATATTTGATTATTCCAAGTTAATGTATTGAAATTTGGCGTGAATCTTCTTGAACAGCATTTAATTATGTGTGAAAAATTTGGAGAGGTTTCACCGTCTAGTAATCGAGATATTCATTGTTGAAAATGACAAGTTTAACATGAGCTCTTATGGAAGCTTTCAAAAAATTGCGAAATTCAGCAATAAATATCTCAATTTTGAGACGATGAATCATCGGCATATTCCGCCAGAAGTTTAATACCATATTAAGCTTTCTATTTACAAAATTTTATTGTATAAAGTTGGAAAATAATTTTTACATAAGAAACGCTATAACCTCCTTAAGGTAAGTATATTTTGCATGAATTTCAATGGTTTGAATTTAAACAGTATCTACGCAATAATGATGTGTGACGGATGTTGCATATCGTTAACCAAAGCAATTGTCAAATTTCAAACTATACACATATATACAAATTATATTACAAGCAACAGCAATGAATGAAAATCATGAATGAAAAAAATAAAAATAAAATATATTACGAATTTTTTGTTTTTTCCGCTTCCCCCTTCTTACAATTATTCGTGATATAATTTTTTATCAATACAAAACGTTAAAAAATAATTTGGAACGCTTTTTGGCAGAAGGCGCGATTGTAAATATTTACCGCTGTAAATAAGCGATGGTAAATTTTTGTAAGGCTCTCTTAAAACTTTTTTTGAGTTTTTAATTTATTGGAAAAAAATTTGTGGGGTTCCCCTATAATTATTCGAGAGATTTGATGTGAATTAGAGAATTTTTGCTAGATTGGTTTTTTAGGAGGAAATTTCTTTGATAACTCTTTGTTAGGGTTTCATGTTCAGATTTTTTTTACCGGAACAACTATTTGGGGAAAGTAAATGCACTTGTCTCAACTTTTTTTACAGCATTTATGCTGTTTTTTTGTAGAGATTTGTTGATTTTTTGTATGAAATTCATAGCTTGCCAATTAAACATGTCTATGTTGTGTACGTACTTGAGTGATGCAAAAGAATCAACATTTTTTTTCAGTATTGCAGCAAAGTACGGTAACATTTTATCAAAAAGTGATTCTCTCAAGAATTAGATTCTGAAAAAAAATTTTAAAGGTCGCTCAAGCCATTTTTTAATGATTTTGGATAAAAATGGATACATGATCGAATTTCGAGCTACTGCATCGCCACTATATCGGGACTAAAAATGCATTGTGAAATATTGATCTAAGAAGTGTTTAAATGAATCCAACCTTCGTAATTAACCGTCAATATTTATAAAATTATTAGATGACTTAAAACGTACAGTAGTTCTGAGAAGATACGACGCATAAAAGAACCACGAACAAATAAGATCTTGAATTTTTTCGGATCGAAAAATATTCCATAAAGAATGATACCGAAAAAATCCTTTAGTAGTATCAAAATGCACCGAAAGTTTTTATATAAAAGATATCATAACAAAATGATATTTTGAAACAAGAAAAGTATACGCACAAAATTTCGAGAGCAAAAGTTTCATTGGAAAAAAGCATTTAGGCCGAAGTACTACGCAAGATTTTCTTTTATAACGTTTATTGATCACGAATTGTATCTCATGAGCAATAGGTAAAAAAAAAAAAATTGGCAAAGTATCATGAATTTGTTTTTCTCAAATCAAATATCTTTTTGCTCAAAATTATTTCGTGTCACTTGATTCCGTTTTAGGTTCTTTCATTCTAATTATTATTACATTTCAAATCTTCTTGTGCATTTTATTTCCGATAGAATATTTTTTCATGTATTCATTCTCTTTTTGAGATTGCGAAACAATCAATTTATGCTAACAAAGTTTCCTGCTAAAAGAATTTGAACGGAAAACAACTTACGACCGTACTGCTTAGCGAGGTTATAATAACTTTTATTAGTCATGCATATTACATTGTGTAAATTTATGCATCAAAAAATAAGCTATCTACTTTAAGCCAATTTTTTTTCCAATGCAAATTCTTCTTGTTTGAAGCCATGTAAAATACCGACTAAGCCGCCATGAGTACAAGATATATATATATATATATATATATATATATATAGTGACGTAAAAATGTTGAGCAAGTCACATTTAATCGAAAATTGGTTGAGCTTCCCCGACCCTTCCGCTCAATGCTCTGGCCACAACAAAATCTCTTAGGATCGATTCCGGGAAAACAAAAATTATTGTAACCGTTATTAATTATTTTTGATTTTTGTATTTTATTTACGAGCCATATTCGAAACCGGGGCTAAGGGCTTACACACACTGATCCGATCAGCTGTATTGGCGTCTGAACGAGAGCAAGAGAGACAATCAACATTGGCCAATTACTGTCGTCGTCAGTGTATTTCGAGCAGGGCTCAAACACTTGGCCATTTCCGTTTTCGATTTATCGCTGCCAATCTCTGGATCTCGCCCAACAACTATACTGGCTAACGAAATGATAAGGATTGAGGATTCTCGTCGTCGCACGTCGTCGGTTACATTTTTGCCGTTACGATATTTCGTCCAACGTTTCTCGTCTCCCGAAAATATTTTGTGAAATCAACAATCTCATAAAGAATGGCTTGTCCACGGAAAAATATTAACATCAAAATCTAGGAGTCTGAGATTGAATTTTCGTTATCACTTAATTTCGAAAATCTCAGCTCCGTCTCACGCTTATTTAAATTCCCCTGTATGGAAGCCTGTACATCGTATTCGGAAGACAATCGAGAACATTCGGTAATTAGAGTAGGGGGAGAGTTCGCTGTCCCGCCTGAGACTCATCATAGCGATTATCGTTAGATTTTCACGTGGCATTGAGCGCGACGGACGTCCGAGATTATCCTAAAAGTACGTAATTTTGCCTGACGCGATTCGTATGGCCGGTGAGCCCGTCCCGATATCTTTTGGCGTTTTCTTTAAAAAAATAAGATAAAGTCTAGGCCCTTGTAGCGCTAGAGTTCGGCTCAATTCTTCAATTTAACGGTCATGGCGACGGTTTAGCCTTTTTGCTATTTTGTGTCGTTCTTTTCCCGCGAAGTGATAAATGTTCCGACACGGGAAAGGAAAATATTGTGGCCAGTAGTGAAAATCTCATATTTTTGTCTGTGTATTAAAATAAATCATGTATTGGTTTTGTAGGCATCGAGAAAGGAGCGCGAATTTCGGGAGTGTTAGAGAGTGTAGCGTAAGTGTGTGTGTGGCCGGGAGAATCGCCGTTATTATGTAAAGTTCGAAAAGTCCGGCCGAGTAACCGACTATCGGGGGCTTGGCATTGTATTTTTCGTGTCTTTTGGTTCATCATTGATTTACCTGTATTTTACAAAATTCTTTTCGCGAGTAGAACCGCGGTGAGAATCGTAACGGACTCGGTTAATTTTATAATCGTGTGTGTAAGATCTCGGTCGTGTGAGTGTGAGTATGGGTGTGATCGCGTTCGAGTTTCTCTCTCGATGACCGTTTGCGCGCGTATATTTTCTGACTTGTATCCCGCGAATGATTCGTTCTTAATTTTCTCTATTGTACCGACATTTAAAATTATAATTTTTTTCCCGGGATTCATCCCGTAATTAATTTGATTATTAAATAAACTTAGATGGTTAAATTGAAGGACATTCTGGTTTTCATTTGGTTCTCAAATTTTTCCAACGTGCCTAACTCCGCCCATTCCGCTGCTGCAAAGCTGGTAAACTTTCTCTCTTTTTCTCCCGTTAAGTCGCTTAGGCGACTAGCACCCAAATTAATAAAATAAATTAACGTGGAGGAAGAGAGCGAATTTTGTGACAATCGCGGCTAGGAAAATTTCCGTCACAATATATATAACTTACTTATGAGATTATTCCTTTCACACAATTTATTTGGGAACAGTTCGTTGAAATCAATATGATGAACACTTAATTCTCGTATTATCACTATTAAGTCATGTACTGACCAAAAATTATGGCTATCGCTCTAACCAAAATCAAAACTGACGAAAAAAATATTGGTCAGCTGTCATTTACATGATCTTTATAACCTTATTACTGTCACTCCATAACCATAAACGGGAAGTCAAAACTGTTCAGAAATATATAGGTATAGTCGTGTCACATTCACGAAGGATCTCAAATATCATCAGATTTTTATACCAGTATTACTATCGTCACTAGACAGCGACTACGAAAAAAACTTATGAGCATCAAAAATATGTGCGAAAAAAGCCACACTTTTTTGATGCAACGAAAAAATAAAATATTCATATTTTCAATATGTGCGAAGTTACAGAGCTCTAAATAGTCACGATCGAAAGAAAAAAAAATAAAAAGTATCTGAACTTGGATAATCCTTCAAAATGCTGTAATTAATTAAATATTACAGAAACAATTGTCAAAAGTTTTCGAAAACAGTTGGGATCTGCGATCCTTCGTGTAAAAGAGACTTGTAGCGATCTCGTTTTTGTCAGATATATCTATATATAAATATACTTGTCTGGAGTTGCTACCGCGACTCTTAATTTCGATTATAAAAAATAGATCTGCTATTTATTTAACACGTATTCATTTATAGAACACTTCAAAGTATGGCTTCAAGAAGTGTTTTTCCCAAGCGTCAGTGAGAAAAGTGTTCTTTTAATAGACTCATTGAGTGGACATTGCCCTAGAGCTGTCATCGAAGTTACACCGCGTAATAAAGAAATTGTTACAATGATTATACCAAAAGGGACGACAAGGAATAGCCAGCCACTTGATGTCTTCGGATTTAGAATTTGGAAAAATTATGTCAGACATTTTTCAGACAGTGTCATGGTACTTGATTATGATATAAATTTGCATTTGAGAAATACTATCATCATATTGCAGTCTCTGGTACATAATCAATTATTATCCTCAAGATATGAAAATTTATTTCGATACGCCTGTTTCAAAAGTGGTTATATTGAAGAATGACCTGAGCATTTTTAAAACCCCGTTGAATTCGCTTTTGGTATGTCATCCCAAACGCAGTATAAAATTGAAGGCTGCACAAATTTAACTGTAGTAAGATGTTCATGGTGTAAAAAATCCCTTTGTTTTAAACATTTCTTCGAAGAATATCATTACTGTTCAAAATATAATCAATAAATTTTAGAATGATAATTGAAATGTAAATATGAATTCAAATCTATTATTACTGCACGAAGATTCGATCGCCTATTTTGTAATCAAATAAATTTTTGTATTATGTAATGTTGTGAGAAATTAAAGATATGTAAAATTTCGGAGCATAGATTACGTATTTATATCGGTAGAGCCATCTGCAAATTGAAAATCGCGAACTTCACGAACATAAAGGATGTAGGAGTATTCAATTCTTCAGATAATTATAACAGCTGATGTGTATGCGAAATAAATATTTTTGGCTTAGTGTACTGAGTGCGAAGGCGATATCGGATCTTGTCCTTATTCCTCAGAACATGAGGGAGCCAACTGCTTCTCTGTATGGGGCTTGTACTTTGCTGGATTGCAGTTTACCATGTACTGCGATAGTTAATATTTGATGTTTGTCCATAAGAACAATTACTGGATTCACGTTGACTATATTGAAACGCTTTAAAACTCGTTTAGCGTATCCTGACTGATGCAGTAGGATTGAGCCACTGTCGTTTCGTTCAATCTGAAAACTTAGGAATAAACTCAAATTTTCTGTGGTTATTGCGAATTCTTTTTTCAAATACGACAACTAATCATTTGCTATCTCGTGACTCGATACAGCTATCAACCCATTAACAACGTAGACGACTAAGATCAATTTGTTTTGTTCCAACCCGTTTATGAAAACGTACGTGTCAGATTTTGTAGGTTCAAGATATTTTTTTAGAAATTCGGTAAAACGCTCATGCCAACATCTTGAGGCTTGTTTTAATCCATATAAATTTCTTTTCAATTTACAAATCTTGTTTTCTTTCTCTTCATATCCTTCTGGCTGCATCAGATAAACGATTTTCTGTTACCATTCAGGAAAGCTGTTTTTATATCGAATTGATGTAACACCATATATTATTTGATGCTGCAAGTGCTCGGATCATCCGGATGGATTCGAATTTGACTACAGGGTAAATGTCTCGTGATAATCTACTCCTTGAATCAGTGAGTAGCCTTTCGCCACGAGTCTCGCCTTGAATCTATTGATGCTGCCATCCGGTTTCCTTTTTAGTTTCAATACCCAGCGATTTTTCACAGGTTTATTTTTTCTTCTGGGCTTACAGTTTTCCATGTATTGTTTTTTCTTAGTGACTCGATTTCTTCGTCCATAACTCTCTTCCAGTCTGTCGCGTATGGGCTGGTGATCACTTCTTGATACGTTTGAGGTTCTTCATTAGTTATCACATTTTCTGCAAGAAGTGCTGAAAATGAATCGACTTCAGTTTGATGTCTGATTGGTTTTCTGAGCCGATCTCTATCTCGTAAGACTTTGACATATGGCTAATTCAACGTCAGTTCTTCTACTTCAGGTCCTTGACATTGAGACCCGAATGAATAGTTTGCAGACTCGATTGAATTATTTACTGAGTCCCACATATTGCTATTTTCCGAATTTTCGTCTGATGCTTCGATTGACACATCGCAGTTATCTAAAGCTTGTGGTTGATGGGCTACTGGATTAATTTGAGTAGTTTCATTGTATTCTATCAATAGAGATTCATTTCCTTCCTCGATTTTTGTGTCGAAATCCATAGAGCGATCATTTTTGTTGAAGATAATATCTCTTTTGATGTCCACTCTGTCAGTTTCGAAAAACCAAACTTTGAAACCTTTAACGTCCGCACTATATCCCATGAAAACACATTTATTGGCTTTTTGTGTACTTTTTTCCGCTTTTCTTTGGGAATGTGAACATAAGCTGTCATCCCGAAAACAATCATCTTTCATATTTTACTTTCTTGACCAAACCATAGCTCATAAGGGGTTTTAGTATTTTGAGAACTCGTACCTGTGCGATTGAGAATATATATATTGATGTATTCACAGCCTCAGCCTCTTAACTCCTTGGTGTGTAGCATGGCTCTTGCAGCTTCGACAATCATGCGATTTTCTCGCTCAGCTAATCCGCTTTATTCAGGTGTATAAGCCACAGTTCTTTGATGTTGTTTGATGAGAATTTATTTTACTCCGAAAATGACGTAAGCCATTTATTAAATATTTTTAAAATGGTCCACATAGATCAGTATGTATAAGCTCGCCAGGAGCTTCTGACTTGTGGTCCTCTCCTCTTGACTTCGGAAAAGGTAGTAGATGAGACTTACCGAAAACGCACCCTTAACAACAAAATCTTGCTCATTTACTTGAATATTTTGAGATTTCAAGAACTGGTTCATGTAACAAACTTTCTGATGTCCAAGTTTTTCGTGGCAGGATTGAAAGCTTTCCTTGACAGCGACATTGGTTTCCTTGTTGACTACTTCCGGCTCAATTATTTTGAAAAGCATTTCATAGAGTTCGTGCTTCCATACTCCCACTGCAAGTGTAATTTCAACCTTTTCAAAACGACACCCTTTTGCATCTGAAACCGGGAGTAAACCTTCATCCAGTGCCGATCCAGTCGAGAAAAGGTTGCATCTAAAGTCCGGAACAAATAAAACTTACGACAAATGCTTTTCCACCCATTCTTGCCCATCGTATGCTAAAATATTTGTGTCTCCTACACCTAAAGCACGAATTGACTCATCCTTCTTTCCAATATATATCGGATGAGGTTTTTCAAAATATCTGAGATTAATGAACCATTTCTTTTGATTTGACATGTAATCCGTAGCCTCTGAATCTACGTACCAGATTTCTTCATTGCTTGTAGATTTATCTAGACATAGCGATGCTCATGCTACTAAAGCTTGCGCTTTTAGTTTTTTGTCAAAACTTTGGTTCTGAATTCTGCTAGATCGACATCCACGCGCATAGTGACCAGGCTTTTTACACTTGAAACATACTTCTTCTTCGGTGTTTTTTCTTCTCGGGTCACCACTTTTCCAGAAAGAATGAACTTGATGTCCTTTATCACTCTGTTTTCTTGAGAATTTCATGGCTGCGAAAGCTACGTTTAAGTTATTTTCTTGTGCCGAATGCCTTGTCTCTTCGGCTAATAACCTTTCTACTGAATTTTCCAATGTGCGTTGAGCTATGGGAGTTGACTCCCATGCAGTAGTAAAGTGACAATACGTTTTTGGCAGCGTCATGAGAATTTTAGTTATGATAAAGGAATCTGCTATGGGTTCACCCAATGCTTTTAGTCGATGTGCCAAACTTTTCAACTTCGCAATATGAGACGCTATACTATCTTTGGGATCTTACGATATTTGATACCATTTTTGTTGCAGCATGTGGATACTTGTTTCCGATTTTTGCTCGAATAGATTGTGCAAGGATTCTCACATCTCTTTGACAGTACTACAATTCATTATGTGTACTGATTGATTGCCCGCTACACTTGTTGCAATAACTTTCTGAGCATTATTATCAACTTTTTGCCAATCGCTAAACTGTTGAATTTATGCCGGTGTTGGTGCATCACCTATCAGGGGTCTGGTAAACACATTGTTAACCACTTTCAAGACATCTTTGTCTCTTAATAAAACCGACACTTGAAATTTCCACTGCACCCAATTTTCTACGTTTTTTAACTTCGTAATTTTTATTACATCTGATTCGATGTTTTGTTATTTCCACTCTTGCACACGGTCGGGTTAACTTCACACGAAATTTGCAATAGAAATCATTATCCTCGAAATAATATTTTTATTATTTTCTTTTAAATATATCTCAGAGTATCACGAATACATGTGCTTCTTGAAAAGCAGCCGGAAAACAACTGCACTTTATTGACTACGTCTTTACGAGAAACAACTTTTTAACCCCTTCGCTGCGAGGCAAAAATCAGCTTTTCGTGCCACCAGTGCGTGAAAAAAATTCCTACGATTGACATGCTGGATTCAGTTTTTAGAATTTTGAGGTCGCTGAATCCGAATATGGTATCAGATTTTCAAAATACAAAATAGCGGATCCAATATGGCTGATCAAAATTTTACAATTTTTTTGGATTCATACAAAAATTAGTGCCTTAGGGGTTTTGGTGTCACTGAATCGGAATATAGCATGCGATTTTTGGAATTTAAAATATTAAATCCAGTATGACCAATCCAAATCTAGAAGAATCAAAAATCCTTGTCACAAAAACACGGGAAGGCACTCGATAACTCCGGTGAAATCGACACATTCTAGCATTTGTTCTATCACACATTCTAGCTTTGTGTTATCCTTCAGGGAGAACGACTTTCTTCGCGACGTTTGTTATGAACATTTCTGAATTTTGTTCGGCCATATTAGATCCGCCATTTTGAATTTTCAAAATCTAATGCCATATTCGAATTCAGTGATCCCAAAAACCCCAAGGTACTGAATTTTATATGAATTTAAAAAAATTTCAGAAATTTAATCGGCCATTTTGGATCCGCCATTTTGAATTTGAAAAATCTAATTCCATATTCGGATTTTGCGACTCCAAAAACCCCAAGGTACTGAATTTTATATGAATACAAAAGATTTTCAAACATTTGATCAGCCATATTCGATCCGCCATTTTGAATTAAAAAAATCTAATCTTATAATTAGACTCAGCGGCCCTAAAAACCTTAGGATACCAAATTTCATGAAAATCGAAAGAACGTGGTTTTTTTTTTAAGATGCGCATATTGCGTCATACGCACTGGTGGCACGACTTTTTTCCGCGCAATATGCGTCATGCGTAGCGAAGGGGTTAAAGATGAAAGAATACATGAAATTTATAAATTGCATCAATAAAGTTCCTTAAGTTTTTTTTTGCATTTTCACGTACCAAACTTACTTCCCATTTCCAGAAATTAGCCAGACTGTCCTTTAACTAAGTTTTATGATCTCTTTAATTGGTACAATGATTAGCATTGTTGCGAAAATAAGTTGAATGCATTTACTTTTTTTTAGTCCTTCAAACGCACACCCTAGTTCAGTCCATCGGAACTCAATAGCCAGACTGCCGATTTTATGAAAAACATAACTAATGGAATCGAAAAAATCTTAGTTACTCCGTACAAAAATATGTTCCAAAAATATTCACTGACTCCCGGAGTAATACATATCATATCTCCGCGCGTTTCAACAAGTGAAGCTAATGTCAGTCGGGATGAAACAGTCTTTCACGCGAATATAGGCTTCGCGCGATGTCGAATCTAAAACAAACGACACTGCTGCGGTCCGTTCAATGCCTGCCTCAACCCTTTTGGTCAACAAATTCTACGACACTAAGGCGTCGTCCATCATGGCAGCAAGTGGCCTCCGAATTGACTGAGGAAACCTAAATTCTATTGCTTGCCATTTCAAAACTTTTGTACCGAAAAAAACACTTTTGCAGTTTTGTTTAAAATCGCGTCCCGAACACGCCAGTCACGGGTTTATTTGCTATTTTGAATGACCCTATATACGTCAAGATCTTAGTGATTAAGGGTCGCCACTCATCGTTTCCGCTGGGTGTCCCGATGAAGCCACTAAAAGGTGAGGTAGAAGCTGTTAGAGAAATAGCCCTTCTCGTAATAGCCTGGTGAATGTAGTAACCCTGAAATACTCTATATCACTTGATCTTTCAAAAAGGAATCCATAAACTCAAGAAAAAAATTTGTTAGCAAATATTTTGAATGCAATATATGGACCCTTCAAATGATGATTACCGGACGGGATAAACAGATGGTTCAAGAAGGGATAAAGCACGTGTATTATTGCTCTTTTTATTTAATCCTAAAGAGTACTGGGACGTAACTGTAGAGATATCGAACGTAAGAACAGCGGAATTTGAACGATCAGAAGATAGTAAAGGAGTGGATCGGCAACATTGGTTCTAAGAGGGTTTGGTCATTTGAGTTTCTGCCACTTGCAGGTCTGCCGAGGTACTGCTTGAATATAAGACGAGTTGAAAAACTAGACATGGGGGAGGCACGAGAGATCACAATGAGAACTGTTAACAGTTTACAGAACACACGGATAAAGTGGTCTTCAGCCTTCCACGCTCTCACATTCCTCCGTGAGCCACTTGAATACTAGTGAGGTATTTGTCCTTTATTGTGGTGACTGTTTTATAATGATTCAGTGTAGAATCCACCGCTATATGTTTTATCCTTAACTGCTAATATATGTTATAATCGAACGCAAGTTATCTTTTGAATAAAAAAAAAATCTTTTGAATAAAAAAAAAAGTAAAAGTAACCATTAAAATACAACCTGACGGACCCTTAGTCTATTTCATACTCTCTTTCTGCATTTAAACATTTAAATATTTTTAAAGTTTGAAAAAGATCCCTCATTCAACTCAATACTCGATTCTGGCATGAGAAATCTCGCAAGTATACGAAATTACTAAGAACAGCAGTTCACAGAAAACTTTTCGCAATTCTGATAAGACTTAATCGAAGAACTGCCTTGATGAGGTTCCGAGTATAATCAAAGGGGATTGGTGGAACTGTGCAAGTGGAGTAAAGCAGCTTAATGGGAATATAAATAAAAATCGGCTTGGTCCAGAAAAAAGAGAAACCATAAAAGGCTTCTCTATGAGATGACCCGAGAAAGGACACGACAAAAGGCATAAAAGCCAATAAGAAGATAGTTGGGACAAGATGGCTAAGTTGGCCTTCCATAAGTTGATTTCCAAGCAAAAAACTGCGCTGTTTGCAGGGAAATTTAATGCTCCCTCCACTCTTCTTTGAATATTCACTTTGGCTACCACAAAATCGCACAAAGATACATAATCTTTTCTGACGGAAAACAATCTTGGTTAATTATATGTATAAATGCTCTGGTCAATTCCGTACTTGATCTTTTTGGGTGTTTTCAATGCACATTTATACCCTGTTCGTGGGAGGCTTGAATTTGATTTTCATCGTCCATCCTCGACATTCCCACAATTTCTTCAGTTATGTCAGTTAGAATATATTTTAATTTTATATGCATTATTGCATGCTCCCGAGTCTGCATTTCTGACCGACACATATACGAAGAATGGTCGGTCGTTAGGGGCAGTGTTTAACGAGTTGAGTTTAAGGAAGTCCTGCTCGTACTTTGAGGGATGCGCGGGGCGCCGGGGGTCCCTATGCTTATACACAAGCTCGCCGCACTACTGCCAACCTAATTGTTATATCTTCCTCTCTCTCTCTCTTTCTTCTTTCTGTCTCTCTTTTCTACTCTGCGAAGTTGCCGCTCCAAAGGCTTTTGCGGCCATTTCCCAAGGAATTCGACAAATTTTCATAAGTTAAGTCGTTATATCTCATGACATGTGTGGTGAATCAGGTCCATTTTTTTCTATGTCACTATAATTTATAAGTCTGTACTTGATCCAATTTTTAATGAGCCACCACCTTTTTAACTACATGATATTAAATCATATCTCATGTCAAAACAGTACGTGCCATAAGGCTCTGTGCAATTTGGAGGTAACTGTACGATTTTTTATCTCAGAAAGTAGATGGTAAATCTTGTGTGAATTTTGCAGGTACACGCGGACTAAGTTTCCGAAAGTGCTATTAAAATTTCAAAGATCTGCAATCTTTTTGAGAATCGAGCAGAACTTCCTTAAGGTGATCTGTCAGTTGCATGAGTTGGGGGTCGATAACTGAAAAGTAGATACACGGTTTTCTCGGACACGCTTGATATTTTGAGAAAACGGAGAGTTACACGTTGTTCTCTGATGGAAAGGGAACAACGTGTAACTGCCCGTTTTCTCGAAATATCAAGAGTGTCCGAGAAAACCGTGTATATACTTTTCAGTTATCGACCCTCCACTCATGCAACTGATAGATCACCTTAATTCTCAGAATTGTAGTCTTGCTTCTGTTACAATTCCCATATTTTTCAAAGATTTTACTTTATCTACGCATATCGCAATGTCTGACGCCATCATGTATCATAAGTTTCGTGGACGAGTTTTTTATGGGTGTCGTGAAAATAAAAAGTGGTCGATGTGACGTCCCTAGTGAGTTGAAGATCATGTGTTTTATTTGTTGCATTGCCTTTTTGTATTGAATTCTGTTCAAAGAGCTATCTATCGATACGCTGGATCGTTATAGGACGGGCATATCAAAATCCTTTGAGGTGTGGCGATAGCAGTGAAGCGTATGGTAATAAGGGGCAATTTGCGATAATAAGACTTCGACAGCTCCCTTGACTGTGGCACTCCATAGATCGATCGATTGGAAGAATGTCAACCGCGCAAAGTGGTTGCCGTTCATCCCGTTGCATTGTGGCCAGGACCGCAACTCCCTCTTATAGCCCCCCCCCCCCCCCCCCCCCCCTCCACTGGAGCCAGTAGAATGCAGCAGCAGCAGCATCACCGCAGGATGATCAAAAACAGTACGGTATTTGGTACCCATGGAGCCTAGCATGGTTGCGGTACTGGCGAGTCAACAGGGAATAATCACATACACTTATACAACCATAGGCTGAGTGAGTGCGAGAGACAGAGGGAGAGAGAGAAAGAGAAGCAAGACACAGTGACATTGGCATTTTCCGCGGGGCTCGCAGCTCATGGAATTACCCACGCTTAAGCCAGAGCCCACGGCATTTATACAGCCAGGAGATCACCGACCTCAAGGCAGTTGTCCTCTGCAGGGTCTTGCCCGCGATTAACATTTCACCAAAGGGTCTGACCGTTGCATGAAACCTCGTTAATTCTTGGCGGTCCAGCACGGTACCGACGATAGTGAATACCGCATAGTATTGGAGTCTGAGTTAAAAATTATGGATGACTTATGTCTGTAAAATGAATGAGTCCTGACTGTAATAGTTGGGATTGAGAATAGTACAGAATATGTGCTTCATTGTGGATAAAGAATCTGTGCAACAGTATTTCTTTGTAAGTTTGTCGAAGAGCTGCCAAATTTTGAATCACACTTCTTTTAAATAAAAGGACTGGACGATTCTTGGTCGAGATGAGTCAGTGTCCTGTGCCGTCCAAAACCGGAAGAAAAGCAGGATGGTGTACATAAAGATGGTTGACATGAGTCACTCTTGGCGTTACGATCAACATTCTCGGTACGACGACCGACTATCCAGAATTCATTATGATCCCTCCTCCGATTGCACGCCGTTGTCGTGGGTCTTCACAGTATTCGATTTCCAACAGTACAGTATAAAGTTTCTCGCTCATTCTTGTATTCGATAACTTGTCGTTAAGTTAGGTCGGAATTCCAAAAACTGTACGGAGTTGTATTTTAATCTGGCGTAGGTTTGTATTAAGGTCGCATGATAAGTATCTGACTCTGTTTAATTTCTTCATTTATGACCTGTTTTATTGTATCACCCTATTCTTGATCTTGTGCTGAACTTTCTTACGCAACCCCCGGTGCAATTGTTATGGCAATTGAGAAAACTTCTCGCAGTCCTTGTTGCTCTGCTTTGCTAATGGTCCTAGAGTCGGATTTGATTGCTATAGTAAAATGCTCTGGCTTGCAGTAATTTTCATTTTACGTAGTAATCAGACACATCCCAGTACTGCACTACAGTCACGTTGGCTTCGTCACACTCTGTAAATGGTCTCTGCCGAGGCTGACTCATAGATCAAGGCGTTCCACACCCCATCGTATTTTGACGCAGGGGTCAACTCTATGTCCACGAGTCATGAGGGGACGGATGGGAAGAGGAAAAGCATACAACATGTATTAGGAACGGATAGGGAAGAACGAAAGTTTGATGTCATATAACACGAATAATGTAGTTTTCCACTCTCTTGCAACGATCCCCGCGTTCTTGGGTTGAAGAGTATTCCTCTTCCGTTTTGATATTCTGCTGGGGAAGATGGTATTTACTACCAAGACACCACTCGATCCTTTAACCTCTGCGGATATCTATGTCACTCCGATTGCAATGACGCTTGTGATATAATCAGCCCCTAACGAAAATTCTCGTGATTCTAAGCACACATACATTTCGTGATTCCCAATTCGGCATGACATGCGTAGTCATGTCAATTCTGTGATAGATATTGATTTCCATTAAGGTCTATTTATCTCCTATCGTAACATTTCACGTGCATCTATAGCCTGACACATATAGGAATTAGAGGAAATGACCCGTCCATGAGGAAGCCAAGCTATCGAAAGCTAGTATTTCATTTTAAGAACCTTGTTTATAGCCTCACACCCTATGACAGTATCCTTGTCTCTCTAGTCGTTTCGGATGACGCATATCTGATACACGCTGGTGTTTTTGGCTACATATACATTAATATACACACTACGATACGTATCAAATTAATCGAATCACCGCAGCGTCCGAGAATTACATGTGTTACACGATATCACCTAGGTATTTAATCATTTTATTGTTTCACTCTATTTCCCTGATTCGCGTCACGCGAGTGAATTACCATTGGATATACACAGGTGCGGTATCGTGGTTGCTCATTTCTAGAACACTCAGGGGATGGTTTATGTACATGTGATGTATCTGTATATGGGGCATTCCACGTCAAATAGACCTACGTCAGGCCCTTCCATTCTTAGATTTGGCTGAAAATTTTGTGTTGTATGACCCATTAAAAGATGCTCTCTTGATTTTTTCCAGATTTTTTTGTCCATCCAAATTGGATGTTTTTTTCTTCAAAGTGATACTCTAAAAAAACGACCAAATCGATTTTTTTTAGAAAGGTTGGTTTTTTATCGTACCGTTGGAAAAAATAATACGAAAGTATGATTAATATTTGTATTCTATATTTTTTATCAATTTAAAGCAATATAAAGCAAAAAATCATTGGTTTTAAGATGTTTACCCTTTTTAATTTTTTTCAAAAAATTCACAAAAAAACTTTGACCAATTATATGATCTTTGAGACCAGTCCCATCGTGGGCAGATTTCTCCTTATATTTTTTTTCTTATTTTGAAAAAAAGAATCATTTTCTTTTTCCAGTTAATTCGGACCAAATCGAACAATTTTTTTGATATTTTGTTTCACACCAACATTTCTAATAAAAAAAAGTCTTATTTGGTACGAATTGACTAAAATTAAATTAAATTTTTTTTGAAACTAAGAAAAGAACTATAAAAATATATCTCTCCACGATGCGACTGTCTGAAAAATCATTGAATTGGTCAAGGTTTATTTGTGAATTTTTTGAAATAAATCAAGTGTCCAACATCTTGAATTTAATGACGTTTGCTTAAACATTGAAACAATTATAAGGGACGATTTTCAATCATTATTTCGCAATTTTTTCCAAGAGTGTGGTAAAAACCTACATTTCAAAAACAGTTTCTCTTCATCCAAATTAACTGGAAAAAAAATGAATTTTGTTTTCAAAATGAGAAAAAATGTATAATGAAAAATCTGCCCACGATGGCACTAGTCTAAAAAATCATTTAATTGGTCAAAGTTGTTTGTGAATTTTTTGAAAAAAATTACAAATGGTAAACATCTTAACACCAATGTTTTTTTGCTTTAAATTTTTTTAAATTGCGAAAAAATATGAAAGACAAATATCAATCATTTGTTCGTATTCTTTTCCAACGATACAGTCAAAAACCAATCTTAAAAAAAAAGTTCGATTTGCTTGATTTTTCAGCGAATTACAGTCATTTGAAGACAAAAACATCGAATAAAAAAAAAATCATATCCCGCAAGTGTATGGACAAAAAAATCTGAAAAAAATCAAGAGAGCTTCTTTTAATGGGTCATACAGCTCATAAAATTTTCAGCCAAATCAAATAATGGAAGGGTCTGACGTAGGTCGATTTGGCGTAGAATGTCCCATATATACAGATGTATAAGTACACGTTATTCCAGTGTATAACGATATAGGGGTGTTACGAACCCGATCATATCAGGATAATTATGTCATAGTAGCCAGCCAGCTAATTGGTCTCAACCGCAGGGATATCCGAGAACCGTGATGGCTCTCTGTGGCAACTGTCTCCAACAGACACCGTAGGTACTCCGGTATGTATCCGCACTATCCAACTATTATCCGTTTTGCTTCACATTATGACGATTTCATGCAGTTATGCTTCTATATGCGACACGACACAGATTATTTCAGTTCCCTCGTACCGGATGTTGCTCTCACCATCCAACCAACGAGACTAAAATCTTTCAGCGATGTTTTATTACCATGCTGAAAGATCTTCGGACTTGCATATCTTTGCCTTAACCTTATGACTCAACGCCCCAGAGTCATCTTAAATTGAGAGATAAATTATTTTTGTACTCTTCTATGATGTGTTATGCACTTTGTATATTTATAGAATTTTCTGGTGCAAACTGCCACAAGATTCAATATATAAATACAGGTCTTTGTTATATAGTTCTTGTGAGCATTTATACAAGGGTGAAAATTAAATTTTGATTCACTTCACGTAATGTTACTTTCTATTTTTTATAACTCATGAGCAGGTAAAGATATTTAGTAACATTTACAATGACTTTTTCAACGATTCAAATGATAAATTAGTTTTATATATTCCATATGAAAGTGTAATCAAATTATATTATTTTGCAAATTATGTAGTATTTATAATTATAATGTAGGTTAGGTGGAAAGATCTGTAGAACTAGATCTTGATGAAGATGATAGAATCTCCAGGTCTCTGTAAAACGACACATGTCCCATATTCTCTGGCACTCCGCGGCAATAAGACGGTCGGGTACGTGCCGGCAACATCTCTTAGATCTCGACTCGGTGCGTTACGTTGTCAAACATATGGCGTTTAACGGCGTCGCAATAATGCCTCACCGGTCGTCATCCCTTCTCAAAGATGAGACTCGGCGTGTCGTTCTCTGCGCGGTGAGATCGCGCTTTAATCTTCGCAAATATATATGTTACCCTCATATTTCTCTTGTTTACCACAGGGATTCTTTTGGCTGGTTTGTACATTTTTTTCTTCATTCATTTCGCAGTTTGATGTTAAAAAAAATATGCAGAGAAAGAAAGGGAGGAAGTCAAAGGCAATTCTCCAGCGGGGTGCTCGCGTCACTGCGTAGTTCACGGATATTTTCCGCGTGAAGTTTATCACGTGTATGAGAGGAATCATCATAAAGTGTTCTATAGATGTTTCATAGTTTCTTATAACACAAAAATCATATGCACAGGTGCTGATGTTGAAAATGTTTTCATATTTATTACATTCTGTGCACTTGTCTATCGTAAAATCTTTTTTCTTACCGACATCGCTAATAACGCTGATATTATTATATTTTATGATCGATGCACGGTCGTCAAACGTGTTACATTCTCATGTGCTCTCATGGTACTCTCATTATGGCTCAGCTGTGATTAATAGTTATAACGTTGCTTATATTTGAGAGTGCGCAATCGTACGTAATAAAGCGTTGTTCTTACAAAAGCTTACCGGTATAGGAAATAGAGGCATATCTAGTATCTCCTCAATAGCTAAGCGTGTATACATAGAATCTCACGTGTTCACACTGCTATTTACGCCGACTTACATTGAGTTATAACGACGATCGAAAAGCGTTTTGTCGGCTGTAATACACGTATTGCACGCCATATTATCATGGACACACGTAGCTATACGTGATTCATACATTCGACGTGACTTATATGCTATACGTTTACCGGTAGTGAGCTCTCTCGCCAACAACGGTCGTTTGAGAGACGTGAGGCGATCAATTAACGGGAGAAACCAGTTTAGGAGGCCGACATTTTGGTGTTTTTCGTGAATTTTTTTTTAACAGGGAAGGAATAATCAGAATTTGTTTAAACTTGGAGGATATTTTATTCATGTTTTGAAGTACACTTTGTAATTTTTTCAAGTCATTTCTGCCGGAAATAGTGAAGTTAGAAGCTACTGTCCATGGACGACTTTTTTTTCAAATGGTGGGCATTCTAGCTCAAAAAGTTATTGACCAATCGTTCTGAAAATATGTGTGAATATTCTTTATTAAATTACAATCTATATGAACCCAACTCTGGAATGATATTATTATTAAAAATATTTTTTTTTTACGCAAAAAACATGGTATAAAAACATGACATTGTGTTCAAACACCTCAAAAACATGCAATTTTCAACTTTTTTTATCATAATTAGGTTCATATTCTTAGGAAATATGTTGTTAATGAAAAAAAAAATTGTAATGATTACAGATAAAAATTGTGACTTCAGGAATGCCCACCAGCAAAAAACTCGCATGGTGATCGTCCATAGACAGCAGCTTCTAACTCCATTATTTCCGGCGGAAATGACTTGAAAAAATTACGAAGTGTACTTCAAAACATGAATAAAATATCCTCCAAGTTTAAACAAATTCTGATTATTCCTTCCCTGTTAGAAAAATTCACGAAAAACACCAACATTTCGGCCTCCTAAACTGGTTTCTCCTGTTAAGAGGATGGAAATTCTTCAATACGGTTTGACCGATTACAAAAAAGCTCTGTCAGCCCACGCAGGACGATTGCAAAAATCGGCTGACAGGGCCTTTTTGTAATTGGTCAAACTGTGTCGAAGAATTTCACTTTCGAAATTTGCAACTATCTCTCTCGCACTCACAGTGGCGAGATACCGACTGACCCGTACCCTGAAGTGCAACCCGCGAAGTGCTAAGACGTTTATGACCGACATCTTATTACTATACCTGCACTGCCCAGCCGCTCGTTTACTAATACACTGACGTAATACACATATACGCAAACACATCGTTCGAAGGAAGAAAGAAAACGTCATGATCGGGAGAGCAAGACGAAGTTGAAGAAAAAAAGTAGAGGTGGAAGGAAAAAAATTGTTGGGGTTTCGTAATGGGGTTGGTTGTTAGGTCGACGGCCTCTAAGACGCGGTAAAGGGAGGCATAAGACAGTGACAGAGATATTAAAAGCAACGCTAGTGGTGCGTCGAATGGTGGCGATATCGAAACGGTGAGACTACAGCGACGTATTAGTTCCACGGTGAAAACTCGTGTCTGAAACCTTAGATAAAACCCGCGCATACTCGACAGAAGCGCACCAATGCTCGCCAGCTTCCAGTTGGGTACGCTCGACGTCTTACAAAATTCGTTTAGGGTAATTTGTGCGAAGTTTGAGATATCGCTCTGTTAGATCTCTCAGCATAAGAGGGAGCGAGAGATATAATATTCTTATAGAATGTATATCCGTGGTCGACTCTTTTTCGTGAAATATTCTCTCGTAAACTCTAACTTCATAATAATTTCGCATTCGCAATTGAATATCTAGAGGCCTTATGAAATTAATTAACCACCCACTGATACAACCCTATTAATGAACCCGCCTTAATCAGAGATAGGGCACACTGATGTATACTAATGCAGTGATCCAGGCTTCAGAGCAAAAAAAAAATAGATAACAGTTCACTCATACTTATTACAACTCAAAGTTAACGGAATAAAAAAGGAAAATAGGATCTGTCAGTTTATCGAATTTAAACAGTTAGTATTTCTTTTTTGTATTCAATTTTGTGTAGCGCGTAAACAATATCTTCACTTGCTTACTTGTATCACCACGAAAAATAGCTGTAATACGAATCGAAAGTTTTTTCTGGGTTGAGTTACGCTTATCTATTTTATAGCTATACACAATATTGCAAGATAGACGATGGTATATATATACACCATGAGAAAATGTGAAATAAAATATTTTTCTTGAAGATTTAAGTCCCAAGGGATCTCAGCAAAGAATGCTGGAGGATCGTACATATATATCGCAAAATGCGAACGTGTAGGATATATAGAACGAGAAAGATAAAAAAGAGAATTGAATAGATATGTTAGCGATTGGTAGCGGCCAAAGCGTTTTTCTCATAGACAGTGACGAACATACGTCCACAAGCGTACGTGATGCTGTTGTAATTCATCTGGCACAGCGGAAGTGACTTTTCATGTGAGTAAAAAGGGGAGGACCGAAGTAGAAGGGAGAACTTATCTGCTGGTTTATACTCCCGCGTGGGTGGTAACTTCAGGGTAAAGGGAAAAAGAGAGTTTCTGACTCGGCCGGTGACTATCTAAACGTGACTGGCCCAACGTACCAACCTACATATTTGCTACATGGAAATAAATCTTGGCTTCAAACGTTAGTGAAAAAAGAGGCTAGCTAACCTCAGTGACTGTGCACAACCGAATCAGGAGTCCACCGGGTGCCGTAAAGTTGTAGCAAAATTGCTTTCAACGAGTAATTTTTTCCTACTTTAATTTCTGACTGAAATTTTTTATAAGAGTCATTTATATGAGAAATAAGGAAAAGCAAAGGATAAAATTACTGTTGTAAATCAACTTAAAGGAAAAAAATGAGAAAATGCACTCAGCCGTAGATAAATTCTCTTGAGGAAAATTGCGAGAAAAAGAAAACGATTTTTGTAGCTGTTTCAAAAACGTGCTGACGGAGTTCGCGGAGAGTCGGACGAGTAAGAAGGAATGAAGTGTCGTAGTTTATAATATACATATCGAAGTAGCAGGATCTCCGTCGAAAATTCTTAATTAAACGTTAATGCATGCGGCTCGAATTAACGTCCCCTGCGGGCTTTGCGTCAGCTGGTGCAAGTTTCCGCTCCACTCCTTTACTAAGCTCTGTCGTAGATAGAGCGTGACAACGAAATAGAGACTCTTGGCTCTGAATTCTAGCCAACGAAATCTGTATACATGTATATATATCTATGTTAAGCTTGTGCTTCCTCTCAGGTGCCTGCTGCTGTTTCGACTTAAATATGCTTTTGTGCTTCTGCTGGTAACGTTGTCATCGTCAACTTGACGAAAAAGACAGAAAATTATTGCTTGAGACTTTAATTCAATGATAAACTCTCCTAAAAGAGGCACAGAAAATTTTCGTTATAAATAACGAATAAAAAATGTTTTAAAAAAATCTACAGTGCACTACCGATACTACAGCAGTCTTATCAAGATGTCCTTGATTTTGATGGAACTTGATGGAACTTCGTAATTTGCAGCAGCGCAAGGGGACAGAGTAGAATTTATTAGTACTCCAGTATTCAGTATTGAATTCGTTGTGCGATGCGATAAGAGCGCTTACTACTGCGTGCCAGGAGTTGTCGTGCGTGTGACTGGCGAAATATAAAAGCTCTAGAAAAGTACGCGCAAAGGCTAAAGAGAAAGACTGAGATTGTATAATGATTTTGAGAATGCAACTGAAAACATCAGGCCTATTCTTTTACGAGCTGCTAGGTGCATGATAATTGTGAGTGAATGGGAAAGAGGGAAAGTGCATGCACATAGAGAAACGTTAAAGTGCGAGGGTGCTTAATACCACTGTAACTCGAGCACCGTTCCGCCACTCGAGATTTCTCGGTGAGTCATATAATCCAGCAGAAAGCCTGCTTGCTCCTTTAGCTCGTATACTTTTGCCGGCATTCTCTGTGACGATTCTGTACTGAATAGGGAAAGATAAAGAGAGAGAGAGAGAGAGAGAGAGAGAGAGAGAGAGAGAGAGAGAGAGAGAGAGAGAGAGAGGAGAGAGAGAGAGGCGAAGAGGAGCGTCTCTGGTAGCATCGCCGTCTTGATTTGCTGCACAGCTTCCGACATATTCTTCGGCTCGCGATACAGATCACTCTCTGCGGCTGAGTCTTTGTTTCTCGTTCTAGGATAAGACAGAAGGGATAGAAAAGAGATGAAAAATAATGGGAGATTCTTATTAAGTACATTTACATATACTGCCACTTATATAACAACCACAACGCTCCAAAAGAACGAATATATACCGTTATCCGGAAAATTATACGGGACAATGAATACGTGGCTGACCAAGGTTCATTTTTCCATCGTCTTCTCATCATCTAATCATTATTAGTAAATATAATGTACCACCAACCAGTAATGTTCCTGCGCGATCAAAGAAAAAATATTACATCAAATACGCATTCAACTTAATGTACTATCGAAAATATAAACTTTGAATTTCTTATTTTTCGTTAATCGAATGTTATGAATACTAAAATTTCGAAATATTAACCGTTCTATAATTTGGTCATTCTACGTATTAAGGCATCTTCTCACTTTAAGCGCCTCAAAAATAGGCTGTTTTTGCGATTTTTTTTCGAGGATTTTTGCTTAAAATTATGGGATAAAACGGATCCTATGTAATAAACACATCTTTCAAGTACATGAAAAAATTTTTATTTTATTTTTTTAAACAATTATTATAATACATCAGTAGCATTGAAAAACCCGTGTAAAAATGTTATGGTCGTGGCTTGTTGATGGTATCTCCGAGACGGGTCGTCTGAAACAAAAAAATAAAACTGTTTTAGATTCAGTATGTCAGTGGCTATAGCGCATATCATCAGATTTTTGATATTCGCGAAAATAACAAAATGGCGCACGTTTTTCGAAAAAGTAAAAAAAAACCACGATTTTTTTGCAGTTTTTTGTAAAAAAAAAATTCTTAAAATCAAAATTTAAAAAATCTGATGATATGCGCTATAGCCATAACTATGAAGCATATGTCATTCAAATTTCATGACAATCGGCCGGATAGTTTCCGAAATTTCATCAACAAAGCACCGAAAAACCTTGTTTTGAGATAACTGCGTTTAAAGTTTTGGAGGGATCGCCGGGTACTCTCAGGTAGTCACCTAACGGTCGCCAAAAAATGTAGTTAGACTCGTCCGATCTTTATGAAATTTCGAGATGACATTTTTGAAGATATGTACTTTCAAAATTTAAAAAAAAAAAAAAATCGATTTTTTTAAATTTCCAAAGTGAGAAGACGCCTTAACCCCCACCCATGTTCCATTACATAATAGAGTGGGCAGACACTTTCCAACTCGATGCCCTTTTTTTAAAACATAGTGATATTCAACCTCTTATATACCGATTGGGGGAAAGCCATTTTCGAAAGTGCATTGATATGGGTTTAGAAGGAAGCGTTAATAACAGGCGATGCTATGAATTATTCTCATTATCGAAAAACTTTTTATCACGCTCGCTCTTCGCTGCGCTCATTTCTCCAGCACCCTTTTTCTGTAACCGCGTAATTTATATTTAATATCCGATAGTGGCTATTAGCTAAACGGAGCTTGCATGAGGTCCTACTCACTATCGGAAAATAGCAAAAAATCGATCGTTTATTCGGAATAAAGGAACTCGTTTTCACCTGGTTTATATGACGAAATTAGAATTCATGGATAATTGGGATATTGCTGCTAAATATATGCAGCCCACTCAGAATATCAATAAGGGAATTATCAATATCCTGATTACACTAGGGATCACGTATCAAAAGTGTTCTTTTGACTCCACTATCATTTAGCTAAAAATAATTTATCAGAATGAATATCGGTACGAGAGCTTTCAGTTTAGTAGAATTAGTCAGCACTTTTACATTACCTAATGGCAACACGAAAAGTACGTCTTTCCTCCAAGCCGTCTGATCTATTCGAGGTTCAATGAATGGATTTATTCGATTGGTGGGTAAGTCCGGGTAGTAAGGTTCCCACAAATCTAAACCACAAGCATGAGGATCAACATGAGTAACTCAAATGAACTCCACGCTTGACTACAGAATCTCTGCGCAGACAAACACGGAATCTCTTATCGTGTAGCAGACATCGGTGTACTCAGAATCCCATCATATTATGTACGGATATATTTTCTGTCGTACCATACGTATAAAGCGCTTATATCTTTGTAGCTGAGGTCTGGAGTGTTTATTCTTTCTACGAATCACATAGAGCTTAGTATAGCTCATCTGTGTTTACCACAGTATCAGGATGAGTTGATGAACATCCTGCCTCGACTCCTTTTGCCAGCGACGAGCTGATTCACAGGTTTCAATGAACACCATAATTGTTTGCCTCCATAGAAATCCGTTATCAGGTGCACTCTAGATACGGCTGATGGAGGTAGACTCAAAAGGCAGAGAATAACATGGTCTGGCATTTCACGATCGTTCTGAGGAATCTGGCGGTTTCTTTATAGACATTAACCCACACGTGGACGCTTAACTTTCTCATCACCAAAACTTTATGTGTGATTTATATATATAGAGACGTGATATTACATTTACGATGGTATTTTTAGGTATTTATAAGATTTTCACTATAAAAGATAAAAACTTCGGTGCTTTTGATTCAGCCCTACGTTAAGCATAACGACTTATCGATCGTCATTACCCTTTACACGGAGAGAAATGTTTGTGTAAAGACAGCATGCGCTACACCACTGCAGTAAATTTTGTATGTTAATATGATAGTGACGAAAAATTTATTTGCTGCTGTAACGACATTTCTATGCTGAAGTGCAATTTGCTACAGCAGCAAAGAACTTTTGCTCTCGAAGCAATCACGCAAGTGTCCCTCTAACAATAATAATACGATACGGCAGCATACCACATGTTGCGGATATCAATGACTAAATGCAAAGGGCATAAGTAAATAATCTTTGCTACTCAAAATTATTCTTCTATATTCGTCAAAACATAATCATGCGAGTAAAAGTGATTTATTAATTAAAAAAATTATTCCACTTGAAAATTATCCAATTATTCATCTTTATTGATTGTTGATAGATGTGTAATGGATTCCGTCGAATAAAATTTCCTACCTGAACCGGAATTTCAACCTAAGATCTATACTTTCTACTACGGAACTACCTACGCACCCTATCCACTACGCTACCGACCACTTTTGATATATTAATGTTCATTATGCCAACTTTTATATCAATCGTTGCTTGAAGATGCCAAAATATAACATTTTATAGTTCTCAAAATTTATATTTATATATATTTTTATATTTATATATTTTTATGTTCATATGTATTTATAAATATTTATATTGATATATATGGGGTATTCCACGCCAAATCGGCCACTTTTGAAATTCGCATTTTTTATTGTGTTAATTTTTTCCCCCTAATAGAACTCATTGAAAGCAGCTCATCTGATTTTTTTTGTAATTTTTATCTTAACACGTTCATCGGAAACGATTTTTTTAGAATTTTTCCAATTTTTTTCTTCAAATATCAATAACTCTCTCAAAAATGCAGTAAACCGAATGGATGAGGAGTCAAAATTTTATTTCTAAAACGTACTTTCGTATAAGAATATGTAGGAATTCATCAAAATATTAAATACAATAATTTTTCAAATTCTAAGCGAGAAATATTATTTTCCATAGTGTTAGCCCCCTTCGATTTTGCTCTTAAATTTTTATCAAAAACTATCATTTTTTTAATGACTTTTGAGCCTAGTTTGATAACGGGAAAATCGTTTGTTGTATTTTTTATAATTAAATTGTACATTTTTTTTACTATTAATTATGCACAAATCCCTGAAAAATCATACAAACTAAATGGATAAGGAAGTCAAATTGTTCATTTTAACAGGTGCTTTTATTTAAAAATATATCAACAATTATTTAAAAATTACATAAATCAATTTTTTAATTAGAAGCAATAAATGTTTTTTCCCGCAGTGTTAGTCCCTTTTGATTGTGCTGTTAAATTTTTATAGGAAACTACTATTCATTTAATGCATTTTAAGACTAGTATAATTGTGGGGAAATATTAGTTTAATCAACAACAAAAATCTTTAATAACATTGACAATTTGAAAAATAGTACTATCTATTTTCTCACGTTCCTACTTAGCTTAAAATTCATTAAATGAATCATGCTTCCCTACAAACATTAAAGACATAAATTAATTAGTACAATCGTTATGAAAAAAGGTTATTTTATCTTAGAATTGGAAAAACTAGGTGATGTAAACTTGGAATAATTTTTCACATATTTTTAAACAAAAGTACATTTCAGAACAAAAATTCTGACCCCCTAGACGATTCGCTTTCTTCGATTTTTTAGGGAGTTATAGATAATTGATTGTAAAAAAAATCTATATTTTAATTATAAAAATATACAACGGATGATTTTCCCACGATCATACTAAGCTTAAAATTTCTCAAAAAAATAATAGTTTTTTATAAAAAATTAACAGCAAAATCGAAGGGGGCTAACTGTGTGAAAAAAAACATTTCATCTTTAGAATTGAAAAAATTGATTCATGTAATGTTTTGATAGTTTACTGCATATTCTTAAACGAAAGTACGTTTTAAAACTAAAATTTTGGCCCCTCATCCATTAGGTTTACTGCATTTTTGAGCGAGTTATTGATATCTGAAGAAAAAAATCGAAAAATTTTTCTAAAATTCGTTTGCGATCAACGTGTTGTCATAAAAATTAAAAAAAAATCAGACAAGTTCCTTTCAATGAGCTCTATTAGAGGAAAAAAAAGCAAAACAATAAAAAATGCGAATTTCAAAAGCGGCCGATTTGGCGTGGAATGCCTCATATACATATTTATAAACAACAAAGTTTAAATTAATTTTTTCTGTTATTATTATAAACAAACATTAATAACAAAAAATTTAATTTGAAAAAAAAAAATGTTTACGGTAACTGCTGTTATTGTTGTTCGTTTACTTTTTCCATTTTATTGGAAGTACCTATGTATTATTTACAATTTTTAGGGAAAGCACACGAACATCCAAATACGCGCATATGCGCCGAATTTGTACGATTTCCAAGGCATTTATCAAGAGACTCGGTAGAGTCTCGGGACAAATACATTTGCAGCTCTGTCGTCTGCTGACCCGAGCGCTCGCCGAGTATCTTTTCTCGTAATAAAGCGATTCGCGGTGATGGGGGTAAAAATTTTATGACGTTTTTGTTAATTCTAGAGCTTAGGAATCATTTGGTGGCTTGAAAAGTGGGCTTTTGACTAATTCAGCGATGCTCTTTCGATTGAGTCTAAAATCAGCACGATTGGTTGCGTAATTTCTGAGAAAAAACTTTGCACGGGCTTAGGATTGTGATCAATTGTACTACATTCAAGAATTTCCCGTGTCGGTATATGCGTGCAGGCGACACACGCAAAAGTCTCTTGATGCCCATCAAAACCCATTTCCACCAAAGCCGGTCTCCGGTGACGAAAGTAACGAGTTTTTGATGGGCCACGACTATGGCTACATCTTTCTTCTGTATTGATAGCATGAAAAGTTTGAACGGAGTTTTGAAATTGCGAAGTGTGAGTGTGGGACATGCAGGCCATATGAATAAATTTGGAAAAAAATTAATTTCATATATCAAATTTCTAAATATACTGAAGGCGCTGCAGACTGTAAACTGAGCTGAGTTTCTTCGCTTCGTGAATTTGATATAAAAAACTGTTAAAGCTAAAGCAATGGAGCATACGCTATTCCTTACGAAAACATAAGAAATATTAATTTCTTAAGTAATTTCTGTCGAATTTTTATAGTTTGGTAAGGACTAAATTCTTTATGCAGTAGCAAAGGGTCCAACTTTATACAACAATTGTAATTATACTGAGAGAAATATTGTAGATTCAAGTTTTATAATAATACATAGTCGATTAAGATTTTAAACATTTTAAATTATTTTTATAATAAAATATTGCAACGTAAAAATTTATTTTCTGAATAATTAATAGTTCTCACAAAAAAAAACCAGGAAAAACAGATTTGACTCACTCTTACAGTAAATTGAATAATCTTCGGGTTTTAATTAGGATTAGGGATTAGAACTTTCTTTCAATCGAAAATGTATAAAAAAACAAATAAAATAGAAATAAGAATTCACGTCACTGGGTAGCATAAAAGCAGAAACCAGAATTTTCTTTACGCCGATCCACGGATTCTTATATTTTAGTTTACAAAAAAATACTTCATCACTATCTTCCACAATTAAATAAGTACTCACATTCAGTTATCATTGATTGGCGCTGATAGATAACTCATGCATGTTACTAAATATAAATGAATCCAAAATATGAATTTTCAGTTAATATGTACTATTGCATTAATCAAATATCAATTAAAATTCATTCCAATATGTAGCATAAATACAAGCAAAAATGTGGATTTTTTTGCTGATCAAGAGATTTTTATAATATTTAGATTTTTAGAACAGGTTTATCGCTGTGTTCCAAAATGAATCAAATTGTTACATCCCGTTTTTTAAATTCAGCATCCTGCAGGATGAAATAAGTTTTTATAATATGTAACAATGAAATGTAAGTGAAAATTTATTCCAATAAGTAGCATAGATACACAGAAAAATTTGGATTTTCTTTTTCCGATCAAGGGATTTATATATTAGCCCGTCGCTATGCCCAAAATAAGCCCTTGAAACTTTAATTTTTCGATTTCACAATTTTCTTCTTGTAATCGTTGGTGCGAGGGGCGCGGGGGGTTATCAGTAGTCTAAATCCAAAAATTGGACCGTATTCTGCATGTGCATCGACTGCATTCGTGAATTTAAGGGGGAATTAATTTTTGTTATAACTCGACCATTTTCAACTTTTACTAAAAATGGTCATGACCAAACTTGTGGAAAATTTAATTCTCTACGCCTCTGGTGATAACAAGTTTTTCTCCACGGTTGAAATGTTCCGACTTCAACCTGAAAAAAAGAGCTGACATCAAATTATTGTATTATCTCGTTTATTTTGGACTTTAGCACATAAATAAATAGAAACAAACTTATAGATGATAAAATTCTCTACAACTTTGATCTTTACCTTTTTTCTCCTAGCTTACATATTTTCGTATTTACTATAAAAAGAGTGGTGCGAAAGAATCTTCACGAACATCAAACAACTGCATATCTTTTTATGAAACAAAAATCGAATTATTTTTATTCAAAATAAAACTATCCGTACCACCGTATGGGTAAAATTTCAGGCACTTGTTTCCTTCACGTTTTTTTTCTTAAAATTTTTAAAAATCAAAATTCCGTTTTTTTTGCAAGTTTGACAGATCCCAACAACGTATTTTTCCTTTCTCCGTTTTGTTTCGTATGTGTTTTTGGAATTGTAATCCCGTTTTTTGTTGCAAATTTTTAAAGATCGGAATGGTTTCTTATTCCATTCTTTTCGCTTACTTTCTCATAAGTTTATTAATTATTTTTTATAAGTTATAAGTTGTAAGTAAAAGAAGGAATCCTGTTTTTAAATATTTGTAAGATAGAAAACAAAAATACTTCAAATCTTGAAAACTTGCAAGAAAAATCAGAATTCCAGTATCGAAAACTTATAAGATAGAAACCAAAAAAAATGGAATGAAAAACCATGTCGATCTTTAAAAACGGGATTACGATTTCAAAAAGACATAAGAAACAACGAAAAAAGGTAAAATACGTTATTCGAATCTTTAACACTTGCAAAAAAAATTTTAAGTAAATATACGTAAAAAAAAAGATACAAATTTGCAAGTAATAATGCGTGGATTACGCTTACAGGGGATATCATGTCAGAAAAAAAACGCGTTTGAAACGCTACCCCTGCAGAGGTACGGAAAGGAGTTTTATTTTTAATGAAAATAATATGATTTTTATTTTATAGGAAGACATGCAATTAGCTAATGTCCTTACTTTTCTTCTCCTAGGCTGCATATTTTTGTACTTACGGCTACGGTAAATACGAAAATATGTACCCTATTAGGAGAAAAAGGTAAGGATCAAAGTTGTAGAGATCTGTATTCCTTACAAGTCTGTCTTCTTCCATTTATGCGCTGACAATTAAAATAAACGAGATAAGCGAATTATTAAATATAGCCCCTTTTTCAGATCTAACTTGAAAAGTATCGATCGTAGGCAAAAAAATATTGTGACAAAAATGGTAGGGAATTGAATTTCCTACAAGTTTAGTTCAGACCATTTTTTAGTCAAAAGTTGAGAATGGCTGAGTTATTTAACGGAAACTGTTTCCCCCTTAAATTCAAAATAGCGGTTAACGCATACGCAGAATCTGATTCAATTTGTGGACTCAGACTACCAATGACCCCCCCCCCCCCCCAATAATTACAAAAAAAAATGTGGAATCGAAAAATTATACTTTCAAATGCACATCCTGACTTGACTATATTTAGTTTTGAAAAAAAATGTTTCGTCGCTGCTTTCCAGAATGAAATAAGGTTCAATTTTTCCAGTAATATCCCAATGTTTTTTTTATTGAGAGTTGTGAAAATCTCATATCCTTAGATTAAAATAAACCAAAACTTACAAAAATAATGAAAAACATAGAATAAAATAAAAATAATAATTCATGCCAATAGTTAGTATAGAAGCAATAAATATCACAATTTTTCTCACTAATACAATTATTCATTTTAAATATATCAAACTTCGCAGATTCTTTGTTACCAACCTTCGTTATTCTTTTTGTGATTTATTGTTTATACCGCATCTTCTTCTATCGCCTCATACAAATACCTATTCATTCGCCTTCTAAACTTTCAATTCCTCATTTCCGCATTTAAATGGGCACATCCGAGTAGATGGCGGAAAAAATAAGTAAACTTTGGGAATTATCTCAAAATCGATTTGTCCGATTTCATCCAAGTTAGTTTTATTCAAAAGTATAAATATTGAGGGATATTGACAAAATTTTTTATAAATATATATTAACTGGGAGCTCTGATATTGTGGCCGGCATAAAACATGTCACGATCTGCGGTCCCCATGATTGCATGCAGTCGATTGATCTGAAACAAAAATTTCGAAAAGATTCTTAAAATGTAATACATAAAGCATCGTAGGATTTTTTGAAAAGTTTTTTTCACAAAATGATGCTTGATTGAAAATCGGAAACTGAGGATGAAAGATGAATGTAAATTTCAATCAGGCGCCATTTTGTGAAAATAAATTTTTTTCAAAATATCCTACGATGCGAAGGGCTTTATATATTGCATTTTAAGAATCTTTTCGAAATTTTTGTTTCAGATTAATCGACTACATGCAATCATGGGGATCGCAGACCGTGATATGTTTTATGTCGGCCACAATATCATCACTCCCAGTTAATATATGGGGCGTTCCACGCCAAATCGGACGGTCTGAAAAATTTTGATTTTTGATTTCCTCAATTTGTTGATATTTTTTAGTAGCCCTCAAAAGAGCCTTTCTGGTAAATTTTGAAATTTTTTTGATTACTTGTTAAAAATATATCAAATTTTCAAAAAAATCGCTCTTTTTTTTGGTTTTTTGTTCATAACTTTCTTAATAATGGTTCAAATTAAAGCTTTTTTTTCTAAATCTTTGTTTTTTGATGGCCTTTACAGAAAAAAAGAAAAAAAAATATTTAAAGAGTTTTTGATTAAGATTTTTGAGTTTGAAATTTTAAATCGTGTTTTTGAAAGTGAGTGTATCTTTCGATTTTTTTGAAATTTTTTTATTTCAAACTACTATTCTTTTAACAACTTTTAAGACCGGTCCGGTCGTGGGCCCTCCATAATTACTATTTTTTTCGATTTTTGATTTTTTTTTTTATTGACAATATTTTTAATTACAATCTATCCCAAGGGATATTCAATAATTAGTCTGAATATAAAATGTTGTTGTATTAGACACGATATCCGTCGATATCGATTTCTATTTTGCCTATTTATTTATTTGTTTGTTTTTCAATTAATGAAGCGGTTGATTAAATCGAGTGGTTTCTCACATTTAAGTCTGTTTGTTTCATTATAACGGCTTGGGATTCATCTCGCCAGTTCATTCGGGTGGTTGTCCAGTCTTTCCTGATATCTCTTGCTGTGTTTTTGAATGGTTTCGGTAATATATTCTATTTTTAAGTCGTTGTGTAGGTGTTTATTGGAGATATACCAGGGAGCATTGGCGACGATTCATAGTAATTTTGATTGGTATCTTTGTAATATATTTATGTTAGATTTGCTGGCTGTTTCCCACAGTTGCACACCGTATGTTCAGACGGGCTTGAGTATTGTTTTGTATATTAGTAGTTTATTTTCCAAATATAGCTGGGAGTTTCTTCCGGTAAGCCAGTATAATTTTTTCAACTTGATGTCTAGTTCCCTTCTTTTAGTTTTTATATGTTTTTGCCAGGCTAGCCTTCTATCTAAGTACATGCCTAGATATTTAATCTCGTTTGTTGTTGGAAGAAGTTTATTATTCAATAATACCGATGGACAGTCATCTTTCCGCAATGTGAAGGTAATGTGCACTTTTTTTATGTCAAACTACTATTCTTTTAACAACTTTTAAGACCGGTCCGGTCGTGGGCCCTTCATAATTACTATTTTTTTCGATTTTTGAAAATATGAAATTTTTTTTTCTCGATAAATCACTATAAGTACCGATTTTTTTCACTATATACTCTTTTTTTACTTATTTTAAATTAATTTCAATACTTTTTAATTGTTAGTAGGTGTTTAAAATCAATAAGTAAACGTTAAGTCTATATATAAACAATTATAACAAACGTTTTTATTTATTTTCATGTTCCTTTAAAAATTTTACATAAACGATTATTTTGTGAACTAGAATACTTCTTAGCTAATATATTTCCGTTACTTCTTGGAAATAGTCAGCAGCACCACCACGTGAGAAAGTCATTCATTAAGATGTGCCGCTCTCTTTAAATTGAATAGAAATTCATAAAGACACTATTATTTAAATTAAAAAAAAATACTTTGCAACAAAAAATAGCATTGATAATATAATTTTTAAACAATTTTTAAAAGAACACGAAAATAAATGAAAATGTTTGTTATAATTGTTTATATACAGACTTAACATTTACTTATTGATTTTAAACAACTATTAATAATTAAAAAGTATTAGAATTATTTAAAATAAGTAAAAAAAGAGTATAGAGTGACAAAAATCGGTACTTATAATGATTTATAGAGAAACAAAAAATTTCAAATTTCCAAAAATCGAAAAAAAATAGTAATTATGGGGGGCCCACGAGCGGACCGGTCTTAAAAGTTGTTAAAAGAATAGTTAAAAAATTGTTAAGAAGAATTAAAAAGAATTGTTAAAAGAATAGTTAAAATAAAAAATTTTCAAAAAAATCGAAAGATATACTCACTTTCAAAAACACGATTTAAAATTTCACTCTCAAAAATCTTAATCAAAAACACTTTAAATATTTTTTTTGTCTTTTTCTCTGTAAAGGCCATCAAAAACAGATTTAGAAAAAAAAGCTTTAATTTGGACCATTATTAAGAAAGTTATGATCAAAAAACCAAAAAAAGAGCGATTTTTTTGAAAATTTGATATTTTTTTAACAAGTAATCAAAAAAATCTCAAAATTTACCAGAAAGACTCTTTTGAGGGGTACTAAAAATATCAAAAAGTTAAGGAAATCAAAAATCAAAATTTTTCAGATCGTCCGATTTGGCGTGGAACGCCCCATATATTTATAAAAATTTTTGTTAATATCCCTCAATATTTACGCTTTTGAATAAAACAAACTTGGATGAAATCAGACAAATAGCTTTTGAGATAATAATTCCCAAAATTCACCTATTTTTTCCATCGTCTACTCGAATATGCTCCCTTATTCTTTATAGGAATAATATCGCTTGCTACTTGAAGGAATATTAAGGTAGTTCGGTAATGTTTGGGCGAGTCCAAATGTAGTCCATTTTTCAAATTCGTAAATGGACAATTAAATTATAAAATCGATTTTAAAAATCATTTTCGTTCAAAATAAAATTTATCAAATCGCGTATACTCTTAGAAATCATCTAAATGACAATTAAGATTTAACAAGATCTTGGCCTAACTCATGTAGTAACAGATCCGTAGATCGGTGAGAATGTAAACATAACCTCGAAAATTTTACTGTACGATGAATTGATTACGTCGCGCCTTCGGGCAATTTTATTAAGAAAAACAACTGAACCAACGTAAACGTTCGCTCGAAGCTCTAGAAATATGCAATGAGTAGAAAAAACTTTGAAATGAAGCAGCTAGTAGCTAAGAAAGGCATTCGTTTAATTGACATTTCGTACTGGCGGACAAAAATGAGTCGCCATCTTGATTGCCTAATGGCCTCCGAGAGAGAGGGAGAAGGCCGAATCAAGCCGACAGAATTCTGCTATGTGTGTAATTTTATTCGCGATTTCTCAATAATTATAAGGTCGATCCAATTAAATTTCTCCTAGAAGATACTTTACATATCGTAGATTAGAGCGATAAATTTTTTTTCGTGGGTTGCACGACAAATTTTTGAGTATTCTCGCACTGAAAATTCTAACCTATACTGTTATTTGCGTTATCCTATGGTTGCAATATATTTTTAATAGCTAATATCTCAAAAACTACACGGTAAAATTAATTTAAATTTCACCAATACGTAAAAAAAATTATCTTCTTTCGATTCCATGCAAAAAATATATGGTTACACGTGGACCCCAACTCTACCGAACTACCTTAAACAACCTGCGAGCCGATGATAGTACGTTACATCTTTGGGGCACATTATAATTTTTATTTTAATATTTATTTTTAAAGAACATTATAATTCTCAGGCTCCTTTCAATAAAAAAAGTAAATAATTGAAAATTCATATCGGATCTACTATTGATTAATAGCTTAAAGAGGAATTACTAATATCTTCTTTGCTTTATTTTCCCGACGAGTATTTATTCTAATGCACATGCTCAGAGCCTTTAATGATGCATTCAATTTTTCTAGTTTTCTGCCGTTAAAAAAAACTGTTACTTGAGATTTCGTCTAACGTCCAAGTTGAACCGATAACGCCTCGCTTCCAAGTTATAGTCGATTAATAAGCTTGCAAGAAATTACTAACATCTTGAAAATATCTTAAGTCTTTAGTGAATTCTTTTAAAAACATGGCAACGTCCATTTTCGAAAAAAACCTTCTCATCATAGAAACGGAACGCTTCAATAGTTCAAAATACCCAAATAAGAGTGAATTTATAGTAGATAATAATCTGTCTCATTTTTTGATGTTGAATAAGTAGAGTGAAGAGTACCGATTCCGGTCATTGGAATAAATGGACGATGTAATGTTGCAAACATTTCGAAACTTCAGGTTAAGGAGATGTTTGACAAAAAAGAAGTTATATCAAGGGGCAAAAATCGTCGCCAGGGAAAAAACCTGGACAAATACATTTGTTGACCCCCGTTTCTATTTATTTTCACAAAAAATTCTACAAAAAGCCTACCTCCCCCGGCCCCAAAAAATTGAAGATAAGAAACCAGCAATATTGATCACGAAACATCCGGCCAAAAAACCAAAATGAATGTAATTTCCACTTCATCCACACAGAAAAACAAAAATTTAAGCATCAAAAAAATTACTTAATTCAAGACCAGAAAAAAAGACAATCAATTAGTGTATAAAAAGAATTAGTAGTCTACAAAAGAAATAAAAAATAAACAAATTTCAATATCTAATTTACGTTCAACAGTAAAATTTATGATATCAATACTAGGGCAAGTATTTTATTGGTATCTGAAAAAAGATTAACTTCAATATATCGACAACAATGAGCATGCAGCAGGTGTATTGCTTTCGGGATTTCCCGGGTTGAGTAGCTATGGGCAAAGCAAGTACCTTCATGGGTGACCCCTTTTCCGAATGTAGGAACGTTTTAAATCGTTTTGGCTATGGCACGGATAATTTTGTTAAATAGTCTTCACTAATTGACCCAATAAAATAACATTTTTTGTATCGTAGCTGAAACAACTAAAAATATTCATAAACCGGCTAAAAACTCAACACGCGCAGGAACATTGAATTACTTTATCATTAACATTCATTTTTAGAAATATTTTGATTTCTAACTAAGTTTAAGTCCTGATGTTCAAGTGTCGTCTAATTTAATATCGGTGCCAAGCTAAGTCTTGCATTAGATCCCGTGTATTGATAATGTAAAAGAAACTTTAATTTATGTCCATACATGGTAGCGCAGGTTATATATTGTTTCATTGGGTCAATTAGTGGAGACTATTTGACAAAATTTTCCGCGCCATAGCCAAACCGATTTAAAACGTTCCTACGTATGAGCAAGGAGTCACCCATCAAGGTACTGACTTTGCCCGTAGCTACTCAACCTGGGAGACCCAGAAGCAATACACCTACTGCATTCTCATCGTTGTCAGTACATTGATGTTAATCTTTTTTCAGACACCAATGAAATACTTGTTCTAGTATTGATATCATAAATTTTACTGCTAGACGTAAATTAAATGTTGAAATTTTTCTATTTTTTATTCCTTTTGTAGACTACTAATTCTTTTTATACATTAATTGATTCTCTTTTTTTTCTCGTCTTCAATTAAGTAATTTTTTTTTATGTTCAAATTTTTATTTTTCTTTGTGAATGAAGTGGAAATAACATTCATTTTGGTTTTTTGACCGGATATTTCATGATCAACATTGCTGGTTTTTTAACTTCATTTTTTTGGGGCCAGGGGAGGTTGACTTTTTAGTAGGATTTTTTGTGAAAACAAATAGAAACGGGGATCAACAAATGTACTTATCCAGGTTTTCTCCCCGGGGGGATTTTTGCCTCTTTGCCATAATATGTAGCCTGGTACAATATATAATCGAGCACTCCTTTCTTGTAATACTCTCTCCTCTCTCTCTCTCTCTCTCTCTCTCTCTCTCTCTCTCTCTGCTGTGTTGCATCGGCATAGCATTTGCTTCTCCGCGAAATCTATCGTAGATTTGTTTTTTTCGTTTCCATAACAAATGTTCCTATACTGTCGTGGGGATAATTATGCTACACATGCTTATGGCATTGCTGCTGTAGCTGAAAAACCATGAGTAAATAATTTTTTGTTGCCTTGATATACACGGAGAGAATTTTACGCGAAAAATTACTATGTTCACATTGCGGTGTGGAACCATATCGCCACTTCTGAGCAAAATTGACTATGTTTTGAATAGAAAAACATAGTAAATTTCTTTACAACGACCAACATGGTACAACACCGCAATGTGAACATAGTAATTTTTCGTATAAAATTCTCTCCGTGTAGACATTTCTCTCCGTGTGAATTTAGCCGAGTTATCCCAAGTATATGCATAAGGTAAAGGGCCCAATACTTAGCGATGTGTAGATTGGGATCGCGGTATCTTTTTTGTCCTATTCAATAACGGAGGATCGTTCCATCGAGAGGTTCATAGACCCCAAGCTCCGGTTCAGTTTTCCATACATTAAAGATTCGCGGTAGCGATTCGAGGCAAGTACATTTTTGAATAAAAAAAAAAAAAAACAAAGACATGATAGCTGCCACGATCTCTATACAGCAAAGACCGTATTCTAATTATTTATACGCCTATCTTGCAATTAAATGGTCATTTCAATACTCTATTGCAATATAAAGACGCGATCATGTGTAACATTTTTATTTTAATCACCGGATATTGGTATAAATTGGATCTAGGAGGAGAGCGACAGACATTACAGCAAAACCCATGGTATTCCATTCAGATCGAACACCTTGGATTCTCCAAGAATCATGAGTATGATGAAAGAACGGTTAGCACATACCATGATTTCAAAAAAATGCCGATACACTGATTACAATTCGTAAATTTCATGTCTATTAGAATCAACATACACCAAATTATATTTTTGTTCCTAAAAAAAAAATTTCCTCTACACAAATAAGAAATTATACTTTATACGAGTATATATTAAAAAAAAATGTCTACAGATGAAAAACAGTATCAATGAAAACTGCCTTCATGAGAAATAAGCAAAGAACGTTATTTCAATTATGAATTATGTGATCGTAGTATCTTTACGAGATCAGCGAAGGCGAAGTAGACTGTGTCATTTCTTTTATAAGAGCTTCCCGTTCTTGTTCGGTACGCTCAAAAAGAGATAAATAATATTTATGGATATATTACGATAATAATATGACTGGGTTATACCGTCAACATTAATAAGTGCAAGATTTAAATAAGCCGTGCGCTTGAGAGGGCATCATTACGGTAGATAACAGTCATGACAGACATGCCTCTATTGTTCACCATACCACTAATTAACGGACTAAAGGTAAATATATTAATAGTTAGTAAATATAATATAAATTTGGAGAAATAAAGTTAGGAACTCAAATTTAAAGGCGTTCATATGTCTTATGAAAAATGAACAACGAACAAAAAAATAAATTCAGAAATATTTTATAGAACCGGATATACGATGGGATTTTGTGGACTTTGAAACAAACAACCCAATATTCCATGAAGGTAGTATTGGATGAATAAAAGTAATCCATAAAAATATGTCGATGAAGGATCCCTCACTTGCAGCAATGGGAAATGAAACGTAGTAAAATAAAATGAAGATTATAGAAATGAGGGGCTGTCGCGAAAACCTGTCGAGTGGAGAAGCACCCAATTCGATCGTTCGGACTTAACTCAGACTTGCCAAAAGAAGTGCGAAAGATAAAAGGAAAAAGGAAGATACAACTAGGGGAAGAAAGGTATTGAGAGAAAAAGCGAGCTTATCCCGATAAGTCCAGTAATAAAATCGGCGTTTTGTTGGTCGTTGGAGAATACAGTATAAGTACCACCCACCCTCAAGCTCGCTTTAGCTTCAAATCTATCGAGAGCCATCGTCCGTAACGTTGGTGCCGGGGAGAGGGAGAGCTTGCTTCTGCCGGTAGGATTGGAATGAACGCATTCGAATAGCCAATTGAAAGTTTTCACGAAGGATCTGTTTGGGGAAACCGCCAGGAGGCCATTCAGCCAGTCCATCATGACCTTGCCGGACTAAGAGGCTCTCCAGTTTTCTACCACAGCTATCAGCACAACCGAGCTTTCAAGTCGTCCTCTCTACCTTTCTCTGTAAAATTTGTTCTAATATAACTCTTTTTTCTCTAGCTCACTGCTCTGTTGGAGCTCTGGACGAAGGTTCCTTTTTCATTGGAAGTCTCATTGCCTTTTTCCCGTCTTTCAGTCCCCTAAGCTTGCAGTACGTTCTCGACCATCGATTGAGCATAGACCCAGGGGTCCGGTCAATGCTCACGAAAATTGGCTTCTAAATCTTGCGGCTGGAATGAAGCCGCTGCTCTCTCTCTCTCTTTCTCTCTCTTTCTCCCCCTCTCCCTCTCTCTCTCTATTTATAATTTATTTATAATTGATAATTTTATAATTTACCATTTACAAAATTATATTTGCACAAGTTTACGTTTCTTATTTAAGTTCTTATTTATATGTTTGCATTATATGGCTACAATAAGTCCACCTAACAATATGTTTGCAAGCACATTGTTTGCTATTGTAAGGAGGCTCAACCTTACCAATGAAATATATTCTGTTTGTAAATTTTGCCTTATGGTAACCGCCAAGGCTTAAACATTAAACAATCTATCAATCAATCTCTCACCTTCTCTCTCTCTCCCTTTCTCTCTCCCTCCCTCTCTCTTCCTCCCTCCTGCTCTCTCTACCTCACTCTCTCTCTCTCTCTCTCTCTCTCTCTCTCTCTCTCTCTCTCTCTCTCTCTCTCTCTCTCTCTCTCTCTCTCTCTATCTCCCTCTCTCTCCCTCCCTCCATCTCCCTCTCTCCCCCCTCTCTCTCCCCCCTCTCTCTCCCCTTCTCTCTTCCTCTATCCCTCCCCCCCCTCTCCATCACTCTTCCTACTCACTGCATCCTCAGGCGAGTTCCTCCTTAAGGAGATCGATTAGACGCTTCGCTCGCGTCGAAATTTCGACAGGAAAATTTGTCCATACCGTTCAACCGATTGCTATGAAAATTGAACTGTGAATACAGTGTTATGGCACAATTGGGCTGACATAAGGATTTTGCAAAACTAAAAAAAAAACCCATATACATGCATGACCTATATGAGCCGTACGAGTTCCGAGCGATCCCGTTCTCTTGAGTGTGAGTGGTGCTAACACACACTCAACACACACGTGGCAAACGTCATTCATCAGGTTTCTCGTGATAGCTTGTTGCGAGCTCTGCAGTACCGCCAGGAATGGGGGACGGTGGTGAAGTGTTCCGTCGACTGACCCATCCCTTTAACTATCCTTTCAATCGACCTCAGACTTCCTCTACTTTCCCACATTGGTGGTAATGAGAAACTACCGAGGCACACGCATTGTCGAAGTCCTACGATGAAAAAGGTACGAACTTTTTTCATCGTTCTCTCTTGTAACGTACAACCCAGACGGGTGGGTCCACATCACGCCTTGGATACCACAAATTGCCCGTAGGACCCTACCACCATGAGACGATACCTTTTTTTAATTCACAGAGTCTAATAAGTTGCTATTTGGTGGTCGACATTGAAATTAAAAAAGTAAGATTGTTGGAGCAGAGGATGGTTGGAATAGTATTTGTAAAAAAGTAGTTGCCGAACTGAATTGACGGAACGAGGCAGCAGATGTTGAAGAATCAGAAAAGAGAACCTTCTATCGGCGTAATGAATACCTTCTATCGATTTATTGAATATCAGAAAAGGTATCCGGATTTCGTGCCTGTTCTCAAAGTCTGACAAATCTCTTTTCAAAATCCGAATATTAGCTGTACTTCTCTATTTTACCAGTTAGTTATGTCTACACACAATATCGGAATTTTTAAAAATTGCGTCTGGTGTCCTAGAAGGGATGTTTTTTTTATATCCAACAGGTCACCATTTCTTCCAAAATTGAGATACCTTAATAAACAAAAAAGTACTTACTTTGGGTTTTTGTAACCAATCGCCCCCACGATTGTTACTTCCACGGCCCAAGGTCCTTCCCTCTTAGCCTCCCCACTCTTTCCAACTATTCCTCTACTCTTCCCTCCATTCTCCCACACGTGCGGCTACAGCCGACTTATTCCCGCACTGTATCGCATTTACCGAGGGCGAAGGGAAACTGCAGAAAACCTTGCCGATACAGCCGGTGCCCGATTAATCTCCACGGGTGGCAATGCGAGCACGCTCAAGTACGGCCACCAGAGGCGCTCAGGCAGGCACCTCCTCAGCTGTGATGCAATGAGCCAGCTAGTGCACGGCTAGAGAGCCACCATCCGCACGTTGAGAACCGTCCAAGGGAGGCCACCAAGCCGTACACCGACCGCTCATGCATCACAGAGAGGTGTTTGGCCATGGATTTATGAAGGTGGAATCCGAACCACCCGGGATTGCAGCAGTAACACTTGAAAAATTTTCCAATTTTCATTGGTGTTTTGGCCGGGATTCGAACCCGGGACCCGGGGCGTGCGAGTCCGAGTCCTTATCCACCGGACCAACCGCTCTCCCCAATAAAAAAAAAAGTATTTTTTTCGTTTTTTTTTTCATTGAAAAAATCGGTGTTTCCAATGTTTTTGTGTAAAAATAAGCCGCTTTAAAGAATATTGAAGATCAATATTTTTGAGTATTTTGGATACTTTACAAAAACAGCAGTAGCACTTTTTATATTGGGAGCTGAGACTCCAAAAGTCCTCGTACGTTTCGTATTTCAATCTCCTTCAAAATGACATTCCGGTTTTCAATTAATCTCCATTTTTCGATATTTGTCGAATTTTTGAAGTTCTTGATCGACTTTCAGCAATTTTTCCATCTCACCCATTTTTTATATACCACTTTTTGCCCACTGCGTAATAAACAATGCATCAAAAGCCTATATAGCCTAATTATTCGAGGTTAACTTTTGGTCATATTCCTTTCGTCATAGCTTATGTATGTTCTGCCTACATGTAATTATACCATTGCTCCAAGTCTTTTTAACTTTTTTCTATTCATTCCATTTTCTATTCCCTTTATGTCTTTGTCCTCTCAATAACCTCGTGAGACCTTCTGCTTTTCTTTTTTACTACACTCAAACAATTCATTCTGTGGAATAAAAGTGGGTCGTTAAATCACTGCCCCATGAGGTTTTTCTACTTGGTATAAAGGAAATACTCGGACGTTCAACAAAAGCTGAACGTAGTCCTGCGAAAAAGAAAATTATCTTGTGTTACAGTAAGAAGGTTAATTTTCTGGCCTTAAGAAACCATTCTGCCTCATGACCTAATTTATGTAGACAACTCAGATTTTTTCCTCCGTTTATCATTTCGAAAACTTTACTTTAAGAGGGAACGCCACTGTGACGAGCCAAACAATTTTATATTTCTATTTTGCATTTTTTTGCTGTATTCATGTTCAAAAGGTGATATGACATAATATCACAGTCAAAATATCACACGACAATATATCACGGACAAAATATCACACCACAAAAAATCACCGGGAAAAGATATCACCGCGATAAAATATCACACGAAAAAAAATCACGGCGATAAAATATCACACAACAAAAATATCATCGCAATATATCATAGCCAGGCATGAATTTTTCAAATTATTCCAATTTATAGATGTTCAATGTTGTATGAATGATAAATGACGGATCATTTAATCATTCGAAACAACCACATTGTAAATTCCTTTTGATTATTAAATTGACTGATTATTAAACTACCAGGCCCCTAAAAAATCCCTTGTGAATGGCTGGAAATTCTCTGCTTTCTGAATATATTACGAGGGTTAACCGATGTAATATTCATCTCCAGTATGTGAACCAAAACTTATCACATAATTGAGCTCAAAGTGAAAGTTACGGTAGGACACCTCGATTTGTACCTAAATACTGCAATATTCGTTGGCGCACGTGCAAAGCCACGTGTGTACACTGTAAGTTAAGAGGGTGCAGGCTTAACTCCGTGTTCAAATAGTCACTCAAGGGTAGGTCACGGGAAAACGTGATCCCCGTGGCAAACCGCTGTTTACCAAAAAGGAGACCGAGTCCAAGATGAGGAGGTGGAAGCCTGGAGGCACAAGGGATCACATGCAAGAATGTTGATGTGTGCGTATGCCTGTGCGTGTACACGTATATTTGTTGACACTCATACAGTACACACTCGTAATGTGGATGGATGAGGGGAATGTTACCGCTGGTTTGTTAACTCTCGAGGGACAAACGTCTTCGAGAGTTGATCGATGCTCGCGTTAATCTTTCCTCAAGTTTGAGCATCCGGACGTTCCGGGTGGTCACCGCAGACCTCGAATAGCTTCCTGTCACGCTATCACTGTGCCTCACGAACCTTCTTCTCATGCTGCTAGCGTGACATTATGTATCTGTGGACAAAGCCGTGTGAAACGTTTCCTGCCGGAGAAAGAAAAAGAAGACAAGGGGAGATAGATATCGCAAAGATGAAAACAACGTCGGTGACATGGATCACAGATAACGAACCTTGTAATCAGTTCATCGTCTACCTTATCAGCTCAATCTTGTTTCCTTGGTACACTAAAGGAATTGATTTATCTTATCGTATGTTCAAAGCATACGAGACCAAAGCCTGCAAGATCAAAAGGCGACTGTGTGTACGCAGATGCGAAGCTTTGACGGTATACACCCGAAATCTCTGCGTTATGGGATTTCATATATTTATGAATGCATATATTCTGAATATGGAAACCAATCATTGGCCTTGAATTTTAGATACAGGGTGAAGAAATTGAATTTGGTACGTCATTTCTATTTCGTTTATGGATTATTTTCGTTTGACTTTTTCATTCATAGTTTAAATAAATGAAAACTACAGTTCACTCTATATACATATATACACGTATACATACACATACACATGTTATTTACATCAAAGTTCTCGATTTAAGTTGATACAAACAAGCCAGCAGACAGGAAGCGAATTGTTTGTTGTTATAAGCAAGACGAGAGTGCGATCCGAAATACGAGAAGTCTCTCTGAGCTTCCACCCTGCTCTTGAGACTTGAAAACTTCTACTACTATATCTCTAGTATTATTACTATATTGCTGGGTATCGAATGAACAAGAGGAACGACCGAAGAATCCTAAAGAAACAGTAGTCGAGGCGCCAGTCTGTTTGGTTTTATGAACGGGTTATGAGAAAAAGGTCGTTCTTGGAGTGAAGAAACGACGAAGGAACATCTACTATTTCAAATACAATATCTGGCAAGTGAAAATTATTTCTTTCTACTCACATCGATCATTGTTTTCCAATTTTCTCTCTGATACGAACTGCGATATTTGAGAAACGTTTATCTAATATATTTTTTTTTGTTTATACGACTTTGCGTTCAGTTGCATAAGGTTGTTATATTTAACGTTTATGAATAAATTATTTTAAATCTCTTCTCAATCTGTTTAATTCAGTATTATGATTTGGTTGAAACTTCAGGATTCCGATTCTTGAGATGAAAATTCCTTGTTTGCACGCATTGATACAAGGCAGGTCTCACAAGAATTAAGAATGAACCAGCATGAACAATTCATGGTGAGACGAACAACAACGAGGACTTGTACAATTCATTTAAATGTAGAGCATGGCAATTATTAAATCACTACAAATTCAGTATTTCATGAATCATAACTTGTAAATTTATATGGATTAAGACTGATTGATTTTTTAAAAAATTTTTCTTGTCGATTCGTTTCGAAAAGATGAAAACAAAACACATCGCTTCACGTCGATGATAGATAGATCTAACGTTTACTTCAATATAGGTATATGTATAATGAATGAACGGCATTGAATAAAAATATGAATTAAAGGATATCTTTGATATTGGATTTTATTTTATAAACATTTTAAACACAATCAAACCAAACGAACTTGAAATATGAATATCAAAATTCTCAAAGCACTTTTGGTCCTATATTTTATGACGTAGTGGCACTGTGCCCTAGCGGCTTCATGAGAAAAAGCCTAAAAGTAGGCTGGGTCAGCGGATGTGGAAGGTGTTACCTGGTTACATTTTCGACGGGGAGTTTTTTTTACAGTTGCATTAAGGATACATGTGTATAGATATACTCAAACCATGTATTTCGCATCGAACATCTGTCGAAAATTGGCCGTTTGAGATGTTGTATATTGAAAGCATTTTCGGCCTTTTCTTGGTCATCTTCGAACCACGTCAATTTTCATGCTAACCTACTATTTTTCTTTACAATCTAATTATAGAAGAGGCCGACAAGGTCTCAAGATTTGACGACCTCTATTCTATGGCGGAACGTTCCTCATATTTTTAAACTAACTAAGAGGATGATAAATTATGTTGCAGTTTTTCTAAACAATTACAGCGCTGAAGCTACTTGAGCCTAACTGGCTTGTGTTTTTCTAAGTTCTTAGAATATCCTTAGTATCCGGGAATTGTAATAAGAACACGTCGCTCCCAGCATCATTGCTATGTACGCCAGAAAGAAAGGATGCTTAATGTTGCGTCCCAAGCAGCATCTAGTATGGTAAATTGTAGTTTATTTGAATGTCTCACCATCTCTCTTTATTATTTGATTGTATTTGCATTTCACTGTTAGACGCGACGAATTGTTTCGTACCTGACTGCCATAAACGAAGGCTATAAACCCTTCATCTAGCAAGCTGGCAAGCACTCCGTCTAAACTATTGCTTTTTTGTTTCTTCATCCATACGGTGAACTTATGTTTTATTTCTGTAATGCACTACCCTACCGAATGACAATTTTTTGGATTTTTTAATCCTTGTGACCGTGGTAACAGACACGTTCGAATTTTAGTTCCTTAATCTCGGAGTTTCCCTCGAGTAAGGAAATTTTCCAAGTATGTCTGCCAATAATATAATTATATTATAGAGTACGCCCGCGTTTTAAGCCTGAACATATTTTCATTTTTTGTATTTCTAGTCAGTTTTTCCATCTAGCAAATTAAAACTGCAACTCTTCTGTGATTGGCGACTACTAGACCTCCTCTTTGGGATTTTTCTATCTTTTCAACCAATCATCTCTTTTTCTCTTCGAATAACGAAGTAGATGTTTCAACGCCTTCTTTTCGAAGGAACTTGAAATCGTCAATCACAGAAGGCAGTCTAGCGACAACTACGGAACTGTTAACTTCACATACACTGTCTTTATAAAACACAATCTCCGCTTGTAACAAACATCAGACTTGAAATATAGTGTTAAGTTTTTTCTCATTAAAGCACCGCGCAATATTAAGTTAGCGCGCGGGTTCCCGTATACGCATGAAGTCTTTTTTATTTGATGAAAGGGTGGTGAGTCTTAGAAACTCATCAGGTAACGTACCATCGAGACGAGGACACGGGACACTTAAAAATGTTTTGAAAAAAGGTCTAATAGAAGAAAGATGGTTAATAGACGAAAAAATTATCAGTGAATGACTTTTTAAAATAAAAAACAAAGCTGAGCTCTGCTCTGTGGTTTGAAGTACTTCGAACATGTGCAGGATTCTTAAAAATTATATTGAATTTTTTCTACTGATCCCGGAGTACACGGAGTGTGAACAGAAAAATACATAAAAAGATCCCTTCGAAAATCCCACGATATGAGAAATTTATTGTCGACTCCATAAGATGCTTCTTCAGGAGTACGTAAAGTATGAGAATTATATTATAGGCCGTTGAAATACATCGAAAGATACGGTGAACAGGAGCGAAAGACACAAAACACACAACGGCGATGTGTGCTACGCTTTTATCTTGGAGTGATATATGGTTGAGCTTTACTCCACTCCACATGGAAACCATTATACCACGTGGGTCTAATATATAATATATAGTGTGCCACTATTAAACGCGAGGCTACAAAGCTCTGCGATTTTTTCGATCCATGCAGTGAACACTTTTTTCATGTTGGTTTTTTCTAACTCTTGAATTGGCACCCTCAAATCACATCAAACGATATCTGGTATGTATTAGTTAATAGAAATGGAATACCTCATAGTCACAGTGGAGAAATGTATCCTGTTGCACGGTAGGGTTTCAAATACCGCATGAAGATACTTATACTGCACAAAAATGACGGCATCAATACATCTTCCAGTCCAATATTAGGGTTGAAAAGCTTATGGGGTGAATAAAAATAAAAGTACCTGCTTAACCTAGAAAATTATTTCGATATTTTTTATCCTCATTAACATGCTTCGACTTTGCGCAATGACTTTCAACTAAATTTAGCCTATTAACCTCGCAGGGTTATAGCTACCCTGGCTCGGCAATGAGAGAAAGAGGTCTAGAAAACTGTACTGGGCCCTCGAGTGTATATCTCGAGGGTTATAGCCAAGGGGGTCGAGGGTTCTGATAGAGTAAGAGAGTTCTTCGAGGTTTTTTGGGCCTCTTGCGAAGACTAATGACGTGGCAGGTCGAGTAAATCAGTAGGGAGAGTGACGATAAGTTTTTGCTCGTTACAGAGAGTAGCTGTCGGTGGGAGTTGCCTCTGTGGAAGCTCATTACTGCGTCTTTCTCCCTCCGTTTTTTTTTCATCTGTGACCCCACCCGACTATATTACACCATCAGGAAGACCCTCGTTCGACCTTTGCCGTCAGTCTTGCTTTTTCCATTTCACTCTTCCGTGACTCTCCTTATTCTCGAATCATTTCGAAAGGGTTGAAACTCGTCGCAAACATTCGTGTAATTTCGACGCGAAATATCGTCATATTTTCTTCGACTGTGATGACTATGATGACGATAATTCGACGCGAATTATCGTCATCATAGAAATGTATTAAATTGAATTACATTACACAATTTTAGAATTTTCAATTTCTGGTCATATTCTATGATCTCGAGGCTTTTAAGCTCATTTATTGTGTTCTATCATTTATGACGAAGTAATAAATACTTTGTAACGAATTATTGAGGTCAATTCTTAGTGCCTTAATGTGAATATACCAGAAAAATGAATTTTTTTTCGTAAATGCACAAGCCAATCAGGCGTTCAATTAATATACTCACTCGCAGATTTTCGTAGCTGGTGAGAATATAACAAAACGTACCCTAGTTGAAAGTTTCAGCCTATTTTGATGGACTTTGACTCCATTTGAGCCTAACTTGAGGGTGCTTAATGCTAAAGGTAAATTTGTGACAGAAAATTCCAATGCCACAAAAACTCAACTTCGCTCTCTTGTTTTGTTTAATTTATATTTTGAATTATGGGCGCCAGTCGCCAAAGCGACACAATACAAGAGAGAGAAAAGAGCCATTGACCGGCTTGGTTACAGCGGAATGGGCGCGGTTAATCGTAGTCAAAAGTCTGAAATATTATTTCGCTGATCAATTCTAATGTTAAAATTTTAGCGATCTTCAAATTGTGAAGGCCGCAAAAATTTCTCTTACCGAAGTCAAAAACAGAGCAAATCGAAATAGTGAAGAAAAGGTAAACACGGGATAGCACTCAAACTTTGAGTGTTACGAAGCAGCTCACTCAACACCGGACAATAGATCCAAAAGGAAAAAAGAACTGTTTGTCAAGACACTGGTTGTCGCACGAAATCTCCAGAAATTCCAAAATATTAACGTGCGAAATTTGAACGTAATAGTTTAATCACTTTAACAAAATAAATTTTCACCAAAATTGCAAATTTCTTTCTTACTATTTTATACTGGAAGATCCGGAAAAATAAAAATTATTCAACAGAAACCTGCTCAATTTTTCTACAGATGTTAACCCATTAACGCCGAGGTGATCAGAATTTTTACTAACTTTTCAACGTGTTTATTTATTATGTTATCGGACCAAAAAAATAATGCAATACCTCTATTCCTACGCGGAATTCGATGCTCTTTCAGAATCTGAGCTCAAAATTTCGATTAGACACCGAGAAAAAAAAATATGGCCGATTTAAACGTGAAAAACGTGAAAATTTTCGAAAAAAAATTTTTTTCGCATTTTTTTTCACAATGATACCGCAAAGCTATCAACTTTTTACAATGATCAGAGGTGATCATGGCACTCGAACATTAAGAGGAATTTTTTTCAGAAAAATTCATCGACGCGTTTTTTCAAAATGGCGGCGAGAATGAAAAAAATTTATAAAAATCTTAATCTATCGGTTTCTTCAAAACTATAAACTTGAGAAAAAAATTTCTTAGAACAAAAATGGCTTAAAATTAGTCGAAGAATACTCTTAAATTTTTTCAGAATGTTTGAAAACAATTTTTAATTTTCGAAAATTTCAAAAAATCCAATTTTTCAAAAATACCTGAAAAATTTTTGGAAAAATTTGAGAGTGTTCCTTGACTAATTTTAAGACTTTTTTGTTGTTAAAAATTCTTTCATAAAGTCTATAGGTTTAGAGAAAAAAAATTTTCTTGAATGGTACATAAAATTTTGTTTCTATCTACCACTACAAAATTCACGAACAAACTCGTATATCCTTTCACTTGTGCATGGACACATATGTTGTATACAATTTTTACATGAATTATAGGTAAAGCATATAAAAAAAATATTAGTTTTCACTTTTTCAATACATTTGTTATGTCACGAAAACGTTCAAAATCTTCTGCTTCATTGCATGCAGAGTATGAATCAGATTATTCGGATAGTGATTCCGACGAAAACATTTTGATTCCGAATGCAGACAATTCAGGCTCCGATGATTCTGATTCCGATTGTGATTCGATATCTGATTCAGATTCTGAACATGAATTCACAATATCAAATATTACTTATAAAAAAGCTTGTGCTACTTATTCTGAAAACTTAGATAAACTTGAAAAAAATCACGAATTCATTTGGATCGATGGCGAGAAATCATATCCAAATACTTGTGAAGAAACAATATTATTATCTGAAGCTACAAAAAAGAATATACAGGCGTGCGAGCCTTTCCAATTGTTTGAAACCTTTTTTTCCGCCGAAATGAAACAATATATAATTGATGCGACTAAAGAGAATAATTATGATCTGAAATTATAAGATCTTGACACTTTTATAGGTATAGTTATTTTCAGTTCATTCAATAAAAGAAAGTCTCAGAGAGATTATTGGTCATCTGATCCATTCTTATCTAGTGAAATTGTTTCTTCTGCAATGACTCGCGATAAGTTTGAAGAAATCAAGTCTAAAATAAAATATTCAAAAGCTGAAGACAAGGATCCAAACGATAGAGGGTGGAGGGTTCGTTCGATGTTGAAACTTTTCCAAAACAACCTCCTAAAGTTCGGAATATGGAAAACTTCTATATCTATTGATGAAATGATGGCCAAGTCTTATGCAAAAACTGTTTTGAAACAATTTATTCGAGGGAAACCAATAAGGTTTGGTTTGAAATTTTGGGGTTTATGCACTTCAGACGGCTATCTACTAAATTTAGATCTATATTGCGGTAAAAATTCCCAAACCGGAAACAAATTAGTAAAATGTGCTTTAGGTACTCGTGTAGTATTGCATTTATTAGAACCTTTTTTTCGGCTAATAAATTATAATAAAATCCCTGCATTTCATTTGTACTTTGATAATTTTTTTACAAATATGGATTTAATTTTACACTTGCAAAAATTACGTTTGAAATAAACTGGCACTATCAGAGACAATCGAGTCAAAGAAAAGAATATACTTGAAAAGAAAGCTCCACGAGGTACTTATATTGTAAAACATGATCGAAATAGTGGCATAAATTTCATCACTATTATGGATTCGAAGCCCGTTTCAATAGCTTCAACTGCTGCAGGTGTAAGTCCACTATCAACTTCGAGAAGATATAGTTCAGAGGCTCGATCCAAAACTGATATACCTTTTCCGCAAGCTTTTCATTTGTACAACAAATTTATGGGTGGTGTTGACGTGCATGATGGACACTGCAATAATGTACTTCCAAGTATACGTTCCAAAAAATGGACATGGGTCGTTTTTATAAGATTTATACAGGCATCCATTACAAATGCCCACGTAATTTTCAATGCTACACGTGATGGAAAGAAAAAAAGTGGAATAAAAGAGTTAACTACTTCAATTGCTAAATATTATATTCAAAAAGGTCAAACAAGTAAAACACTTCATACACGATCTAATAGGGACAAATTAAAAAATTGTTCAAATGAAAAATGTCCAATAAGAACAAGGATCTATTGTGAAAAATGCAATCTATATGTATGCAATAATTGTTGGGCAAAAAAGCACTGATAAAAGAAATGTTAAAATGAAAGACAAGAAGACTCACGAAAAGAAGCACTCCGAAACGTGAGAGGCAAGGGGACTCACGAAAAAAAGCACCCCGAAACGTGAGAGGCAAGGGGACTCACGAAAAAAAGCACCCCGAAACGTGAGAGGCAAGGGGACTCACGAAAAAAAGCACCCCGAAACGTGAGAGGCAAGGGGACTCACGAAAAAAAAGCACCCCGAAACGTGAGAGGCAAGGGGACTCACGAAAAAAAAGCACCCCGAAACGTGAGAGGCAAGGGGACTCACGAGAAAAAAGCACCCCAAAGGAGACAAAGTTCTACCACGTCCACGCCGTTGTCTCTGGGTAATGCTAAGAGTAGAAAAAAACAATGTATATGCACAGAATCAGAAAAGAAGTAGTCAAGGAACACTTGAAGGAAATTTTTCCAAAAATTTTTCAGGTATTTTGATCATTGTAAAAAGTTGATAGCTTTGCGGTATCATTGTGAAAAAAAATGCGAAAAAAATTTTTTTTCGAAAATTTTCACGTTTTTCACGTTTAAATCGGCCATATTTTTTTTTCTCGGTGTCTAATCGAAATTTTGAGCTCAGATTCTGAAAGAGCATCGAATTCCGCGTAGGAATAGAGGTATTGCATTATTTTTTTGGTCCGATAACATAATAAATAAACACGTTGAAAAGTTAGTAAAAATTCTGATCACCTCGGCGTTAATGGGTTAAAGAGAATAAAAATATAAAAATTCTCACGATAATTTTTAACCACGTGGTCCTATTATGAGCCTCCAAATGTTACCAAGCCCTACATGAAACCTGATACTCCTACCTATCAAGTACAGTTAGGTTTATCTCTTCTTTAGAATCCCATTGAAACTAATGAGCAAGTTTCTTTTTTCGATCACTACGTGGCGAAGAACGCTACAGGCTTTGTCACCTACGCACTACCCTACGGGGGACATAAATTTCGAGAGTCGCATCAATTTCATCGTTGCAACTGATTCTATCCAAGAATTTAGTAGCGAACCTTTTGTACTATGCATCGCAGTCTAGCAAAAAATACTAGACTTTCCCACATAGCCGGGGAATCATATTGTCTGTCGACATGTACACATTTTTTAAATTAATCCTATGTATATCAATGGAAAAAAATCATTCAGGACAAAAGCATTTGCGACGTAGGTGAGCACATATTTAAATTATATACCTATACATTTTTTTAATTTATATTGTTTTGTTTTATATATTATACTCCCGTACGTTAATTACGTTGGCTAAATTGCCCACGTACGGTATATACAGTGTGATTCAGGAAGGCTTTCCGACCGGGTACCCTTAGGTTCGGGACAATATTTTAAGCAACTCTACTTAGACCATTTTGTTTATTCATAATAGTTTTTAAATGGCAAACAATAGAATTTACTTTTTTCAAGCCAATAGGAAGGTCCCTTTCCGTCATGATGAGCGACACTTCAGAGTCGTCTAATCTGAGGGCTAAGGCGGGGCTCATGCTCGCATTCTGTGCGAACATTTTTGTCTTTTGTTTTAAAGTCAATGTTTTCCTTTCGTATGACATTAGCACCGTGTTGCGAAGGGCGCGATGACAGAAGTGAATCCAAATGTTTCTCGTCCTTATTTTTTATTCTTAGAAGTTAACACATCGATCCCCAGCTGATACGATTTTTCGATTAGAACTGCAACTCTCACACAGATTATTTGATAAATTGTCAATGTAGAATAAATATTGATTTTAAACAACGATAATGTAGGAAAGTTATAAATTGTAATTATTGAAACAACCCGTGCGTTAATTCAGTTGAGGCTGCGAAAAGGCCCCGATCAGGATTCCCTAATTTAGTTAGAGCCCTTGTGCGGAAACCCATAATGGCTCCTGAAAGGGCGGTCACGTTTTTTAACGGGATACACTACCTAGAGGCCCGAAAAAATGGCCAAATTCTAATTTTTTTTCTGGGAAACGGTTGGTGAAAAAGAAACGCATTTTATTTAACACAAAGGTATATATATGAGGAGCCTTTAAAAAAACCACCATAAAATACAGAAAAACAACAAAAACATGGCCGCCGGCAGATGATGAAAGTTTTCTCGCGACGTTTAGTGGTGAACACTCTCCAGCTTAACGATCCATCTGAAATCTAAAAACCAAACGAGTTATTCACGTTAACAATAAATATGAGTCGTTGGCGATTGTCAATTTTTACTATCATTTTTTTTAACAAAGCGGCGACGAATTGAAACTCGAGCATACAAAATCAATGAAAAAAGTCATCATTTTTACGTAACTATTTAAAAATGAAGATTGATCTTAAAAAAGTGAGATAGTCAACGACCTTTAAATGTTTCTCATTGTATTTCCTGTAAATTTGGAAACAATCCATCAAGTGGTTCTTGAGATATCAAGTCCACTGACTTGGAAAACAGTGTTTCGAGAAAAATGCGTTTAAAGTTTGAAGTATGGTGCTGCTCCGCTCGCCCGGCCGACTGTTAGAAGCTGTAGCTTATTTAACTTTAGGAATATTTTAATGAAATTTTCAGGGAATATAGCTAAAGGGTGATACTATCGAATAAAAATATTTCTGGAAAATGCAATTTTTTGACTCACCTAGGTAGATGTAGCCCGTTAAATAAGGGCCTTTAAGGGAGGAACACTATTGACAAACTTCAAAAAATCGATTCTTTTCCATAAAATTCAATGATTAAACGAACTTACTTGTAAGTGAAGTTCTATTATGATTGTATGTAACACCTCTTCCAAATAGATCAACCGTAGTCCCACTACTCCATGCAATATTGCCACAATCTATAAAGCTATCAAGAGACTCGGTAGAGTCTCGGGACAAGTACATTGGCAGCTCTGGCGTCTGCTGGCCCGAGGCTCGCCGAGTCTATACTTTCTCTGAATAAAGCGATTCGCGGTGGTAGGGATAAAATTGGTATGTCATTTTGTCGAATTATGGAGCTCAGGAGCCATTTGATGCCTTGAAAATTGAGCTCAGGAGCCGTTAGGTATTTTGAAAATTGAACTAGAGATTAATAGAGAAATTCTCCTTCAATTGAGCCTAAAATCAGCATGATTGGTGGCGTAATTGCTGAGAAAAAACTTTGCACAGGCTCAAGATTATGCTAAAATCTCTAACACATCGATGGATTCGTTGTGTCTGTACATGCGCGCGCCCCAACACAAGCAAGGACGATTTGTTGCCTTCCAGCTCTATGATTGGTTGCTACCGAATCCACGTTATTTTATATATCTGTAGCGTGAATCTGTCAGTTGTGATGGTCATAAAAAAACGGAGTTTCGACTTTACGAAGTGCGGGACAAAGACAATAAATAAAAACGTTCATCGCATAGTTCAGTGTAAAATAATAAACTCTATTTTGTTAAAAGTGATTGTGTGATCAAGTCTCTGATTTGATTTATCCATTCTGTACATCGGAACGTACCAGCAAAGTTTTGAAACCCGATGTGACGGAATTACGAGCCATTTAGATAAAGTTGTAAAATGTTAAATTTTATAGTTCAGTGAAAATACCATCCGATAATACCGGTGAAAGTATTTTCGTACGTTAAAAATAATTTTTACTATAATAACGCATGCTTTTATAGGATTTGCGATAAAAAACATAACCTGAACCGCTAGTCTGTTTGAGTGTTAATAAATAACGAAATGCATAATGACATTGATAAATTAAGAAAAAAAGTTATGTCGGAATTCAGCGGGAAAAAGGGTTGAGTATTGAATTTATACGATCAAGTTATATGTCTGCCAATAACATTTATAAGTATTTTGATACCCAGCGACAAAAATAGTTCTGATAACCTATATCTCCGAATTTTTTTTTCCAATCTTAAATTTTATTCCTTTATGAGGAAATAGTACGCAAATATGATGTTGATGAATTCAAATAAACTATCGAAATTTTAAGTGAAATAAAATGTGTACAAACTAAATTTATTGTGGAATGGTTATTTAAAAAAATTGTCCTATTTTTTTCCATTTATTTCAGGTTTGCCCTACGGTCACTTTTTTTGGCTCATTGGTATGCAATGGTTCCATCCCAAGTATGTGTATTTCTAGTTCTTCACTTTGACTGTGGCAACATGAATTAAAAAAATTTGTTACAGTCTGGCTGCTCATTTCTACATGGGATCAAAATTTCTGTCTCCGTGACGCAATGGATACATTCAAACATTGAAAAATTTTGTTGGGCCCAATGAATGTTAAGTTTTTCATCAATTTTCCGCTTTGGTTGTAGCGTTATGAATGCGAAAAGTTGTTTCAAGAAGGCCTTGGGTATACTTTTTCTGATGGCATCAAAATTTGTATCACTTAAATGCAACGAATACCTATAAACTTTGAAAATTTAGTAAAGTTAAATGTGTGCCAAGTATTTCAACTTTTTGTCTCTGATTGTGGTAAAATAGGTTTTGTGATAATAAATTCCACAAATTGTTTCAGAAAGTCTTCGGGTGCTTTCTTTTCGAGAGTATCAGAATTTATGTCATTAAAATGCAACGGATACCTACAAACTTCGAAAACTTTATAAAGCGACATGTGTGCTAAGTATTCCCACTTTTTGTCTCTGACTGTGGTAATATGAATTGAAAAATTTGTGACAAAAAGTCTCCATTCGCTTGTTGCTGGATGGGATCAGAATTGCCATCTTCGGAACACTATGGATACATCCAAAATTTCTAAATTTTGATGGATTGATAAATTTTGTCCACTAGATTCTTTCGCTTTGTCGCTTTAGTTGTGGCATAATAAATTTTGAAAAGTGGTTTCAGAAAGTCTTCCAATGTTCTTTTTCTGATTTTATTAAAGTTTGTATCATTTGATTGCAACAGATACCTACAAACTTTGAAAATTCTGTGAAGCGATGCGTGTGGTAAGCATCCTCACTTTTTTCTTCGAATGTGTCATTATAAATTGAAAAATTCGTTATAAACAATCTTCATTCGTTTATTCCTGGATGGGATCAAAACTGCTGTCTTCGGAACACTATGGATATATCCAAAATTTTTAATTTTTATTGAGCCCGATTGTTTCACTTTGTCACTTTGATTATGGCACAATAAATTTTGAAAAGTGGTCTCGGAAAGTCTTCCGATCTTCTTTTTCTGATTTTATCAAAATTTGTATCATCAGATTGCAATGGATACCTACAAGCTCTGAAAATTCTGTGAAGCGATATGTGTGAAGAACACCTTGGCTCTGAATGTGGCATTATGAATTGAAAAAATTGTTACAAAAAATCTTTGGTTGCTCATTTCTGGATGAAATGAAATTTCAAAACACAATGGATACATCCAAAAATGTTGAATTTTGTTGAGCGCAATGTGCTGTATGCTTTTTTACTTTTCTGCTTGAGTTGTGGCACAATAAATTTGAAAAGGTGTTTCATAAAGTCTTCGGGTGCTCTTTTTCCTGAAGTATCAAAATTTTTATCATTTGGAATGCATCGGATACTAAAAAACTTTAGAAGCTTTGAGAAGCGACAGATGTGTTGTGTATTTCCAAGTTTGGCTGTGATTGTGGCATTATAAATTAAAAAATCATGATTCAGAAAGATTTTCTCTAGTCACTCTGGCTTTGATTTTATCAAAATTGACACGAAGATAATGCAACTGATACAAGCAAACTCGTTGGCATGATCCTGATCTAAGTGTGTTTGCTTTGTTGAATAATTTGTTTTAAAATACCTATAACATACAATCTGAACCTGTCACTATATTCAATGAGAATATTAAAATAGCTGTAAGTTTTCATTATAAATGGTATTTACAAAAATCATGTTTTCACCTCGTTGTCAGTAAAAATAAGACTACAGGAACGCATAAACTTTTTTCACAGTGGATTCGATATGTTTTCTATTTCTATACAATTACTTAAAATTGTATTTTTGATGTTTCATTTAATAAAAGTACAACATAATAAATAATAAAAAATACAACATAATGTACAGAAGTTACTACTATTCAAATATGTTTATTCGATGAAAACGAATTTATAGCTATAAAATCTACAGAAAAATTCTGTCTGCCTTGAAATCGCGCTCAAAAAGTTTGTGAACTCAATTAGTTTTTGGAAAACTAATTTGTTTTCAATAATTCATTTCTCAGGCGCCTAGGTTCTGATGTATATGAGTCTGAATCCAGGAGGGCGAAGCTATATGCCAACAAAATTTGATTGGCTTGCTAATAGAGAAAACATTTCCAGATTGGGAATTTCCCCCCTTTCCTGCCAAGTTATAATCGAATAATACCCTACTAACGAATAACTAACATCTCGACAATACCTTAAGCCTGTAGTTAACTCTTTCGAAAACATTATAACTTTGTTCGTTATCACAGCAACGAAACGTTCCTATATTCAAATAACCCCAACAACAATAAATTTATGGTGGGAAATCTGTCCCATTCCCTTATGTCGAATTAGAAGAGTGAATAGTACTGATTCCTGTCACTGATATAAGTCGATGATGTAACGATACGAACACGTTGTAATTTTATTTGTTACGTACAGACTCTATTGGAGTCTATATGAAGTGGAATATTTGAAAATACCATAGAAAAAAGAAGTGATATCAAATAGCAAAAATCCCCTCCCAGGGAAAAAAAACCCGGACGATGTACATTGGTCGTCCCTCGTTTTCCTATAATATCACGAAAAATCGTACAAAAGATCCAAAACTCCACTGAAAGCAATTTTAAAAAGTGTTTACCTATTTTTTCATTCCGAAATCACAATAAATTTTACCTTGGGTTTGTTTCCACAGAAAAAACAGTAGTTGAATCATTAAAAAATTAGCGTAATGAAGATGAGAAAATACTACTTATAATTGGTATGTAAGAAGTATTAATAGTCTAGAAAAGAAGGTTACTGTCTAAGTTACGTGCAGCAGTAAAATTTATGATATAAATACTTGGACAAGTATTCCTTTGGTGAAACAGAAGATATCAACATCGACGTACTAAGAATACTTAACAAAATTGTTAAATTATAAATATTATAAATTGTAAATGTTGTAAAATTATGTTTAAATACATGTTACGAGTACTTGTCCGACCCATAACTTTTTATTAAAATTGCTAATTCAAGTAAAAATCAAATTAGAGGTGGAGTCATGTGTTGTATTTCAGCAGCAGCAACTTACAAGAAAATCAATTCTTCTCCAAATTTCACGATACCCTTGTATCATGCACAATATTTGATGTCGATTCATTTAGAATGAAATCCTGTTCGTAGTCGTCATAAAATATAATAAATTTTAATAAAAAGTTATGGGCCGGACAAGTACTCTCAACATGTATTTAAACATAATTTTATAACATTTACAATTTATAATATTTATAATTTAACAATTTTGTTAAGTATTCTGAGTACGTCAATGGTGATATCTTCTGGATCACCAAAGGAATACTTGTCCGAGTATTTATATCATAAATTTTACTGCTGCACGTAACTTAGACAGTAATCTTTTTTTTCTAGACTATTCATACTTCTTACATACCAATTATAAGTAGTATTTTTCTCATCTTCATTAAGCTAATTTTTTAATGATTCAACTACTGTTTTTATCTGTGGAAACAAATTCAAGGTAAAATTTATTGTAATTTCGGAATGAAAAAATAGGTAAACACTTTTTGAAATTGCTTTCAGTGGCGTTTTGGATCTTTTGTACGATTTTTCGTGATATCATAAGAAAACGAGGAACCACCAATGTACTTGTCCAGGTTTTTTTTCTCCGGGAGGGGATTTTTGTTATATATATATAGCATATACGTAAAATGTATTCTTCTCATAGTTTTCGGTATATTTTTCAATAAGAAGAATAATACTTGAATTTTGTTGATAAAAAAATTGTGAAACAATTACAGAGTCGATTTTTTCATTCCATACCCAATGAAAAATTTAACTCGACAAAGTATAACGGTAACGCTTATTAGAAGAAACCATTCGATTTCGAAGATCCATTCATTCCAGATGTTTTTTTTTACTAATAATATAAACAATATCAAATATTTTGTATATCCTTTGCTGTAAAAATAATCCTAAATAAATTTTTTCTTGCACCTAAAGAATCAATTGATCATGTTTTATCGATATTTTGGTGTATTTTCTTCAATAGACCATGCAAAAAATATCCTTTTTGATACAACAATTTTTCTGCATGTGTTACCACTTAAATAATTCGAGAAAAAAAAAATTAATACATTAGAACCTTCCATTAAAAAATAAAATAGTCAGAATCGCTGTTTCAATATTAATAATTTATAACTTTCCTACATTATCGTTGTTTAAGGGGACCGTATGGTCTAGAGCACGAAAATTTCACCTATTTTCACGATTTTTTTTTTGCCTTAAAAAATTTAAAAATCGATGTTTTAACTTTTCGGGTTTATTACTACCTTTATTAAGTATACAAAAAAAATTTTTTTTAATTTTAAAAACAGTGTTTATTATCATATAATTGGCATTGAAGACGACCCTCTCGAAAAATCCGACCCGGACGGTGAAGATCGATCCGAGACTTCTACTCATCTGAAACACAAAATTCAAGAAGATTCTTAATCAGAAAGAGTGCAGTTATGGTCGGGACTAGAACAAATCGAAAAAATTAAAAATTGACAAAATGGCGCGCTTTTGAAAAAAAATTCGTAAAATCGGGTTTTTTTTTCACTAGTTTTTTAGTATAAACAATAAGAAATTATTTAAATAAAATTATGATTGTAGTTCCGACGATAGCCATACATATTGTGAACAACATATCCAAATTTCAAGTGATTCGGTTGAATAGTTTTTTTGTTTTCACCTGCGCAGTGCCGAAAAAAGTCGTTTCGAGATAAATGAGTTTAAAGTTTGAGGTACAGATATTTTCAAAAATTGAGCAAATTTTGAATACTTACAGTTAATCCGCGATTCCGGCACCATATAGGATTCCTTCGGAACGTTCATAATTCAAGATTTCCTCACTCCTTTCATTTCTTCGAGCTGTCCGAGCCTCTTTGGAGTTGTCTGTGCTCCTACGGTTGGCGCTCGATACTCGCAGCTCGTCTCGGTTTTGCGCTAGTTGCTCCGCTTGTGGCCCGATTGTTATGCCCATGGTCTCCATTATTTTCAATAGGGATGCAAATCCTTCATTGAATATGCAAGCGGAAATGTGAGTGGCAATATCAATGATTTTTTTTCCGGCAAACAGATGTTTCGGCGCAAGGTGCCACACGCAAGCATTGAAACTTTCGTTATTGTTCTGCGTATTACTGCCAATACACCTTTCCAATAAAGTCTCTGCTGTCAATTCTTCATAAATTGGTTTTAATATCTCTTGTGCTTCATCGCACAGAGCAGGTGGGTGCTCGTAGGTGTCTAAAGTACCTGCAGCCTCACTTTGACGCCACTTGCACCACGATTCGGAACCTGGAGGACAGTACGAGTGTTGCGGATTTTCATCTGTTGAAATTTTGTGATAATATGCTGCCCATATTTCACTTCTCATCCCTTCAGTCGAATCTGAATTACGTCTAATTGCTAGACCGTAATAAGTTGACAGCTCTTGCAATAATTTATTCGTCAATTGTTGACGCTTCGGTGTTTTATTTATCGATTTCCGCTGTGTCTTTTTTCCCTCTTCTTTTTCTGTCAATTTCTTTGTTGCTTTCTTTATTTGTGCATGTTTTTTTTTCGCATCAACAGCACGTTTGTACAAACGTTTTTTAACATGCAAAACACATTCTTTTTTGCAAACTAAAAAATCATCCCCGTAAGGCTTTGTGTCCAATAAGGCTTTGAACGTTTTCGTGTCGCGGACCGCTCTCTACCTGCGTTATGGGCTGTAGAAGCTGTAATATTGAGAATTTCCGCATGAAAATTTCACAGTATATTCTTGAGATACTATACTTTCGACATATCGAAAAAAAAAAAATCGATTTTTTCAAATTTCTAGACCATACGGTCCCCTTAAAATCAATATTTATTCTACGTTGACAAATAATCGGTATGAGAGTTACAGTTATAAACGAATAATCGTATCAGCTGTGGGGATCAATGTGTTAACCTTCTAGAATCTGTCAAAAAAAAGGACGAGGAACATTTGGATTGAATTCTGTCACCGCGCCCTTCGCAACTAACGTCACACAAAAGAAAAAAGCTTCTGGCGCACGCGGAAGTCGCTTCGTGGGACATTGACTCTAAAACAAAAGACAAAAATGTTCGCTCTAAATGCGAGCATGAGCCCCGTCTTAACCTCCGCATTAGACGACTCTGAGGCATCGCCCATCGTGGCGGAAAGTGAACTTCCTATTGGCTCAAAAAACTTAAATTCTATTGCTTGCCATTTAAAAACGATTGCGAATAAAAAAATGGCTATCAGCGGTTGTGCTACTTACACTTTAAACATTGAACGCGTGATGAGATATTTTCCGACATTTATAGTTTTAAGTGCTTAATTTGGTACATACCAAACTTGCAAATGATTCACCACAGTAATTGTGACTTTTAAACATTTTTATTTCTCAAAACCCATAAGTATAACGATAATTGGTACTATAAAAAGTCAATCATGAAAAAAATAAACCAATAAACATTAACAAAGAAAAATAATAGTACCTCTTTTATCATACAGAAGAATACATTTGAGGAAGATAGAAAGAATTTCAAATCCTTATGCCATTTAAAATTTTCGAGTAATTATCATTATAATATAGAAGTATGAGAAAAAGTCTCATAGCGCGACCGCTGATGGGTTAATGAAACTTGATCTCGGTGTGCGTAGGCTTTTAGCGTCGCTGAATTCAAATCTGAACTAAGAAATTACAAATTCGTCATCGTTTATCTAATCTGAAAATGCCTTTTTCAATGGATTTCGAGACGGTAAGCCGAAGTACACTTCGAAATCGAAAAAAAATACATCCCCACGTTAGCTGGGGACTGAAAGTCACGACCCCAGAGTATACCACGCGGAGGCTGCAATAGGTTTTGATACTCTTTTTTTTAATTTTTCACAAATGTTTTCAATTTAAAAAAATTATTTCAATTTAAAAAAAAATTGTTAATATTTATTTTATTTTTTGTGATGCGTGATATCGGAAATTTGATTCCTGATTCGAAACCAGAAACGTCAAAAATGGTTGTATCGATTTTGGAGTGTGCTATATCGTACTAGTTTTGGCACAGAAAGCGGCTCAGGCGCTTACCAGTTAAAATTTGAGGCTCCTTTTCTCCCTTTATCTCCTACTACAGTGAGGAGCTGCAGGGTTAAAATAGGCTCGATTAAATTACGACTCGGGCAGAGATCGGCAAAAATAATATTTTTGATATTATTTTTCGGTAATATTACTAATTTTTCAAAAAATAACTACTTTCTTTTGGAAAATATCCATTGACCGAAAAATGAATAATTTATAGGAAAATATTGTGAATTACTCAAAAAATGGATAATACTCACGTACAAACTACAAGTGAAAAGAACAATGGAATGATTTTAAAATATATTTCAAATTACACGAAAAATTACAAATTATAGAAAAATTATTTCTAGTTACCCGAAGAATAAAGAGAAAAAAATAAATATTACTCATTATTTGAAAAATTAAAAATTATGGATAAATTATTTCTAATTAACCAAAAATTAAAAAAAAAAGAAAAAAATATTTTTCTAATTACTTGAAAAATAAAAAATTATAGGGAAATAATTTTCTAATTACCCGAAAAATAAAAATTAGAGAATAATAATTTCCTAAATACCTGGATGACAAAAAATTAGAGAACATTTTTATTCTAATTACTTGAAAAATAAAAAAATTAGGAGAAAATATTTTTCTATTCACCTGAGAAATAAAAATTGGAGAAAAATATTTTTTCTAGTTATTCTTAAGAGAAAAAATAAGAGAAAAATATTTTCCTAATTAATCGACAGCGATAGATGCGCGGTCATTGTGTTGCTTCGACGATCACTCAAATTAAGCAGCCTCGAGCGAGGCCAATACTTGGTTGGGTGCCCACTTAGTTATGCGCCGGCTTGCATATTAATCGCTGAGCAGGAGGCAGTTTTTCTGAGTTTTTGATGGCGCTAACCAGCTGAAACTCAATAAAAATATTTTCCTAGTTACCAGAAAAAGAAAAAAATGCAGAAAAATATTTTTTTAATTAACCGAAAAATAGAAAATTAGAAGACAATATTTTCCTAGTTACCTAAAAAAAGAAAATATGGAGTAATACATTTTTCTTATTATCAAAAAAAAATAAAAAATTTGAGGGAAATATTTTTCTATTTTTCAAGAAATGGTAAATTATTTCTAATTATTCAGATTTCTATTATCATTTTCTTATTATACAAATCATGAAAATTGATTATATTCTGATAGGAGGGCAAACCGGTAAATGCATCGATAGATAGATAACTGAATCGGGTGATCCATAAATGAATAGTTTTAGATAGACAGATGAATAGATGGATGGGAGTCTGCAATGCATATATTTTTAGATACATACACACTTCCGTGTATTTTTTCAATATGGCCGTTTTTCCGATGATCACAATAAGTTGAATTTTCGACTTTTCGCTGCCACCTCCTTGCGTTCAGGCTGAGATAACTAGGTGAGTTTATTTAATATTTGAATACAAATTCAGAGTAATTATAAAAATATGTTTTCTCTAATTTTTTATTTTTTGCGTAATGAGAATAATATTTTTCTCTAATTTTTTATTTTTGGATAATTAGAAATAGTTTTCCTGAAATTTTTAATTTTTCGAGTGATTAGGATTTTTTTTTTAATTTTCCATTTTTTGGGTAATCGAAAATATTTTTTCGATAATTTTTAATTTTTCGGGTAATGGAAAATATATATTATAAATATCATTTTTATTTTAATTTGCAATTATTCTATGTGAAATTCTAAATTTGTACGTAATTGAGACTATTTTTTGACGACATCAAATTTTCAAACAATTTGGAATATAATATTGTATAATCCCCATTTTTCAACAATGATTAATTATTTTTCTTGCATTTTTTATGCCGAAGTAGTTAGAAATATTTTTCAGCGAATTATTAATTTTTTTGGTAACTAGTATTCAAATTTTTTTTCATAAAAATTCTGAAGTTAATTTGAAAATAAAAAATGATAATTTTTTTTGCCAATCTCTGGACTCGGGTAACTATAGTAGAAATGCTGAGCGAATAGGAGTTGTTGGTAGGAGCTCGGGGCTAGTCAGAATTCCAATGAAGGGTGAAGAGATGGTTTTACCACTCGTAAAGGGTTGAAATTTATAGGCTAGTCTGTGTGGCTCGCCGTTACCGTTTTTGGCATGGGATTTGGCCAACGGGAACGAGCGATACTCTGGCATATTCCCCCGCGCTGAGGCTCATGTATGCGTGTGCGGTACTCTTAACGTTCGCGTCGACGCCAATTACGTCCGAAACCAGTTTCAACCGGGGCGAAAGCGTCCTTCGGTCTACCGTGCCGTTGTGTTACGCGGAAATGCCCGCGCAAGAGCGTCGTGGTGGTTATACTCTTGCTTCTGTCGCGCCACTGACGCCACTATTCTCATTCCCTTGTTTGGTTCCGAATCCCAAAACCCATTGCGGCCAACGTTTCCCGAACGTGTCGTTACCGTTAATTACAACCAAAATCCTGCCTGTCACTCCCGATTGCTGTGATTTTAGGAGTTTCTTTTTTCCAGCGGTGAAAGAGAGGGAACAGAGAAGTGGAAGGAGAATGGAGTTCTCTTCCAAAAACTTTGCTCCTCTCTCGCTTTACTTGGGATGAGGAACTCGATAATTAGTGGGTGTAGAACAGATCCATGTAGAATTATGAAAAACACATGAAAAATAGTCCTCTAAGTGATCTGTTAAGGAAAGTGGTCCATTTTTTCAAAAAAAAAATCGATTTCCAGTTTTTTTGCATTTTCTTATAACGTATAGTCTTGAAAATATTCCTTTCAAATATTATTAAGAAAATTTGGAAAATTGACGGAGTAATAGAAATTTGAATGGACAGGTACGCCACAAACCGTGCGCGAGCCTGTTGTTGGTGTTTTTGTTGATGTTATTCTTAGGGTTCCGATTTAATCATATTCGATTCATGAGTAAAATTCAAGTCGTAACTGAGTTAGGCGATGGATAAAAAAAGCAGCGGAAATAGTAATGTACGACGAGGCTGTCAGAAGACGATTATTTCTACCAATTCCTTGCCGAAACTTTAAACGCGTTTTTCTCGAAACTGCTTTTTTCAAACTGGTAACCATGATATCTCAGGAACCACTAAACCGATTTATCCAAAAGTTTCGCGAGGTTATTCAGAACACATCTCTCTATAGCACTTACCGCGGAGAATAGACTACACAAAAGATTACGACCCGTACAACTTGAAGAAAACTGAAAAAACCGTTAAAAAAATTACAAAATCGTTTTCATGGTGGCATTTCGTGATTTTTTTATTTTTTCAATGCAATCAAGGTGCGGATTATAAAAGGTCATCTGATGAACTAAAACATATGTAGTTTTTTTTTATTTCGGATCAGTTCAATGGGCGCCATCGTGATTACCGATGTAATGCTGCTTTTTGCGGTCAAGATCGCCAAGCGAATACTACTCAACGAAATGTCTTAGAAAATATTTTATAAACATAAAAAATATCAATTAATATGTACACAAAATAATTTTTTCATAGGTCCAACTGTTACGCAAAAAAAATTCATGAAAATTAATTTAAAAAATTCCGGTAAAATGGACCTCTCCCCTTAAAAGGACGTGAGGGCAGAAAAATAGAAATGTCAAAAAATCATTAATTTAATTTGGGAAAAGTTCATATGCATTAATACCGGAGTAGTTTTCTGCAGTTTTGTGAAAAGTAAACAATTAATAACTAGCTCCACTACACAACCAACTACGGTTTACTTTTTTCGATAATTCTCGTCGTTATAAATGGTAGTTGATTTTTATATATTTTAAATTGTTTTCAAGCATAAAAGTAAGGGATAGAGAGGAGGGCTGATACGACAGTCCGCGGCGTTAATTACGCTAAATCCTACTGACGCGTTCGTTTCTGAAATATTTGAAAGGGCAGCGTAGTTGAGAGAGGCAGATTTGAGGAGAGTTTAACCGCAGTTTCAGGACGTCTTGTGTTGAGATAAGAAGGTTAATAATTAGGGGTGTGGGTGGCCCTGACTGTCACTGGCTTTGGACAATGAGAACTTGCTGTGGCCTACTATAGGACACGAGACGACAACGAGGATGGTGACGAGAAGACCGCCGAGCCCGGTTGCAGACCGCCGAGCCCGGTGGCAGACCGCCAGGATTTATAATCCAGCCAGCTTCGAGATTATGCCTTTCACGTTTTCACTTTTCTCCGAGATCTCGCGGGAGATTGCTCTCACTACGGGACCCCTGGGGGTAAACTCACCCGCCGTGAGATATCGCGTACCCGCGGTGTAAACGAGAGCGACCGTTTCGCGTTTCTACATTTTATCGCTTTCCTTTTTAACCCTCTTTTTTATTTTCGTTTTTCCCTATTTTCCGGGGTAATATATACCAGGCTTGTATTCATGAGATTTTCGGTAATCAAGGCACGACATTCTCGAACAATATATCCCGAAAACAAATCAACTATTCTCTCTAACAATCTAAAAAAAAATATATATATAATATATGAAATGGTACAGACAAAAAAGTGTGTTTAAAATGCGTTATAAAAATAAAATAATACTAATAAAAATGCTGCAACATATTTTATATCTCTTAACAACAATAGAAAGCCGAAAGCTTTACTCTCATATAATAAGCTTAAAACGAATAGCTATATACAAACCCGTAAGAAGAAAGTAATTGAGGTTCTCCATGAACTTTCTTCCCATATATCTCATGAATATGGTGACAGCTCATTAACAATCATTTATATTTCCATATTACACTCTGTGCTGGGATGTCTAAAAAAAACGCAATAAACGTTATATATTACATTTCTGCGTCAGTTTGGATATATTAAAAAACGCCCACGGTTCTCGACGAGTGTGAGAGGACGAGTGTCTTCGTACCCACGGCCCCTAATGCTCTCTCAGTTATATGTTTTCTATATATATAAATAAACATGTATTTATGTGAAGGCCTCGAGAACGTCGACCTCTCTTGTTTTGCGCCCTAGAGAGCGCAAGAGAAGTGAGTCGGGGAGAGAAACACGTGGTTCGCGTCACTTTAAACAACTCTCCCCTCTTCGAATTTGTATATCCCTCTCGCCATCCTGGGGGCCCTCGGCTCGATTCTCGAGTACCACAGAAACTCCTTTGCGGCATTAGTGCGCCTCTCGCGCGGCCTCATAAAGCCTCTAATTGTTTCGAGAGCGACCATGTTGAAGGAAGAGAGACAGAATAAAAGAAAGAACGAGAAGACGAGAGAAAGACAGAATAAACGGAATAAGGGAAAAATATAACTCTCGAGGGCAGTAACCGGGCGTGTGTGCCCCTTTGGTAAATTGTTCTTCAGAATCTTCTTCCTCTCCTTGACTTTTATTCCCGTTGCGTACTACATATTCTCGTCGTTCACCAGTGTCTAACTCCAGGACGCTCTATATTATCGATAAAGGATATACAGGGTGTTGAACGAGACGACCCCCATGAAACGAAATTCCCTCATAAACTACACATCCGTACTCTTTTTTTCATGCCGTTTAGTTTTAAAAATAGGATTTCAAATACTTATATCTCACCGAATTCCATCTGCATCGAGTTCGTTGATTGTGATAATAGTAAGCAGCATTTCGGAACTCCCCTATTTTTTTTGCGTCTCTACATTCGGTAGACATTTCGATCGTTATATCAGCTACTGTAATTTGTTAGACAAAACTATCAGTAAGTACAGATAAATTAAGTAAATAATAAAATTTCGTAAAAATGAAAATATGTTTGAAATTGTATTATAAGCGCAAAAACTTTCGTATCCCAATGCTTAATAAATCAGTCAAGAGCACATGGTGTTTTTTTGCGGATGTAAGTTGACTTATTGGTGTGTTTGGGTGTTGGTATTACTACCCTCTAAGGTTAACACGATGCGAAGCGGGTGACACCTCGTGTGCGGAGAGATTCTCATCGGGCGATGACGTTTACATGGATCGGGGAGTGTCTTGTGAGAAGGAGAAAGAGGGAACGAGTCGGGAAGCAAGATAAGTGAGTGCCAGGGCACCCGGGCGTATATCGCAGGCGCTTGTCGAGTGTGTCACGCAAGAAAGAACAAGTATCATGGTTATATACGAGACATATATGTATGCATAAATGAGTGTATAGGCTGCTTACATATGTACGATACGTATAGAACCTACAGCGAGAGCAAAAGGAGGTGGTCGCGAGCCATTTCCTGGCGCGTGCGCATGATCTGGTAGCGCGGCAAAGCCGCCCTCGACCGGAACCCGGTCAACGTCGTCGATGCGACCACACGATCCCGAAAAGGTGTGGGACGAATAGGCGCGTGTTACGCTACGTTGCTCCTGTGGTTCAAACAGCCACGAACACACACGCAACTTGGCGTGTGCTTCTCTTTCGCGATCTTCAATTAAAACCAACAAGCATATTACATACGTAATACAGAATGCACGAATACACTGCAGTAGCTTGTCGATGACAAATATCATAATATGAACGCGACATTCATTAACACGTTTCTTTACATTGCTTCGTCGTGGAAAATTGACGCATTGTTCCTCGAATGGTAACCAATTTTACGCTTACTTAAACATACTGTTATGACGCTTTATCATTGTTTCAGCTCGTAACGTAGGTCTCAATTGAACACCGTATGCGTGGCGTAATTCCGACAGTACCGCATTGAAAACAAGTGCCTTTTATCCATGACCTTTCATGATTAAAAAAAATGTATTTACAACTGCATGAGTTTTTGCTGCTGACATGAAAATATTATTTCATAGCATTTCTTCATGAACGATGTCACATTGTTGTTTTTTTTTTATTTTTTTGCATTTCATATCCGATAAATTAAGAATGATGTATAGAGAACGTGACGATAGAAAATGCAGAGGTTTGTGTTTTATCACAGAACGTATATACAACACAGTGTAAGATTATCATTGTGAATGAGTCACCCCCTCGCTAAGAAAAAGAAAGAAAGATAGAGAGTTGAGTCGACTACGTAATTAAGCTCGAATTGTTGTCTACTTCTTGAGGTAAGATCTGCGAGTGTAAGAACTACGAGTGCCGTGTAGAATGTATATATTGTGTATGCTGATATATTTGGACTGTTCTTGGTGCATTATGTGCTAGAGTCTGTTAGTTTATCTCTCTTGTTGCTTGCCTCTGTCTTAGTTCTCTTTCTCGTGCGTTGTATACTATTCTCAAATTCCATACTATGCGACAGTCTCTGAGTCTCAATGTATCCTCTTCACAACATCTTTGCGGCTCTTCACGAGAAAACAGAAGCTGCAGTGCTTTGCCGCCCGCGCCGGGAATAGTTTTCTCTCTCGTCGTTCTTCCTCCACACTATTTCTCTTGCTTCGGAGCTCTAAACCGAGAGACATCTTCAAGTTGGTCGTCGTTGTCGTTGAGTTTCTTCCAGCTGCATTAGTTATGCTTCCACGTCGTTTTATACGATCTAATATGGAATTTCCAAGATATGCAATAAACGACTAAATTAAAATTTAATTTTATTGTGTTCGATTATGAGAAAAGAGATAATCGAAGAAAATCGCATTAAATGTATAATTCAAAGCTTAATCAGACAAAAGTTTGGTTTAAGGTAGTAGTCTGGTAACTTGCACGTTTTTTAAATGCTTTTTTCGGGAAATTTTTTTTAAGGGAAAATAAAATTCAATCGGTTTGATTTTTTTATATATTATTACTAGTATCTAAAAGTGTACAAAAAAAAATTTTTTCTTAATTTTTTGTTATAGTTATTGAATACTGAAGTGAGCGTCTCAAAAAACTACACACACTACATACACTAATCGTCTATCCCTGGTGCGTATAGTAAATCTTCAAACGAACGCACACTGACTGTTTGTTTTGAATTTTGATGTAGAGCTCCAAAATAAATATGTGTGAATAAACAGGTCAAACTTTTAGTAAACACAAAGGCATCGGATGCTCGAAGGTAACGTGCCGTGCGGCTCAGCGCGCGCAACTACGAGGCGCTCACGTATAGGTGCTATAACTTCGTCAATATTTCGAATTTCGGTCTAATATTTTTACAGTATATTCTTAATATATAGTACTTTGGAAATATGTAAAAAAAAAGTCGATGTTTCCAAGCCAAGTTATCAGACTACTACCTTAAATCATTCGTACTTTAACCGTGTTTCCGCACGATGCTTTCCCTTGCTTGAAGAAACCGTTGTAAAGTAACTATTCACACAATAGTGACTTTCGAATTATCACATCATTTACCGATGATGGATCTAGTTTGAAAAATCAATTTTGTATGTTGTTTAGTACTTCCACCAACAGCCCTGTTTTTCCTCGATACTTTGTTACCCTTCGACGAATCCTTTCTGCAAACTCATATAAAAATCGTCTTCAAGACAATTTACCTCATAAGGTTATGTAAAAAACAACTAACACATTCAAATATTCCCAAATGTAGACAAATAATCTTTTTCTGGAAAAAACAAGTGCTTAAAATTTCCGAACGGCACGTTCTCCAAAATTAAAAAAAAAAATATTGAAGATTTAATATAATTTCAATCAAAGGAAGAAAAGAACGCGAAAGCTCTTTTTTCAGGATTGATTTTCTAGTTTGTCATGAATAACTAAAATGCATAAAACTTTTGCTACTCAATCATGCAAAGGTATAAAGTGACGATTAAAGTATCGGAACTACCTCGTTGGACCAGTAACGTGGTGGAGATACTTTTCGAAACTTTTACGGGAAATAAACACGCCTCTGTGTACAAGAGTATAGAAAAAGAGAGGTGTTAAAGCGTAGAAGAAGAAAAAGGATGTGGAGGCGAGCAAGGTAGTAAAGGTTTCCGCTCGATCGAGCGTCGAGATGCTCGATATGGCACGACGATACAGGATATCGTGTGCGTTCGCGACTCCAACTACTCGTCGTGCACGAGCGAATAAATACTATCGTGTGTGGGGTACACTGTTTTTCATAACGTTCTTATATCTATACACTATTTTTCTCTTTCCCTCATTTTTTTTCTCGATTCCTTTCCTTCGATTTCTCTTCCCTCTGAAGACTCAAAATGACTCTACGACATACCAATTCCTTCGGAAGACGATCGAATAACAAAGCTTGTGGAGAATGCACTCGAAAGAAAAAGAGAAGAAAAGAGATAAAACGAAATATTCTATGTATACTGTGGAAGAAGAAATAGGAGATACTGAGAAGAAAATGGAAATAAGAGTACAGATATATTGTTTGAGGGGTTGGATTTTAACGTACCTCGTTCCTACTATATACATGTTTTTCTAGATTCGAAATAAACTGCAGTCATGCACCAAACAATATCGAGTGTTTCTATCCTTGCTTGTCATATAACCATGTTTTTTTTTTTTATTTTTTTTTTATTTTTTTTTTTTATACAGAGAAAGCAGACGTGTCAAGTATTTGAAATTCTTTTTCAATTTACTCCGTTATTTTTTGTCCCGTGTTCGTATAGTATGAAACATTTTTCTTCAAGTCGACTCTTGTCTCGGGCATCTTTGTCAACCGCGTTATTTCTTATTCCCAGAATCGTACAACGACCAAGAACAACAGATATATCCGAGATTATATATGTATATTCACTCACGGGTAAACTCTCAACATATTCTTGAGCGGTTAGAGTACGTGAGCATAGTGTGGTACATATCTCTATAGATATCAGTCAGATGGTATACAAAGTCGAGGTATATACTGTAAATGGGGCGTTCGGATTGTGGGCGAGAATTACAGGCATTGTGTCTCGTGGCCTATTGCGGTAATGCGGTGGCGCTGATTTATCGCGGAGGTGAGCCACGAGAGAAGGTGAAGGAAGGAGGTGTAGCTAATTGTTCTTGCATGCAGTAGAGATTCTCTCTCGTGTCTTGGGGCGCGGCATTCTCCTTCGTCTTCTTCTTGTTCTCATCTCTCGCTCTTTGGCCTAGCCCTATCCCAAGGGATAGTTTCGAGAGACCGCGATTTGTCGGATCTTCGCCATACGTCTTGAAATTAATAGTAAACATAATATTGTAACAAAATCTTTTGTATACTAGATATTCTATACATTTATGGTTAATTATGTATATATAACAAAGATCAAAAAGTTTTACCTTTTCCGTCTTAATCAAGGACTGGTCACTATCACCATTTTAAATTGTCTACTCAAGTAAATTTCCAATTTCGAAGCACGATTGAAAAGAGTCAATTTGTCTCGATCGACACATCTCATACTAACTTCCTTATCGTTCTTCCGAGTGCCCTTTAAAACGAGCATGCGAACGAGCTTCCAGTAACTTTTTTTGCCAGGCGCGTTCGTAAAGTTTAGTCTCGATCGCCTGTGAGCCCACTTGGTAATTCTCAGCAGCCTTTCGTGCAAATGCAATCGATAAATTTGTCGTAACGATAAGTTAACCCCTCGAACTCTTATTATCTCGTTCTCCGCGTGTTACTCTTTCTTTCGAGATTTTCTGCTTAACTAACTGGGAAGAAAAATTTGTGTTTGGCAATCCTCAAGAGTCTGTTGGTAAAAGACCAACAGGGATGAAATTGGATTTTATCGTGTGATATGTAGAAAATTGTTTTACCTTATTACATAGTTTATTATAATATTCAAAAAAAGTATAATTAAGTGATTAATATTAGTCAAACAAAATAATGCGATTAGAACAAAGTTGTTTTTGTCTTCCTTGACGCTTCGGTGCTCTGCTTTTTAATCCCGCATGATCCGCCTCTTTCTCTCTTGTCACCGATACTGCCTATTGGCCCGGGCCTGCCAGGCCGGGCCTCCTCTAGCTGCCCCTCTCTTTCTTTTCACTGTCGGGACTCTGTTCCCCTTTCTTTCGGTGGGGCATCCCTAAGACGCTGAACTCGAACGCGTTACGTGTACTCCTCTCCTTTTCCGCTGCCACTCGCAATCAATACTTTGTTCGATACTTTGTAATCCTTCATTCGGCCTTCATAGATCTACGACGCCCTCGTCGTGGTTCGTTCGTCTGTTAATCTGAAAGTAAGAGTCCCCCGTACCAATTACTCAAGACCCCGTATGGGTAATGATAGGCGTGATGTAACGTTCACCCCGGGATCAGAATGATCAATTCCAATTCCGGAGTTTCAGCCACCCCACGTCATCGTTTGAACTTCATTCGGATTCCATGATTCGCCACGAGATTACTATCGTTCACCTCTTCAGGTTACTATCATTCACCTGGTTCGATTACTATCATTCATCGAATAAATTCTTTGGGCTATTATCATTCACCTCGAGGTTACTATCATTCGCCTTTCCAGGTTACTATCATTCACCTCTTCAGGTTACTATCGTTCACCTGGTTCGACTAATATTGTTCATCGAATTTCTAACATATTCTTACCAGACTGTGCTGCAGCATAAAAAATTACGCACGGGCTCAGCTGTTCTACTGCCACCACCGTTCGTTGCCCTGGCATCTTCTTCATATCCCTGAGATCCTCAATCTCGTAGCGATCGTTGGGAAGAATCGGCCTGACTTTAAACGGCCCTTTGGTCTTCGCGTTTAGTTTCCGGCTCTCCCTTGTAGTGGGTGCTGCGCTGGATCTCCATATGACGACGTCGTCGACGGCATACTTAGGAGGTTTGAATCTCCTTGCGTCAAACGCCTTTTTCTGCCTCCCCTGTTCCGCCACAATGTTGTCTTTTGCCACCCTCCGCATCTCCTCCAGATCTACTTGGTCCAACGTATCTTGAATTGCGGATAATAATGCTGCATCGACCATACTACGGGGCTTGAATCCATATAGTAATTTTGACGATGTACTTCTCGTGCTGCGATTTGTTGTATTATTGAGGGCACTTTGGACCTTCTTCATGGACTCGTCCCACGCGTCCTCTGATTCCCCTGCGCTGGTCGTGGCTAACGCGTCTAGTACCGTACGATTGACCCTCTCACACTGTCCGTTTGCCCTAGGGGTATCCACTGCATTCAGGATATGCTTTATTCCGTATTCCCTGCAGAATGCTCCGAACGAGTGTGATGTGAACGCCGATCCTCGATCGGTGATTATCCGCGTAGGAACGCCAAAGATCGCAAAGACCGTCAACAACGCCTTTATGACGTACTTGGTTTTAGTACTACGCACAGTCTCCAATATGCAAAACTTCGTAAATCTGTCGACAAGCGTTAGGATTTGCGTGTTTCTTCGCGCGCTGCATTCGAATGGGCCGACATGGTCGAGGTGCAATGTGTGGAACGGGATAACTACCTTATCTATCGGGTGCAGATATCCCGGTTTCTTTCCGGCGGATGATTTGTATAGTATAGACAGGCCTGTTTTGTAGTATAGCAGGCCTTTACGTACTTCATCACGACTCTACGCATCCCCTTAAAATAATAATGCTCCCTCATTTTGTCTATAGTCTTCTCAACGGCAAAATGACCTGAGTTATGGCACATTTTCACCACGTTCCATCGAGCCGCTCGAGGGATAAGCCATTTATTTCCTGTTTCGGTTTTACGAAAACTACTCCCCCTTTTAAATCATATTTCTCGAAATATTCTTTTATATCGGGTTGAACATCCCCAAAGGCAAGTATTTCCTGAATAATTTTGATTTTATCGTCTTAAAGTTGAGCTACTTTTATCCATTCGGACCAGGTGATATCAACAGCCAAGCATTGTATGGGATTTCGACTGAAATAATCAACGTGCGCTATTTGACTACCCGGTCGATATATAAGGTCAAAGTCGAAATCTTGTAAATAAACCCACCATCGAGCCACTCTCGGGTTTAAATCTTTTTTTGTCGCTGTGGCTCGAACGGCGCTACAATCGGTCACTACTGTGAACTTGATACCTATTAAATAAACTCGAAACTTCGTTAACGCGTCAACCATCGCGAGTGTCTCTAAGTCGTAAGAATGGTACCTCTGTTCCGTTGATGTCGTTTTTCGACTGTGGTAGGCTATTACGTACGTCTTCCCTTCGTTTTTTTGAATATTAGAATAGCTCCGAGCCCTATCGCGCTTGCATCCGTATGCACCTCTGTCTCAAACGCCAGATCGAAAATCGATAAAATTGGTCGTGAAGATAACGCTTTCTTTATATCTTGTACCACTCCTTCCTGCTCTGATCCCCATTTCTATGCGCAGTCCTTATGTAATAACTGCGTCAAAGGTGTGGCTCTTTTTGCGAAATCCTTGATAAATTTTCGGAAGTATCCGGCCAGACCGAGAAACTGTCGAACTTGTTTCACATCCTTCGGTGATGTTGTTTTCATTAAGGCGTCGACCTTTCGTGCCCCCGGTCGTACTCCCGCCTGCGATATCTCTCATCCTAAGTAATCTATCCTTTCTTGAAAGAACCGACATTTGGAAATATTCCACGCTTTGGTTAATAGTTCGAACCCTTCCTCTACGCTATCGCACGCGAGAAGGATATCGTCGATATAGACATGGCAGTCGGTGCCCCTGAAGATCGTCATCATGATTCTTTGGAAAGATTCCGGCGCCTTTACTAGTCCGAATGCTACGCGTAAAAACTCATAGTGCCCGTCGGGTGTTACAAAAGCTGTTTTTTCGACCCCGTCTGGGTACAGAGGAATTTGGTAAAACCCGGATTTTAAATCAAGCGAGATGTAATATTTTTTCCGCCTAGACGTTCCGTTTGGTCATCGATTATTGGTAACGGATACTTCATGCGTTTTGTAACTTTGTTTAGGGCCCGGCAATCTACGTACATTCTATCGTCCCCTGTTTTATTTTTTACTAGTAGTATAGGATTCATGTACGGCGACGAACTCTCTCTAATAATACCATTGATTTCCAGCTCAGATACTATTTCCTTTACTTTTTCGCGCTCAGCTATTGACAATCTATATGGTTGACGAACAACAGGTTCGTTATCGAGAAGTTCGATCTCATGCCCGGTACGTCCGCAGACCCTAATTTTTCTATACTGAGTGAAACGCTCTCACGGAACAGATTCAATGTATTTACCAAACGATTGACATTTTCCAAAGCAAGTCCCTCGCACATTACGTCGTCCTCTCGGATAGGCCTTCTCTCTCGCGTGACAAGGTTTCCTTCAAGAAGTTTTTCTTTTTGTCCCTTTCTTTTGAAAAATTTAACCCCGTGTGCGTCGGACAGTGCCGCCACATTCGGCACATTCAGAATCTCGCGCCCGAGTAAAATCTCTTTGCTGAGCTTGACTATCCGGTAATATATATATACGTTTCGTATTCGATGCCGTTTATTTCGACTTTTATTCGCGCTTGAGCAATCGGCAATCCTACCGTATTATTAAACGCCACCATGTCGCCATCGGTCTTTTCCGAGTTAAGTTGTATTGAACGGGCTACACTTTCCCGTATTAGTGAGCAATCGCTCTCCAAATCGACCATCCAGTCTATCTCTAAACCATTCACAAGCCATTTTTTTAGCGGTTTCTCAACGACTGCCTCATCAACCCGACTGACCAGCATCCGAGGCGTTATATAATCCTCTAGTCATTCCCCCCCCCCCCCCCCATGCCTCGTCAGCTTGCTTTTTGTAACATTTTGCCTCTTCGTAACCCATGATTTTACAGTACGTGCATTTTATTATTGGTTTGTTATTTATCCGCGTGTCAGAAATATTTTCCTCTACTCGCACCGGACAGTCGCGCCTAAAATGACCTAGTTTTTTACAGCCGTGACACAATATATCCCCCCATTTGTTATCCTGATCTCTTTTTTGTTGCTTGAAATATTTGTTCGCTAAAAAACGTTTGCTTGAAATATTTGTATCCATCCTGTTTCGTGCCCTTGAGAGACCCTGGTGGCCTCGTGTTTACCCGAAAAATGCTAAGTCTCTGATTGAGTTGCGCGATCGTACTCAACCTGGCTGTGAACAAAGTCGTCCGAATATTCTCATCATGGATTCCATGAGTGATAAGATCTACTTTTTGATCTTCGGGTATATTTAATTTTAATTTGTTAATCTTCTGCAACTTAGCGAAACAATATTCTTGCAAGTCTTGGCCGGGTTTGCTTTTATATGCTGCAATTTCGTTAAATAAGCGCCCGAAACTCTCTTCGCTCGGAAATTGTTTGATTATCTCGTGAGAAAATCCCTCCCAGTCCGGAAAAGTACACACAAGCCCATCGTACCACAATTTTGCGTTTCCCCATAATCTGCATCCAGATAAATACAGCTTTACACCCGACCGCAATCGTTGATTTTGTCGATCCAATCCGAAGCGGATATAATTTTCGTAGCTGGGTCGAATTCCGGTAAAAAAACTCAATGAGATAATGACCATGGTTCAGCTGCCTGTGCCCAGTGTTCATGAACCCCGTCAATACCTCGGCAAGATGCATTATGTCCGAGCCTTTGCTTCTCGCGCTCGCTCGTTCAATACTTATGCTTTTTGGGCTTCTCGACGATCGGCTTCTCGTTCGCGATTGTTCAGCACGCATATCTCTTCTTCCTCGATTTCTTGACCTATGGCGTTCACGTGAGCGTCCACGATGTCTCGACCGATTTCGTTTTCCCATTTTTTTTTCATCACTTGTAATAAAACACGATATCTTGACACGCCTTTACAGCGATTACCACGTGTGTGTATCCCACTTCTGATATGTAGGAAATTATTTTACCTTATTACATAGTTTATTATAATATTCAGAAAAAATATAACTTAGTGATTAATATTAATCAAACAAAATAATGCGATTAGAACAAAGTTGTTTTTGTCTTCTTTGACGCTTTGGTGCTCTGCTTTTTAATCCCGCACGATCCGCCTCTTTCTCTCTTGTCACCGATATTGCCCATTCTCGCCCGGGCCTGCCAGGCCGGGCCTCCTCTAGCTACCCCTCTCTTTCTTTTCGCTGTCGGGGCTCTGTTCCCCTTTCTTTCGGCGGGGTATCCCTAAGGCACTGAACTCGAACGCGTTACGACGTGTTCTGCTCTCCTTTTCCGCTGCCACTCGCAATCAATCCTTTGTCCGATACTTTGCAATCCTTCAGATATACATTGGAGTATGTACTTTGTAAATTATCAATAGCGAAGTTATTTTCCTAGTGAACTCCACACTTTGTTTTACTTTTTCAAAGTTCATTTATAACTTTTCTCATATCTGAGTGAGCTAACATATTTAGCTGTCGATGATGAGTGGACAATATTTCTCCATTTGATAGTGGTTTGGCTATTTATAAAAACATAAATACCAGATTTAGATCAATTGACTTAAAACTGAATTTATTTTATTTCTTGCCCATATGGGCCGTATATATCCCATGAGATATCGTCCTCCAGGTTTGTGCCCCTCGCTAGACGCAAAAACAAACTGCGCAATAAGTTTTTCAGATAGACTGGGGGGATTCGCGTGACGCATTAGAAACGTCCACGGCGATTTCTCGCCGTCGCTGCGAATCACCATTTTTCTTCAGTTGGGATATAGCTAGTCAAAGTACATATAAGTGGATATGTATATATACAGACTACAGTAACATGCATACATAGCTATGAGTATATGTATATACTTATATGCTACCCGTTTTCAAGTTTCAACATATCGTTTCTGTTATATATTTCTACGAAAGTAAAAGAGAAGATTCGCGAAAGCCTGAACCGCGGTGCGGACGTTCGTGACGACGGAAAAGGCGGAACACGCGCGGTCCCGCTGAATCGTGATTTGAAATAGTGCACACATGCATCTTATAAGCTGATGTGTCTGCTCGCCTCGCCAGCACCAAGAGCACGTTCGAAAATATCGCATCTCTCATTTTCTATTCCGTTTTTGTCTATTGCACTCGCTCTCCCTCTCATCCTCATCTTCGTTCGCTCGCAAGTTTTCTTCTTGATCTCTCTTTCAGTCTATATTCCTCACGCCGACGTTGTTATATACACTACAGTCTCATCTGGCCAAAAAGATTCTCGAAATCTCGCGTTCCCTCGGCACAAGCATTTGTCGTTGAGTGAACATGAAAAGACTTATCGAAGGCGAGAGCAAAAGATGAGAGAGTTCTGGACCGCAAAATAGAATTATCGTATTGACAGAGCCGCGATTCATCGTCCCATCTTCTTACTAACCTCTCGTCATCCCATAGAAAAGAGGGAGAGAAAAAACGACAAATATATCTTCAACCATAAAACGTTAAACCGACTGTATTACGTCAAAGGAATTTCTTTTTTCCATTTATCTACGCCTCATTTTGGAGAACGAAAAGTAAAGGGCCTCCAGTACTTTTCGGTATATAATCTTGTTCTCCGCTTATTCTTTCTCTCATTCTAATCTCACTCCAAATAAGTCTCGCGAGAACGATTTTTGTTATTTCTTGTTTCATTCTCTACGAGATAAAATATCTTGAACTGAACGACAAATCCTTTTGAAGCAAAGCAAGAAATCGCTTGAATTATTCTACAAAAGACACCATTGGATATAATATGCAAATGTACATTTTGCAAATGCACAGCCATCGAAGTTTTTACTATTTGTAATAACAGCCTTAGGTCTCATAAGGTTTGCAGCCCTTGCAAAGAGTTCTTTTAATTATTAAAAACAGATGGAGCATGAAGTGTTGATTGAATATAAAATCCCAGTTTTTCAAAGATAACAAGCTTTTGTCCATTTGCAAATATATTCCGAATCACAGACAATATTATTCAGGAATATCGCGAGCGATTGGAAGTGACTGCAGAAAGCTCAGATCTGCATGGCCTTTAAAACGAGGAATACTGGGATGACCTGTGATCTCTTTAACTGGCACCAAATGGAGTCTGATTGTATACAAGTTTATTCTAGTGCCTCCAAAGCTCGTTTTCCCTCAGACTACATTTCTTCTTCTCTCTTGATCTCTTTTTTTCAACAAACGATATGCAGATATGTACATTCTAACCTTTGATATGACTGTGTTTGGCAGTAAGACTTTCGCGAACGTTGATTTTGCATCACAATTATAATTAACCTCTCTGTGTGTTTCAGTCAACTTTCTCCCCCTTCAATCGCTTTCATCTCGTTCTGTTTCTGTCTCATGGAATGGAATTTTCGAACGGGCAATTTGTCGTTTCCGGCGAGAACGAATGCATCCGAACAAAGCAAGAGCGCTTCGCATCAACGCGCCCGTGAGAGCACAATCCCACTCGGAACTTTTGGAACGTATCCAAAAGACGCAAATATATACCACATCAACTCGCCGAAGAGAGTCATCGGCTATACTTTTTCTTTTTTCTTTAAATCTTCCGACCTTGCGATTGTAAAATATATACGATCCTGTGAGCTTCAGAGTTTAACAGAAAAACCATGCATGATCTTATGAACTTTCATTGGTTTTATTTGTATCATTATTTTTTGTCAAGGTCTAGAATTTGTCCTCGTTTTTTCGCAGTACCACAACAATAAATTGTTCATTGAAGGTATGCATATTTTCTTACAATGAAACATTGCGAAGTTTGTATTCGTTGCGAAAATGATTTTTGTAGTTTCCTAAAAGGTAGCGACGTGCAAATTCATTCGACGTGTGAAACAATTGTTTTTCCGCATTTGTTTGCTGGTGCCTCAGAGTTGCCTCCAAGGATTTGTAGGAAGAGTTTATGCCGTTCATGTAGAAAAACCACGTTTCCAAACGAGTCTCTTCTGGTAGGAAAACTCTCGCTCGAGAAATATAAGAACAAAAGAATAAGCACAAATTTCAACGCAAGCAGATTCTTCGGGTCGTCTTTCGCGAAAAAGAGAATTAGGATGAAGAGATGTAGAAAAAAATAAAACATTGAAATAAAAATAATGAGACAGGTATATGTATGGGACGTTCCACGCCAAATCGGCAACGTTTGCAATTTGCATTTTTTATTTTGTTGATTTTTTTTTCTCTATTAGAGTTCAGTAAAAGCAATTCGAATTGCTTGCTCGATTTTTCAGAGCGATATAGATAACTGGGAAAAAATCTACATTACAATTATAAAAAAATTGAACGGAACATTATCCCACGATTGCTCTAGGCTTAAAATGCATAAAAAATAATCGTTTTTTATAAAAATTTACAAAGAAAATCGAGGTGAGCTAACACAGTGAAAAAAAATTCTTGCTTAAAACAGATAAAATTAATTGAACTAATCTTTCAATAATCTTTAACATATTTTTAGATGGAAGTACATTTCAAAACAAAGATTTTAACTCCCTCATATATTAATGAGATCATGCACAGTATTTCAAAATCTGGAGAAAAATCTGATTTTTTTACACAGTATAGAAAAATATTCAAAAATGACTATACAAAAAAATCAGGGGGGGTTATCCAACATTTAAACAAGAAAATAATTATTAAAAATTGGACGTTTTCGTGGCAACAAATGGGCCGTGACTTTCGAATCAAATTGAAGAGATTGTAAATGCTGGAGAAAAGAAAAGTAAAATCATCTACGTATTCGTTGAACATTTATCTTGTTATTAGTGTTATAAAAATGTTAGATAGCCGAAACTTTAAAAATGAAATCGTAAATTAATTACGTTTATAGCTCATGATTTGCCGTCGAATACTACGTTCGGTACCACAACGGCAACACCGCCCGATCAGCTGTTTATATATGTCGGCGTATATCGTGTTTACGTACGACGTGCTTACATGAGCATAGGTATTCCACGGTCGGGTATACTTTCTCTCTCATTATAAAATAATAGAAAAATATATTTCTTTTATTTTTATACAAATATTGTGATCACAAAAATATTTGCAATCACAAATAGTGATGTACACACCAACAAATGTAACCTCAAATCTCGAAGTCAAATTTTTACTAATAACGATGTGTTTTATATAATTGTTAATGACAACGGACTAATTTATTAGGTATGTTAATTTTGAAATCTATAAATTTTAAGAGGATAATTGCACCAATCCTTTATGATGAAAAATAAATTCAGTTGTTCAACGCTCATGTGGTGTGCATGATCTCATTAAGATTGCTCAATTTATCAGGGAGTTATATGTATTTCAAGAAAAATTCGCGATATTTTGAAAACATTCATAGCTGACAGATGTGTTGAGATAATAATTTGAAAAAAATCAGATGAGTTGCTTTTAGTGAGCTCTAACGGAGAAAAACAATCAACAAAATAAAAAATGCATATGTCAAACGTGCCCAATTTGGCGTGGAACGCCCCATATACAGTAATGCAAATACATGACCAAGTGAAAAAGAGACCGATGTGCTGCTGTTTGTCAAGGGACATCAAGGCGGCACGACCACCGTTTGTCAAGGGGATTACCCTCCGGCCTCAACTCGACGACGCGAAAATATTAAAATTTCGTGCCGTGAGTCTTCACTCTTACCTCTCATCTGCGTGCACTCTTGAATATATATATATATGAGGCATTTCACGCCATTTCGAGCGGCTGTGGCCTCAACTAATTTTAATTTTCCTTAAATTTTTTTATAAAATAATACCCCATGGACGGAATATCCATACCAATTTTTAGATATTTATCTCACGTCTTTCAAAAGCTAAAATTTTTCAAAAAATCCAGTTTTTAGAAAGTTTAGATATCTTTTAAACTAATCGACACATCGATCAAGGTCAATATATCGATTTTTTTTCATTTTGATTCATACTTTTATGAAAAAAAGCAAAAAAAATATCAATCATCATTGTCAATGTTTTCTCTACATCTGAAGTAAAAATTATTTTTTTTAAAGAAGATTGCCATTTTTTTAAAATCTAAAATATTATAGTACGACCAATTATACGATTTTTAACGCTAGTCCGATCGTGGGCCCATTTTTCCTTCTATTTTTTGTTGAATAAATTCAATTTTTTAAAATAGAATTCTGAAGTTTTTTGTATGAATCATATTTTAATCAATGATATAACCAATTGTATAGTTTTTAAGCCAAGTTTGATTGTGATCAAATGGTTATTTCCAATTTACGTCGAAATTTTTTTGTTAATTTTTGTGTTATCACTAGTAATACTGGTAAGTATTAATTATAGTACACATGTACAATTAGTAATTGTAGTACTCATTTTATAATTTTTAGTCGGATCCAATAAGTTGAAGAATTTTTTTTTCCATTACTTTCCTAAAAAAAATAATAGCAATTATGAATTATGGAAGAATTTCTATTATTTCTTTTTCAGAATTTTTTTCTCATTACTTTCCTAGAAGAAATAATAGAAATTATGAATTATATTAGAATTTATGAATGCAAGAAATAAAAGTAAAAAACGTGAAATTTTTTTTGGTTTATGCTTTTTTTTTGCGATAACCATGCAAATGGTTCAATTTTTTTCATGGTGTTTTTACTTCAGATCCGCCGAGTCCTCGTTCCTCGAGTGACGTATTTTTTTTGGCACTGTAAAGATGACGGAATATGTCGTGTATTTTTTATGAAAACAATTCTTTAAAATCTTGTATTATTTAACAGATTTTGTGGGAGGATGCCCATAAAACAATCTCAAAAATGGCATAACATGATCATATCACAGTCGATAAAGACACTTGTAAAAATTGACGAATTTAGGTTATTTTTTTGGCCAGAATTTTGACACGATCAATCTCTAAAGGAAAACCTATGTAGTAGGTGCCCGAAAATAAAAATTCTAAAAATCGTGTGATTGAAAAAATAAAAATAAAAGTTGGGCGAGGCACCTCTGAAAATATAGCTATTGAGCTTACTTTTTAACAGAACTTGTTTTCCATCAGTATCTAAAAAAACCATGCACGAGAGGGAGCAAGGAAATGAAAAAAAGAACATAAAAAAAAATTAAAACATCAATAAAAGTAAAAAAAGTCATCTCTAAATATTGAGCTCATTTTTGAAGAGATTTTTTTTCATTGATATCCAAGGAAAACACGAGTAGGAGCAAGAAAAAAAAATAAACATTATGCATCAGTCTAATGAACAATTAATCATTTTCAAACATGCGTCCAGCACTGTTAGTAGTGTTCTTATGCTTATCAGATATTCACATTTCCGTTTTGCAGTTAACAAAATTTTTGTTTATACAAATTTTCATTGAATATTCATTTTTTTATAAATAAATATATTGTAATTTTTATGTTAGAAATATAAGTCGTTTCAATGAATACGACTTTTTCAACGCATGTCCTGAGTCAAATGATCGAATTTTTTCGTTTTCCACAAAAAAAAGAAATTTCACTTTTTTCGGGGGGATGTTCCGCTTTGCCCGGGTGTTCCACTTTGCCCGGCCCTCCTCTGTATGAATCAAATAGCGAGGAAAATAAACAATTCTGTGTTTCTACGAAATTCCTTACATACTTTTGGCCTTATGTCACCATGTCCGTTTTGTTGTTATAGCAATAATGAAACACGAATAATAAACAACATCTTTCTTTCTTGAATCATTTGATACAGTATGTATAATAATAAACAGAATATCTCTAACGAGGAGAAATTTGGAGGAGTACGTCCTCTCGTTGTCGTCATTGTCGCGTCTCTTCGTTAGACGGTCGAGACGTAAATCACACTTCAAGAGTTGGGTCCATCACGCGAGGATACGTGTCCGTTTGCCTACATAATAGTTCATCGTTGATTCGCTCGGGTACCAGGAATGGAATACATACTGTACAAGACATCGTCTCGTTCGTGATACTACATAGCGAAAAGGCGAAGGCATATTTGCACACTTTCACGTCATAAAACCATTCCCATATAATGGTTAAGTATGTATGGTTGCACAGATGTATCTAAGGGTTTGTGTATGAATACATATAGATTATTCACGCACATATGTCTTGGTAGTAAATTTATCTGACGTTTAACGTTCCTACATATAACAGACTGTCAAATAAATTGACCATAAGTCTCGTGCTATATACATACCTTTTCCTTTCCTTCTACTATTAAAGTTTCTCATTCGTTCATTCTTTTGTGAACCTTTTTCCACGTATCCTGATCTTCTCGTCACCGTCGCCAGGTCGCTTATTAAAACCTACGTCACCATGACCACATCAACACGGATTCCTTTTTACTCGGGAATAATAACATTTATACATAAAACATGACACGAGGACCGTTCTACGACCTTTTACTTGGAGATGCTCAGCAGTTTCGTGAGAGAGCAAAAGAGAAAGAAAGAGACAGGACGAGCGAGGGGGGTGGAGAAAGGAAGAGCGGAAAAATCTATTGAATCCAGAATCGCTCATTACATAGTCTCATTTTTATAGCACCTAGCACATCTCTTCTCTTTAGACTGATCATTAGCTGATATGATACGAAAATATAAAATAAGGACGAAAATATATTGGAACACACACTGAGAATTAAAAAAAAATGATGGTTCATATTCGTACTAATTGTATTAAATATAAAACTGGTGTAGTCATTAACATGCGAACGATGAATAGAGCTCCGCTAATTTAATTAATCAGCCGTAAGTGATGACATCATCGTATTACGCCATGGGTGGATGAAGGCGCACTTTTACATATTACTCATAAAATTAGCTAATTCAATATAAATACTTAACAAGATATATAATTGTATCGATGTTTATTGGTTTCTTGGCATTCTCATTCGTCACCGCCTTCATGCTACGTCGCAGATAAAAGACCTTGTCGCCGTTTCAATGCGAATCAAAGATTATTGGGATTTCTATGCTAGCATCGGCGACTTTTCAATTGATATATATACAGGGTGATTCAGAATGGCATATAAACCCGTGACTGGTATGTTCGGGACGCGATTTTAAACAAAATTGCAAAGGTTTTTTTCGGTGCAATCGTTTTTAAATGGTAAGCAATAGAATTTGGGTTTTCTCAGCCAATCCGAAGGCCACTTACCGCCATGATGGACGACGCCTCTCAGCATCATAGAATTTATTGGCCAAAAGGGTTGAGGCAGGCATTCAACGGACCGCAGCAGCATCATTTGTTTGAGATTCAACATCGCGCGAAGCCTATATTTGCGCGAAAGACTGCTTCGTTCCGAGTGACATTGGCCTCACTTGTCGAAACGCACGGAAATATGATATGTATTGAAATATCAGTAGCGTTTTAGTTTGGTTATAGGATGCTTGACGCATACTACTCAGACGAAAATGCTACAAAATGACAATTTCAGCCGTCAGCGAACGAGAATGACAATCAGCGAGATTACGTACATTATTTGATTTGATATTTTTCATGTATTAAAAATTTATTTTTAAGACATGCTAAATATAAATTTAATATCATTTTTCGATTTTGAAAATACATAATAGTATTTTTTTAGTTTAGCTTAGTTTTATGAAAAAAAAAATTGGAAACTTCTATTCATCTTTATTAAAAAAAAAATTCATCTGTATTGAAACTATTTGTATTTGCTTTAATATTTGACATGTATTACAAATGTATTTTCAAGACATGCTAAATATAAATTAGATATAATTTTCCGATACTGGAAATGCATCATTGTCTTTTTTAATTCTGCTGTATTTTATGGAAAAAATGGGATATTTCTAGTCACCTTTATTTAAAAAAAAAATACATCTGTATTGAAAATCATCATACACCTTTGAATTCAAAATGACTATATAATGATTGTAGCCATTTATTTTTTGATGCTGAAATAAATTTTTGTTTAAAGAAAAAACGTTTTCATTCTCCGAATTCTCCGTTTTTTGGAATTTTCAAGGGATTTCATATGCTTAGCCCCCAAAAAAATAAATGTTTTTAAGGAATTTTTTTCCAATATCTATGGAGAAAATCCAATAAAATATGCCATTAGACCATATTTATTGAATTGTATTTCTATTATTTTCTTTTAATAAGTGTTGTCGGCATGATCTGTCGAACTGGATTTTTCGATGTGAAAAAAATAAGAACTTTGTAACGTTTTGAAATTATGTATGCGCTTTTCACGAAACGTTTGACTTCTTTAAGTATTATTTATAAAAAGAAATCTACACAAAGTATAAAAAGAATGATTTCACAGAAAAATAAACGATAAAAAGTATTGAAAGATCTTTCAGTGGTCGTGCTGATTGTTTCAGAAACACTGTGTCTCGAGAAAATCGCGTTGCTTGCACACCGCGCGCAGACAAAGAGTCGCGTCGTCTTTCGCATTAATTTGTTAAATTCGATGAAAATACATGTTCGTGCACGAAAATTCATACGAATTCATGTTCATACGAAAAATGAAGATTTCGCCATGAATTCGGCGGGACTCTTTCCGATGCGACGTTTCGACCCTCTTTTCCAAAGTCTAGTCGAAATTTACTATTTTTACCAATTGTTGATACGTATCTGTAAAATGTTCATCCGACTTGGCGGCAATTTTCGCAGACTTTTTTTTCAATGATATGAGTTTCCTGCGCAACAGACTTTTGGGGAATCAGTATAGTGAAAAACTACAAATGTTTTATAATGAACTCAAAATATTTTATCTAAACAATTTTTTTCCCATGTTTTATTTATTAACTTCATACATGAATATTGTCTCCGTGTCTTCAGGAATACTGTCTATGTATATGAAAAAGAAATTAATGAATTTCATTTTTAAAAAGATTTAATAGACAAAATTTTCAAAGGTTTGCAATAAAATTGATCAAAAATTGTTATTATAACATTTATTTATTTATTGCTTGATTTATTACCGAAGCATCCGATTTTTTTTGCTATGAGAAAGCATAAAGAAAACGAGGAGAATAATGGAGATTAGGTTAAAAACGCGCGATTAGGATAAAATAATTGAAAAAAATAATAATTGAAATTTACTAAAAAAATTAATTGAATAAAATTCAATACGAAAAATCTCGGAAAGAGTCTTGCCGAGACTCCTGGGAAATTATCAGCGAGACGTTCGAAAAAGTTTCGAAAAATTTCGGAAAGAGTTTCGGCGAGATTGTCAGAAATAATTTCGAAAAATCTTGGAAAGAGTCTCAGCGGGACTATCGAAAAAACGTATAAAAAAGTCTCGGCATTTGGAAATGATGCGAAAAACGTAATATTTGGATTTTCGCATCTTTTATTAGCTCTAAAGATAATTTAGAAGCAGATTTTGAATCGCGTCGTTTAGAAACGGAAACGGAGTACGAAATATCGAGAGAGGCATTTGAGAAAGGGTGCGTTACGTTTTGGCGCCGCCGTTTTGGCGCGGCCGTTTGGGCGCCGGGACGTTTTGGCGCGAGGACGTTTTGACGTAGCCGTTTGGGCGCGAGGACGTTTGGGCGCGAGGACGTTTTGGCGCGGCCGTTTGGGCGCGATGACGTTTTGTCGCGGGGACGTTTGGGCGCGAGGACGTTTTGACACGAAAACGATTTGACGCGGCCGTTTCGGAGCTACCCCGTTTCGGAGTCCCCCGGAAAACTCGTCCCCCGAACACAACAAACCAACACAACTAAGCAAGCGTGTGTGGAATCGGTTCACGCATGTAATCGGGGTGTGTAAGGAATAGTGAGGCAGATGAAATCTTGAAATGAGTGCTGAGATTTGCGGAAACTTCGTCGAAAACAATTTGTCGATAACAATTCGTCGAAAAAACAATTCATCGAATAACAATTCGTCTTTTTGTTGTTGTTTGAATAGTTGGACATGAGGAAATAATAGGGTGGATTCGGGTCATCTTAAGGTTGTTTGAATAGTTGGGCATGTGAAAATAGTAGGGTGGGTTTGTGTCATCTTTGGGTTGTTGTTTAAATAGTTGGACATGTGGAAATAGTAGGGTAGGTTCGGATCATCTTTGGGTTGTTTGAATAGTTGGCCATGTGGAAATAGTAGGGTGGGTTCGGGTCATCTTTGGGTTGTTGTTTGAATAGTTGGACATGTGGAAATAGTAGGGTGGGTTCCGGTCATCTTTGGGTTGTTGTTTGAATAGTTGGACATGTGGAAATAGTAGGGTGGGTTCAGGTCATCTTTAGGTTTTTGTTTGAATAGTTGGACATGTAGAAATAGTAGAGTGGGTTTGGGTCATCTTTGGGTTGTTGTTTGAATAGTTGGACATGTGGAAATAGTAGGGAGGGTTCGGGTCATCTTAAGGTTGTTTGAATAGTTGGGCATATGAAAATAGTAGGGTGGGTTTGTGTCATCTTTGGGTTGTTGTTTAAATAGTTGGACATGTGGAAATAGTAGGGTAGGTTCGGATCATCTTTGGGTTGTTTGAATAGTTGGACATGTGGAAATAGTAGAGTGGGTTTGTAACATCTCGGGATTTGTGTGTGGAATCGTTGGACATGTAGAAATGGTAGGGTGGGTTTGTAGCATCTAGGGTTATGAGCGTGGAATCGAATAACAACCAATCGCTTATATTGTATATGTATTTGAAAGAATAAAGTTCGCGTTCGTTTACATGCAACAATCCGCGTGATCACGCGTTACTGTACAATGCTTTGAAATATTCTCTATGTAGCGCATAACAAAAAAATTACGGAAATATCTAACTGAATTGTAGAAATATCCAACAGGGACGGATTTTCCGGGGGACGAATTTTCCGGGGACGAATATTCCGGAGACGAATTTTCCGGGGACGAATTTTCCGGGACGAATTTTCTGGTGACGAATCTTCCTGTTACCCCGCCCCCCAACCCCCGGAGACTCCGCCCCCCCTGCGGGGGGCTTCTCCCCCTGCGACCCCCCTCGCCCGTGTTCAAATACTATACGGGTATTTAACATCGAAAAGTGGTATGTGGGTGAACAGGGATGAGGCCCGTTTTCGTTTTACGCGAGAACGAATGTCTTCGCACGCAAAAATCGCGCGCCAAAACGTCCTCGCGCCAAAACGGCCGTGCGCCAAAACGTCCTCGCGCCTAAACGGCCGCGCCAAAACGTCCTCGCGCTCAAACGGCCGCGCCAAAACGTCCTCGCGCCAAAACGTCCCCGCGCCCAAATAGCCGCGCTAAAACGGCAGCGCCAAAACGGTCGCGCCCAAACGGCGGCGCCAAAACGTACTGCATCCTTTGAGAAAATTGTGGAGGTATTGGGTCAACCTGAAATTGATATTTTCGCTAGTAGGTTAAATGCAAAATGTAGCAGATATGTCTCTTGGTTACGGGATCCCAAAAGCATAGCTGTAGATGCTTTCACCATTTCTTGGAAAGAAATTTTCTTTTACGCATTTCCACCCTTCGAAATAATCGGAAGAGTTTTACAAAAATTAAAAGAGGAAGGCGCAACGGGAATCGTAATAGTCCCAAAATGGCCAGCACAGCCCTGGTATCCTGTAATTAGGAAGCTTCTCGTTAGAGAACCTATTTTTTCAATCCTAATAAAGATCTTTTATTATCCTTGAATAGGAAACCTCATCCTCTCTGGAGAGAACTTACCCTGGTTGCAGGGCTCTTATACGGAAAGCATTTGAGTTAAACTCTGTTCCAGAGGAGTCGATAGAATTTATGACAGTATCTCTTCGCCCTTTGTCTCAAAAACAGTACGCCAGTGCGTTACGTAAATGGTGGAAATTTTGTATAAAAAGAAACATTGATCCCTATAGATCTAAGATTAATAGTGTTCTTACGTTTCTGACTGAATGGTTTGAAGAGGGAGCCTCTTATGGTTCTTTAAACACTTTAAGATCTGCAATTTCATTGATTGGGGGGTCCACAAATTGGTCAAGATTAGAAAATAAAGAGACTTTTCAAGGGAATAACGGAATTAAGACCGAATAAACCAAAGTATAATCAAACCTGGGACTCTCAGATTGTATTAAATTATATCATGTCTCTAGGAGACAATAAAAATTTATCTTTTGAAATGATAACAATGAAATTAATCATACTTCTTGCACTTGTAACAGGTCATCGCATGCAAACTTTTTCTCTTATAAGACTTAATAATATCGAAACTTATGAACATGCAATTCACATAAAAATTCCAGATTCAATAAAAACATCGGGGCATAATAAGAAACAACCGCTTTTGATTCTGCCTAATTATGTTAAAGATGAAAGGATTTGTGCAGCAAAGGCGTTAAGAGAGTATATTGATCGTACAAAAGATTTAAGAAAAACTAAAGATCTACTTTTCATTGCAACCAAAAAACCTCATGGAACTGTTTCTTCACAAATTTGAGCCATTGGGTAAAAACAATGTTAGGTAAGAGTGGTATAGACACTCGCATATATTCGGCTCATAGTACATGACGTGCATCAACTTCAAGAGCAAAATATAAAGGAATAAGTATAGAGACGATTAGAGAAACGGCGGATTGGTCGAGCAATTCGAAGATGTTTGCAAAGTTTTATGATAGACCGATAATCGCAAACAAAAACAATTTCGCAAATGCAATCTTAGTTTGCGCGACCGAGACTTAATTAATGTTATAAATTGAATGTATTGTTAATTGGAAATTATAGAGGTGTTGAAGAACAATAGAACTGATTTTCTCTCATTTCAATTACCAAATTTTACCGTAACGAACTTTAAACATCTACACGATGATCTTCGGAAGAGGCACTTCATACAATTACGATAGAACTTCACTTACAAGTAAGCTCGTTTAATCGATAAATAATAACGTCTCTACCAAAAAACAGACTAGAAATACCTTTCATAAATTCTGCCGGAAACTTCTTAAAATAGCCCTGATTTAACTCCCCGAATTAATATAATAATCATAATAATAATTATATATATTATTTATACGTGATAAATTATAAAACTCCATAAATTCGGATGCAACGAGACAAGGCATACTTCGCATAGTACCTTATGCGTTTGACGATCATTCACGCTATGGGGATTGGTGCAAATACTGGGACGATCCTAAGAATTACAAACATAAGTTACTACCCGGAGGCAAAGGGTTGACGGACCCAGAATTAAAAGCACTTCTCCAGAAAGTTTTCGCATCATTTGCGAATTAAGCTGAAAAGCTTGCACCTTGTGGTTCTTCTCAGGCTAACGAGTCTCTTAACAGGCTTATAGCAAGCATCGCTCCTAAGGCTCTTCACTACGGTGGATCTTCTTCAAACACACTCGGGTGGGCACTGCTATACTTAACGGGGTCATTCCATGTGACAGCTATTTTCTTTTCGCTTTTTTGGGAATTTTTTTTGATGAACCTTTAAAACACAATAACTTTGAATTTTTACCACACATTTATTAACATTTTTACAGTCCCTCAGTATTTTATCAAACAAAAATAACGAGTTAAATCTACTTTACACCGTTCGGAAGATACTCATGTGTTGATTGACTCATGTGTTGGTTTTGCTCATCTGAAATCAAAATATCAAACGGCATTTTAATTTATAGACCTGAGACTATCGCTGGAACTAGAGTAAAGAAAAAATATCGAAAATTGAATTTTTGGCACGGTTTTAAAAGTCGAAAAAAACGACGAAACTTGGAACTTAACATTTAAAACCGTGCCAAAAATTTAATTTTCGATATTTTTACTTTATTCTAGTTCCAGCGATAGCCTCAGGTCTACAAATTAAAATGTCTGTTTGATTTTTTGATTTTAGATGAGCAAAACCTCCGGAATCATGGCAGCCGTCAACCAACACATGAGTGTCTTCCAAACGGTGTAAAGTTGATTCAGCTCGTTATTTTTGTTTGATAAAATTCTGAGGGACTATAAAAATGTTAATAAATGTGAGGTAAAAATTCAAAGATAGTGTATTTTAATGGTTCATCAAAAAAAAATTCCCAAAAAAAGCGAAAAAAATAGCTGTCACATGGGATGGCTCCGTTAAAAAAATCGTCGGTCATTCGCAAATCGTTTAAATACATGATCTTATGAAGTCTTCGCCATCTTCAAAATCGTCCTATCAATATCGTCAACAAAAGGATCGTATACAAAAACTTCGGTTGAACTTGAAAAAATCGGTGGAATTTAAGAGACGACGTCGTCAACTGCTCGAAGCGAAGTCTCAGTAAAATACAACCGCCGCAAGAAAAGAAAGAATAACATACGATTCGGCTTGTGGGTTCGATGTTGGCGTAGACTTCGTCGATGCACCTATATCAGATCCGAAAGGAAATGTTATTCCGTTCACTGCAAAAGCTGTTTTTTTCGATTTGGAGTCTAGTGGTCTGGGAAGAAACTATGAAATCCTCCAGATTGCCGCAAGATTCGAGGACGCCGAATACAACGCGTATATTATGCCTCTCTATAGCATATCACGCAGCGCATCGGTAATTACTGGACTCGAAATTCAAGATGGAGAACTAGTTCTCGATTCACTCCGTATTACAACAGTCTCTCCAAATGTCGCAATACGGGATTTTCTCACGTTTTTACAAACGATAGCTCCAAATATCATTTTGATTGCCCACAACTGTTTCAAATTCGATGCCCCTCTGCTTATTAAAGCGGTACAAGAGCAACAAATGCTTCCTGAATTTATGTCCATCGTAAATGGCTTCGCAGCACACTTCCAACATTGAAGAATACGCTCACACAACGAAAAGCTTTGCAAAAAAGTTTCAAGCAGGTAACATTGGCGGAAGAATACATCGATGCAGACGCTGCGGTAGACATACATAATGTACTGAACGACGTTGCAATATTGTAAAAGCTTGTGGCACACCCAGAAATAAATATTTCGATGGAACAAATTTTTGAAAACGCCATAGCAGTCAACTGTCTGATTGCGCAGCAAAAAAAAGTCTACACTGCAAGAACCTGAAGACTTCGCTCGTTTGTCTCAAACACCAAGATACATCTGAATCAGCTGCGAAATCACCTGGTATTTCATCTAGTATGATAGCAAAAATTGCAAAAGTTGGCATACTTTGGAAGATCTTTTGCAATCTTTCAACGCAAGTGGGCGCCGAGGACTTGAAATTATTCTCGGGCAAGATATTGGCGGTCATCCGCGAGTCAGAAAAAGTAAAAAAGTAATCGAAAGTTTATTTTGTAAGCTAACAGAAATCGTTAATACAAAATAAAAAACCACATCCATAAATGCATTTTATTTGTTATTTATTGAATGATAATAAAGAGGTTCGATGAATATGTCATTTCCCTGACGCATTCTCCCATACTATCGGATTCTAAAAAAAAATAAGCATTTTTCCATAATTATATTTATTAAATCATGTTCGATTCGAACTTATGAACAAAGAGTGTTTTGAAACATTTCATTGCAATTATTAATTTATTCATTATTTGCAGTTTTTTTTCTCTTCACATTTTGAGGCGGCTTGTATGTAAATCAATTTCAAAGCAAAGCTAGGTTATAGCCGCCAAAGGCATCAGCTGTTACTCGCGACGTTGGGAAGTTTGTGAGTACGACTTCGTCATTTTCATTCTCACAATTCGTTCTCACAATTTTCAACCGGAAATTTAAACTTTTTTGTAATGTAGTGCTTGAACTACACGGTGAATTATGATTTTTCGATTTTTTACAATATTTATAATGTCCAATCTATCAAATTTCAGTTTTTCAATGACTTATTTTGGATACCTGAGCAAAAAAACCGTGATCACAGCACTTCCGGTCGACCATCTCCATAAGACGACGTGTTTAAATGACTCAAAATGCTGGACTTTGCAATTTTATTATGAAAAGACCATACGGTCAATATCGCTCAAAATTTGGCAATAGGCGCATAAACTATCCGTCAAAATCATATAAAAATTTTAAGTCCGAAAGTTGATTTCGACCTTATGATCTTACTTCCTTAAATGATTTTGTCATATTGAAGAAATACTGCATACGTTCAACTGAATGATTTCGGATGATCTGAAAGAACAGTTTGTTCAATCACGTAACTGTAGTTATGAAATTCATTCGCTCAAGATAACAAAACGTTTTGCCTAAGGAGTGTTTTTGTTTGTTCCATCGACTAAAAGTTACTTAAATTTAAACATGTCGTCTGTTCATATTTAAACCGATTACTTTGTTTCATGAAAAATAATTTAGTTTAAGATGCACATTATTTTGCTATGGTGATAACTATATTCCGCGAAAATACAAAAAAAATATTTTGTTACATTTTTTGCCACTGCAAAAAAATGCAGTATTTAAATTATCAAAGTGAAGAGTTCAATTGAACGGTGTATACTTACAACACAACGGAATGGTGTGTTGATAAGCGAATACTTTTTTTAAAAATCAAGAATAGATTCAGTTAATTCGGTATGTTGTAATCACAATGAAATGAGTCATTTTTTTTTAATTACGAACCTGCTTGGATATAAACAATTGGATAGAAAATTTGCAGAAGCAAGAAGTCGATCAAGTTGCGTAAAACTCAGTTATTTCAAAAGCTAAAAGATAGTTAATCGAACTAAATATCTTTTTTTTCCAACTAAAACCGATATTGTGTGAATTAAAAAACTTTTTTAGTGGAAAGTCTTATTTTGTTGTTTAGTCTACATATATTGTTAATGTGAATGAATATGAGGTTACTACAACGACACATTCCTTCGTTGTAAGCAAATACGTAGCTTTGATAACACTATCCCTCGATCATAATAAACGAATATGTATGATATCGATCAATCAAATATTGTTCGATTTGAATATACAAACGCTTAAGGCATCTTCTCACTTTAAGCGCCTCAAAAATAGGCTGTTTTTGCGATTTTTTTTCGAGGATTTTTGCTTAAAATTATGGGATAAAACGGATCCTATGTAATAAACACATCTTTCAAGTACATGAAAAAATTTTTATTTTATTTTTTTAAACAATTATTATAATACATCAGTAGCATTGAAAAACCCGTGTAAAAATGTTATGGTCGTGGCTTGTTGATGGTATCTCCGAGACGGGTCGTCTGAAACAAAAAAATAAAACTGTTTTAGATTCAGTATGTCAGTGGCTATAGCGCATATCATCAGATTTTTGATATTCGCGAAAATAACAAAATGGCGCACGTTTTTCGAAAAAGTAAAAAAAAACCACGATTTTTTTGCAGTTTTTTGTAAAAAAAAAATTCTTAAAATCAAAATTTAAAAAATCTGATGATATGCGCTATAGCCATAACTATGAAGCATATGTCATTCAAATTTCATGACAATCGGCCGGATAGTTTCCGAAATTTCATCAACAAAGCACCGAAAAACCTTGTTTTGAGATAACTGCGTTTAAAGTTTTGGAGGGATCGCCGGGTACTCTCAGGTAGTCACCTAACGGTCGCCAAAAAATGTAGTTAGACTCGTCCGATCTTTATGAAATTTCGAGATGACATTTTTGAAGATATGTACTTTCAAAATTTAAAAAAAAAAAAAAATCGATTTTTTTAAATTTCCAAAGTGAGAAGACGCCTTAATTTAAGCAAAAGACATTGTTTATTCGCATGAGGACAATATATATATATATATATATATATATATATATATATATATATATATATTTAAATGTAAATTTTTTGAATCCTGAATAATTTTTTACTATTGATTCTGAAATATGTACAAATTTCTTATGGCGCCTAGCAATTATCTGAGTGCGAGAGAGATACCTAAAAAGCAGATTCTCATTTTTCTCAGAGATGATGGTCTCGGAGAAAAAGGCACAGTATAAGAGATCGCCTTATAATTCAAAAATATGTATATACCTGTTTTCTTACCATAATGACTCACATAGTTATATACGTAAGAAAATCTAGTGTTTCTCACGGGACTGTAACCCGTGGTGTTAGGTACAAATTTCTGCTACCCAATTCTTCATCAGAATCGGTCGGAATGTCATATCTACTCGACTCTCGCAATTTATGCCCATCCACCAACCGGCGCGTATGTGAGAAACTTGGTACTCTGCGCCACGCGGTGGCCAGAACGAAAATCTACTTTAACGTTGCCATCGTTGCTTCGAGCATTATTTTGTTCGTTTAGCAAAATTCTTATACTTTATAGGCAAGGGTGTGACCTTGCTTTTGTACCATAAGCCACTGCGCCACTGAATCGCGTAGCACGTTTTCTTCAGTTTTTCGCGGTTCGCAGACATCATTCGCACGTGGGCCTTCGACAAAAAAGTCGAAACAATACTGTTAAATAAAAAAAATCGTTAGATAAAAGGAACAAAAACATCTTCACAATCTACATTTTACGAATCAGTTTTTTCCTTCTTATACGATATCCTGTGTTTTATTAATTATCTTATTTTGAAAGAAACTTTTCCTTACAATAAAAAATATATGTTGTTTGATCAAGAAAAGTAATAGAAAAAACAATAAAGTATTCTCTTGATGCATACCTTACATCTGAATTATCATCGATTTAAGCGGAATATTAATTTTGACTAATTATACACGGAACTCCATTAAAATAAATTTTCTTTCGATAACGCGGCGTTTTGGGCAGTTGAAAACGTGAATAGATGGAAGAAACAAAACTATCTTGTCAGGTTAATAAACTAATTGGTGTTCGAAACAATGATTTAGTTGTTACAAATGTACTCATTGAATTGTACCAACAAATCCTTTGATTCGGCACACTCGTCTTTTGTTACTTCACCATATTTATTTAAAATCGACGCGATGTATTTTAACAACTAACCCATACTTCATCCAACCAAAATTTCGTGGAGCAATGATAGCAACGTTAAAGTAGCTTCTCGTTCTGGCCACCGCGTGGCGCAGAGTACCAAATTTCTCACATACACACCAGTCTGTGGATGGGCATAAATTGCGGGAGCAGAGCAGCCTACGACGTTCCGACCGATTCTATTGCAGAACTAGGTAGCGAACATTTGTACCTTATACCACGGATCACAGTCCCATGAGAAACAGTAGATGAGTAGATTTTCTTACATCTATGACCCCATGGCCATTATGGTAAGAAATCAGGTTACATATTTTTGAATAAGGTACTTTGATAGTACATATTTGAGAACCGAAAAACAACTCGTTGGTGATATGAATATTGTAAATTAAAAATGTCTTCCGTTTGATTTAAGCTTTCGTATTTTCAAACCAACAATCTGCAATTGATGAATATGTTATAAAAATATTTGAATTAAACAAAAGAATATTGTACAAATTGTATATTCGTTCATTACAAACGGATATGTTAATGTGAGAACTATATATTGATTTATAATCAACGAGGGATAGAGTTGTAAGAGCTACGTATTTGTTTTAAATGGACGAATGTGTCGTGTCGCAATAACTACATATTCGTTCACAATACTACTATATGTATACTAAATAACATAATAAGACCTTCCACTCAAATGGGTTTCCGATTCGCACAATATCGGATTTAGCTGGTATAAAAGATATTTAGTTCGATCGACTATGTTTTAGCTTTTGAAATAACTGAATTTTACTCAACTTAACCAAATTTTTATTTCCTCAAATTTTATATCCAGCTGTTTAAACCAGTTTCGGAATCAAAAGAAAATTATCTCGTTTCATTTTAATCATAACTGACAGAATCAACTGAATCTATTCCACATTCAAAAAAACGTATGCGCTTACTAACATACCATTTATTATTAACATAACATTGTGTTGCAATAAGTATACATCGCTGAATTGAACTTTTCATTTTGATGATTCAAGTATTGCTTTATTTAGTACGTGAACAAAATATTTTGTTGTATTTTCATAATATATAGTGGAACGTATTTAAACGAAAAATTTAGTTAAGGTAAACAAATTTTAGCAATATTAACAAAAAAATGTTCTCAGAGCGTTTATAAGCTTTAAAAGGCCCACAATTTTTTGAATTAATCACAGAAGATGAAACCAACGACCGTAAACGTAATTCCGGCAATCGATCATAAAACGTGATGTGAAGAAATAGTCGCCCACATTGGTTTCATCGCGATATGTAAAAAAGTATTTATTTTATGTGTATTTATATGGGTTCTCAAAAACCAAATATTGCATTTTATGTTTGAATAATTTTTCTGTTCAGATTGAAATGAATCCAAGCACGAATACAACTGATTCTGCTACGGAATACGCTCTACATTGAGAATGTATTGCCCAAAACATTGATTTCGTTCCTTTTCATAGCCCAGTACAGTGGTATTGGTTCTGAAATCAGTCTATGAGCTTTGAAAGGCCTACATTTTTTTGAATTAATTGTAGGAGATGAAACCAACTATCGTAAACGTTATTTAAGTATAAAGTTAAAATGTGATGTGAAGAAATATTCGTCCACATTGGTTTCATCTCGAAACGTAAAAAATCATTCATTTAATGCATAATAAAGTATTTATCTGGGTTATTAAGAACCAAATGTCACATTTTATGTCGGGATAATTTTTTCGATGAGATATAAATGAATCCAATAGTAGTGCTTTTTCTTCGTTGAAATATAACCTACAACTTGGTATAGGTTGCAAAACTGAATTCGATCGAATTAATATTGAAACATTGATCGGGATGTTTCGATGCGCTTCGGGAGCACCGAGATATCTGTCTCAGGGGCTGGTCCCAAAAAAGCGAAATCGCCACATTGTGAAGGTTCATGGATAATGCTATCTCACGAAATCTGGCAAGAAATGACCTACTAGTTCCGGAGATATTGATGGAAAATAATTTTTGCTTTAAGAGGGTTTTAATTAGGCCCAGACTTGTCTTGCAGGAAGTAGCAGGGAGGATTTTGAACAGGCAGAGATTCGCTATCTTATGACGTTTCGCTAACCGTGCCTATTTATCATCGACATCGAGTTTTAGACAACCTCACCAGGTCGCCTTTCGCACTTTTGACGTACCCCACTGCCGCCAATAGTTCAGTTTGCACCTGATCGAAACAAGAACTAGCTTATTTGAAAACGGATAACATTTGCTGCAACTTACAATTTTGCTGTGTTGGAATCAGCTAATTCGCACACGGAATTTACAACAAATTATAAGATGCGTTTCAAGCGAGCATGACTGTTTATGCGAAATGCAAGTTAAATGGAAATGGATCGTTCAAATTTATATTCAACTTATATTGGCATATATTAGAAATATATTTGAAATACAGTTGAAATATATTTTTCATATATTAATAATGTATTTTAAATGTAAATAAGTTATACATTATTTATATTTAGCGTATACAAAAAATGTAGTTTTCTTGTAGTTTAGCTATATCTTTCCTCTTTGAGCAGTTCGCTGTGATGATTTTTTTAAGCGCTGTTATTTTTTTTGTGACTAGAATTCAGATATTCGTCGTGATATGTTAGGGTTGAGCTCACGAACACATATTTTCTTCGAGTTTACCGTCTTTACTACATAAAAAAAAAACGCAATTTATATGTAAAAAATCATGTTTACGAGATTACCTTGGAATACTCAAAAAGTCGATTTTTTTACGTTTGTCGTTCACGGAATACAAATTTATAAAACAAAAATCTAAACAGTGACAACGCTACTACGACCTACGTACACTTGGCACCACAGCACGCCACTCCGATGGCTCCGCTTTAAACGCGTTTTTCTCAAAGCTGAGTTTTTGAAATTGGCTTTATCAATAGGTGCGAAAATATTTGGTCGATCCCGTTAAAATTGTGTCCACTTCTTAAAAACAATATCCCATCCTAAATGAACCTAAAAGTTTACGAAAATCATTTGAAAAAAGCAATTTTTCGTTGCAAAATGACGCAAGAATTTCGTGTAAGATTGAAACTCGTTTTTTTAAAGCTTTTAATTGATGCAATATTGAGTTTTTTTTTTCATTTTTTAGTTTCATTGACAATGTATGAATGTCAATAACTAAAAAAAAATTTAGTAGTCCATTTCACAATACAACGGAGGCTAGAAGATACGCAATTTTTTAACTCAGGCCACATCGTTCCAAGTAAACAGCAACATCATTCCGCCATTTCGCAAAATATTGTAAAAATAAAAATACGTTGAAGTAGTCACAACTCATCATAACTAATACTTGAAATTTCAAAAATATTAAATTTACCGTTTTCTTTAAAAAAAAAATCATGACAATTGACTTGCTTCCACCTGCTTTAAAGGTATTGCCCCCCCCCCCCCTGAAATTCAGCTAAACAAACAAACCCGAACAGGGAAGAAAATCATCGATGAACAGGGCTCAATGCAAGTCAAGGAAAAATCTCTACTCAATATTTGAAAAAATTAAAAATTAGTTTGTTTCATTTCGAATTCATGGTCATTAGTGAAAAATCATATTTCGTCGATAAAAAAAACCTTTGCCATGAATTTTGGATTTTATTCAAATAAACGAACATATATGATAATGAATAATGATGCGCAGGTGATAATAGAAAGCAAAGAAAACCCGTCTCGTCTTATGACAGATTCATTATTTATTTTCAAGGTATTTCGCTTTTAAATATACATTTTTTGCACAATTGAAAAATTTTATTTAGAAATTGACACGATTTTTCCGTGCCTGGGGTTTACCCTTGTATAAAGGTGATTTTTTGGCTACTCCTCATTTTTATTTCGTTTAGAAAAGTCCTACATTTATAGCAAAATATTCATTGTCGGCAAGGTATGATGTTTTTACTAACGAAAATGATTTTGTCAAAATTTGACGATTTTACGCAAAAATGGACGTGGCTTATCTTTGTATGCCTTGGATTGACCTCTGTCTGATAGCGATCATTTTCTCTTCACTTATGTTTGTTTTATTAAAGGCTGAATTCATGGCGAAATCTTCATTTTTCGTATGAACATGAATTTGTATGAATTTTCGTGCACGAACATGCATTTTCATCGAATTTAACAAATTAATGCGAAAGACGATGCGACTTTTTGTCTGCGCGCGGTGTGCAAGTAACGCCATTTTCTCGAGACACAATGTTTGTGGTACAATCGGCACGACCACTGAAAGATCTTTCAATACTTTTTATCGTTTATTTTTCTGCGAAATCATTCTTTTTGTACTTTGTGTAGATTTCTTTTTATAAACAATATCTAAAGAAGTCAAACGTTCCGTGAAAAGTGCATACTTGATTTCAAAACATCACAAAGTTCTTATTTTTTTCATATCGAAAAGTTCAGTTTGACAGATAATGCCGACAACGCTTATTAAAAGAAATTAATAGAAATTCAATTCAATAAATATGGTCTAATGGCATGTTTTATTGAATTTTTTCAATAGATATTGGGAAAAAATTTCTTAAAAACATTTATTTTTTGAGGGCCAGACATATGAAACTTCTTGAAGAATTCCAAAAAACGGAAAATTCGGAGAATGAAAATGTTTTTTCTTTAAGCAAAAATTTATTTCAGCATCAAAAAATAAATGGCTATAATCGTTATTTAATCATTTTGAATTCAAAGGTGTATGATGATTTTGCGATACCGGTGTATTTTTTTTTTTTAATAAAGGTAAATAGAAATTTCCAATTTTTTTTTCATGAAATACAGTAGAGCTAAAAAAGACAATGATGCATTTCCAGTATCGGAAAATGATATCTAATTTATATTCAGCATGTCTTAAAAATACATTTGTAATACATGTCAAATATTAAATTAAATACAAATAGTTTCAATACAGATGTATTTTTTTTTAAATAAAGGTGAATAGAAATTTCCAATTTTTTTTTCATAAAACTAAACTAAACTAAAAAATACAATGATGTATTTTCAAAATCGAAAAATGAAATCTAATTTATATTTAGCATTTATTAAAAATAAATTTTTAAGGGGGAATATGCGAGTAAAAAAAATTTTTTTTCATGAAAAATATCAAATCAAATAATGTACGTAATCTCGCTGATTGTCATTGTCGTTCACTGACGGCTGAAATTGTCATCTTATAGAATTTTCGTTTGAGTAGTATGAGGCAAGCATCCTATAACCAAACGAAAACGCTACTGACATTTCAATACATGTCATATCTTCGCGCGTTTCGGCAAGAGAAGCCAATTGACGGAACGAAGCAGTCTTTCGCGCGAATATAGGCTTCACGTGATGTCGAATCTAAAAGAAATGACGCTGATGCGGTCCGTTCAATGCTTGTCTGAACCCTTTTGGCCAATAAATTCTACGACACTGAGGCGTTGTCCATCATGGCGGCAAGTGGTCTCTGGATTGGCTGAGAAAATCCAAATTCTATTGATTGCCATTTAAAAACTATTGCACCGAAAAAAAAGCCTTTGTAGTTTTGCTTAAAATCGCGTCCCAATCGCGCCAGTCATGAGTTTATGTGTTATTCTGAATCACCCTGTATATATGAATACATATACGATGACACGAGCCGGCGGAGTTGTGACTGTTGAATATTGCATTTACTCGCTTCCTCACCTCGCCAAATACGCGCCTCGAGCTAAGACTAACTCAACGTACGAATGAGCGAGTTCCTCTTTTTCAAACATCCCTCACGGGATAGGATAAATAATGTATACATGCTATATACATATATATGTATTATTCGTTTGATATGTATATACCTGGGGCACGAGTGAACGCACTCGCGCTCCACCGAGTTACGTTCAGCGATCGGCTTTTATGCGTTTTGCCGTGGGGTGCACATCTCGCGTCACGACGCTCAGCAGGTTATGAATATAAACTGCTAATACAGGTGTATACTAGGGTGATGCAAATAAAATCGACATCTTTTTTTTCGTGGCCAAAGGGGGATGTTAGTATATACAAAGAAAGTAACTCACCCAAAATTTGAGATTTAAGAAAAAATGTAGAAGTCGCTCAACCGACTTTTCGATATTTTCTCATAATTTTGAATAGAAACATAACATACATTTTTTTTAATGAAAAAATAAACAAAAAAGCGATGAACCATGTTTATTTTCGTGTAATTTTTGTGAATCGCACATGGCAAGTTTTACACATGACATAATTTGATATCTGACATATTTATTTACAGCAGGTCTTTTTTCTCATTTTTAATAATATTCTTTCTTTGAATGTCAATGCGACTACGCTTACAAGCGCCAAATATTGGGTTGGCAGCTAACAAGGAACCCTAGGTAGGTCGACCCCGTCGATTTTGATCTAATGTATATATGTTGTAGTACATCGAAAATTAAGAGACACATATTTTTTTTTATCGGCCCAAAAACCGTTTAAAGGGGTGAAAACAGCCCCCAAAGATGGGCACCGAACGGGGTGGTTTCTCAGTTTCGAATAGAAGCGCTTGACGTATTCGAATGAAACCAACGCTGAAATGTTTCTATTGATGAGTCATCGAAAACGCAATCTAGGCTCTTTAGGGGAAAGGGTGTTTAAGGGGTGAACAACCCCTAATTTAATAATTTTATTTTGTACCATAAAAACTATTGTTCCGATTCGAACGTAACCAATTGCATTTTGTAGAGGTCGAAGAACTAATCGATACGTGTTTTGGGGTTTTTACGAAAAATTCGCTTTAAGGCGGGTAAACCACCCCTTTCGTTGCAATACCTTATATTATTATTATATTATATATATATTATATTAATATTTAAAAAAATTTGTTCTCAATTATATTATTGTACGGCAGAACAACCACCTATATAATTTATTGAAATGTCTTCAAACACGAAAATAAGTTTACCTTTGATCTTGTTTCTAGGCGAGATCATCCCTGTATCGATAATTCCTGCATAGGCCCATTGTGAGAAACGATAAACTTACAGTGATTTCGAGTGTTGGAATTCTTCGGGACAAATGCCTCTCCTCGAAGTTATTCCATAAGCAATAAAAAATATAATTCAACTGGAAGGCAATACAAAAATTTGGGAAATATATAGTTAACTCATTCAGGAGTTCATTCTAACGCTTAATTATATGCTTATGATAATCAACTCTTCCTTCTGCTTTACTCAACAAGTCTTTTTTAGGTTTTACCTATTCCGATTATTAATATTCATCAACTTTCATGAATATAATATTTTAGTCTGCATTACAGGATATTCGCTCGGTCTCATGCTCCATAATTATTTACTAGAACTACTGGGTTCTTTGCATATATTTATTCAATTGCCGTGTATTTCTGATATTAGTGTACATATTAAACCAACATCATAATACGTGAATATAGTTTTCAGATTATAATCAGTTTTTATAGGTCGTTCAGTAATAGTATTCATCGAAAAAGTGTTGCAAGCAAAGTGATTTCTTACACCATGAACATCTTATTATTGCTACTTTCTCACAACCTTGAACATCACATTGAGGTCTTGATGATTGTCCGAGAGCAAATTCGACGGGGTTAACAAATTCTTCAGGTATATCACTTGTGTAACCACTTTTGTACCATGCATATCGAAACAAATTTTGATACCTTGTCGAAGATAACTGATTATGAGTTAAAGATTGCAATTTGATTATGTTATTTCTTAAATGTAGATTGAGATCAAATCAAGTAACAAAACAGCGTCTGAAAAATGTCGAACATAATTTTTCCATATTCTGAATCCATAAACATCAAGTGGTTGAATCCTTCCGGTTGTACCTTTTGGTATGATCATTGTTTTGATGCTTTTTCCACGGGGTGTAGCTTGCTTGACCACTTCTGTGCAATGTCCACTTCATGAATCTACTAAAAGTACGCTTTTTGAACCGATGTTAGTGGAAAAAACCTTTTCCAGCCACATCTTAAAGTGTTCTGGAAAATTCAATATAATGTTTGTTTTGACTTTAATTTTTCTTTGCATATGTAGGATTAACAGGTTTTAAATTTAGCTTTTTTCTTATAGCTGAAAATACAAAGGAACGTAGGGTATACAAATATCTGATGTAAGTTTTCCTGACTTGGAAGCAGTCAAAAAGACATTACTCAGTTTAAGTCATTAAGACATTACTCAGTGCTTTAAGAAATACGAAAATATACGCAGAACCTAAGCCAGATAAGCACGCAGTCAAAGCGATAAGCAAAGATACTTATCGAAGCACACAGCTTCAAATATGGAGAAGTTACGTCCTATTTTTAAGTACCATAACTACGCATAACCACCACCTACGGATAACTATAACTACACACAAATCTATTTTTCGAATAATAGTGACATATTTGCTCTCGCTGGAGTAAATAACTTGAGAAATCAATGGACTCGGGGAGATAAGTGGGAAAAACAACGAGAGAGATTATCAAGAAGACCAGACTATAAGACAAGGTGATAACGAAAATGAGGTACACCATGGAGTTTAGTAATCGGTGCTGGGCGCCGAAATGCTATCCAGACGTATTCCTATGTATCATTTAATATAAATTTACAAAGCGTAGCATTAAAGTGTGTACCATAATTTAATATACGTATGCATACGTACATATTATACTATTCTTTATACTGAAATAAAATTTTTTACATCTTGCTAAAAGGGGCTTGGCGGTAGGGATTCCCTTCCAATGTATTAAATTCTACGTTCTATGGTTCATCACAGTTGAACCTATGCTTTACTTCTTTCATAATAAATAAATCGTAACACACAATGGGCCTATGTAGGAATTATCGATACGGGGATGATCTCACCTAGAAACAAGGTCAAAGATAAACTTATTTTCGTGTTTGAAGATATTTCAATAAATTATATACGTGGCTGTGCTGCCGTACAATAATATAATTGAGAAACAAATTCTTTAAATAAAATTATTACAAAATAAAATTATCAAATTAGGGGTTGTTAACCCCTTAAACACCCTTTCCCCTAAAAAGCCTAGATTGCCTTTTCGATGACTCATCAATAGAAACATTTTAGCATTGGTTTCATTCGAATACGTCAAGCGCTTCTATTCGAAACTGAGAAACCACCCCGTTCGGTGCCCATCTTTGGGGGCTGTTTTCACCCTTTTAAACCGTTTTTGGGCTGATATAAAAAAATACGTGTCTCTTAGTTTTCAATGTACTACAACATATATAAATTAGATCAAAATCGAAGGGGTGGACCTACCTAGGGTTCCTTGTAAGTCTTGACTCACTTTTTTTAAATCTCCCTTTTTTATTTTGGAACATTCTAGAAAGTTTCCATAACGGGCAACTACTAGAATGTTCTAGAAGCTTTCGCACGGTGGGTATAAAAGCCCGGCTGCGGACGTCTGCGGGAGTTTAACAACTGGTTAAAGGAAAGGAGGATAATTTGGGATACAAAACAATCCGCATATTGTGATTCCAAATTAGCTGTGCTTACTTTACTAGTTAAGGCCAAAATGTATGGTAGATTAATGTTGACTTATGTGACAAATTTTATGAAAAATTTTCGGGCCGGACAAGTACTCTGTGCGTATCCGCTCTACATACGATAGTAAACTTTTATCAATTTGTTACCAATAAAACTATACTACAAATATTACAAATGAGAGTGTGGCAGCGTTCAAGCTCACGCAGGCTAATGCAATTCTATATTTTTTTTTTTTGAAAACCCTTGTAATTCCAAGTCATAGGATAATAATTCGTTGTAATAAAGCATTAATTAGAGAAATGGCATATGAACATAATTGGAGATTTTATAAACATAACAAAATCCCACGTACTTGGCCACATATAGTTTAGTAGATCTCTATTTATTTATCAACTTTTTGTGAACTCACAACATTTACAAGAATGAAATTATCACCTCTGTACAATTTGACTTAATTTGATAAGATAATGAGAGCGGTTACTGATAAAACTTTGTGTGATGAGTTGGTTTTTAGGAAGGATTTTTGTGCGGAGATCTTTGCATGAACGACTTAAACGGGTTTTTGTAAATTTTTGTGGGAATCGGTATTTTGGCGCTGGGTGGTGGAGGGGATTAACTGGAACGACTATTTGGGAAGCATAAATGTACTTGTCTCAGCTTTTTTGACAGAATTTATGCTCTTTTTGGCTAGGATTCATCGACTTTTTGTATGGAAGTCATAGCTTGTTAATTAAACATGTCAATATTGTGTACGTACTCGGGTATGAAATTCATAGCTTGCCAATTAAACATGTCTATATTATGTATGTATCTGAGTGATGCAAAAGAATTGACATTTTTTTCGGCGTTGCAGCAAAATATGGTAACATTTTATCGAAAAGTGATTCTCTCAAGAATTGAAACCTGTATAAAAATTTTAGAGCATAATAAATCTGCATAATAAATCCTGCATAATAAATCTATTTATTTTTAAAATAGATACACGATCGAATTTCGAGCTGGTGTATATTCGGACTAAAAATACAATGTGAAATATTGATCTAAGAAATGTTCAAATGAATTCAATCTTCGTAATTAACCGTCAATACTTATAAAATTATTAGATTACTTAAAACGTACAATAGTTCTGAGAAGATACGACGCATAAAAGAACAACGAACAAGTAAAAACTTGAATTTTTTTTTGTAAAAAAAAATTTCAAAAAATATTGCACCGAAACATCCGTGCCAACAGATCAACGGATTGGAAAATATTCCATAAAAAATGATGCCGAAGAAATACTGTAATAGCATCGGAACGCATTGAAAGTTTTTAAATATAAGTAATCATAACGAAACGAGATTTTGAAACAAAAAAATATGCGTACAAAATTTCGAGAGTTAAAGTTTGATTGAAAAAAATAATTTTGGCCGAAGTACTACGCGAGTTTTTCTTTCATAATGTTTATTGATTAAGAATTACATCTCATGAGCAATAGATAAAAAAAAATTGGTGAAGTACTTATGAAATTTTTTTTTCTCAAATCAAATATATTTTCGCTCAAAATTATTTCGCATCTCTTGATTCCGTTTTGGGTTGCAAGTGCAAATAGAATTTTCATGTATTTAAGGTCTCTACCACTCTAGCGTGGTTTAAAACCATATATAATTCAAACCTAGGGTGGTATCATACACCATTCTTTCAGTTATACAAAAAATGAAGAGAATGGTTTTCAAATAAACTTTATTATTGCATGCAAGAGACATTTTATGGTAAAAGAGAAGAGGCACTGTTTTCGACTCCGTTCTAGAGTTTATGTTCGGAAAAATGAATTGTTGGGGCTAGAGTTAATAAAAAAAATCATTTATTAAGGTACTGTTCAAAAGTTTATTTATTAAATTACACTTTATTTTTGCACTATCACTCTTCTATATATATTATGACGGGGAAAAACGAGATAGGAGGAACGATCCGAAAAAAATGCGGCAGGGACTGAACCGGGGTTCGAACCCGGGACCTCCCGATTGCCGGTCGAGTGCTCTCCTTTTTTTTTCGAAAAGTGTTTATTATTGAATTTTGTACATTCTTGTTTTTGTTGGATATAATAAACAAATAAAGAAATTGTTCTGAACACATTAAGTTTACATACTTGGGAATACGCATGTCTGGGGTATAACAGATCTCGCCGTATTTTTGGGTCGTAGAAATGTATTAAGCGTATAAGATACTGTCGCATACAATGGATTCTCATAGAACGAGATAATTCGGTGGAGAACTGACGAGGCACCATGGTGATGAGATAGGGGAAAAAGATCTAAATAAAAACCTTCATACAGTTTTGGTAGAGTCAGTAAGGTTACTATGTACATATTTACATTATTTACACTTTTTTTTTATATAATACATATAATACAGAGTTGAAATGGATGAGTATCGACAGTTCGCAAGGATAGCATGTGAAAATGATGAGTTGCTATCGGAGTATTATATTGCGAGATAGTCTCGCTTTTATTTCGTTTAGTTTTCTTAAATGTTTAGATTCATTACATAGCCAATTATATTTATTAAAATTTAATCTGTGGAAATCGAGGCTGTCGCGCAATGGAAGGGCAGTTGAGCCCGAAAATTTATTGGGATTATTGTCAAAATCGTTGTAGTACATCGAGATTCTCTTGTCAGCTTTGTTTCTTTTCCAATGATATAGTATCAGTATGTTATTTGCGTTTCGGATTAAACCATGATGGTCGCAGTAAAGGAATGCTTGGGGTGTTAAGTATCCAGTGTTAAGTTGTCTTGCTGACAGATGAGGATTTTGATGAGCGAGGCTTCTAATTATGTTATTATTTATGTTAGGGAGTTTGCTAAAATAGTCTCTTGTAAGTCTCAAAGTAAAGTTATCAATTCTCGGAATGTTAGCTAAATTGTATATGTTTTTATTACTTATAAATTGGCGATATTCTGAGTTTGTGGATCTATACATGTTCAGACAAATTCTAAGACATTTTCTTTCGAAATTTCTGTATTATTCTATTATAGAATTATTGGAGTTCCACCAAATGGGTGCTGCGTAGGTGAGTATCGGTCTGATTAATAATAAATATAATATAATTTTTGTGCGACTAGACAGATTTTTATTATAAAAAATTGCGCAGTTGGCTTGAAGGGCTTTCCTGGTTTTGTTCAGCTGGTTGGTGAGATGGATGTTTCCTCTGAGTAGATAGTCCAATTGGACTCCTAAGTATTTAACTGATTTTTTGTGAGGAATAAGTTGTTTCGTATTACTACCTGGGATTGATGTTTTGATTTGGAAATTTGAGCCACCTGCTTTATTTTTTGAAGACAGAAGGTCAACTGGTTTTTTGAATAATATTCTTTCGCATTTGCTCGGGTTAATGCGTAGGTTCCAGGAGTAATAATATTGATTTATTTTTTCGGTAATGTTTTCTAAATTTTTACGTACTGTTTGAACTTTATTACTTTTTGAGTAAACAATCACATCGTCAGCAAAGGCAAGGGCGAACGTATCAGAATCATTGTTAATGCGAAATAACTTTAATAAATCACAAGTAAAAATGTTAAATCATAAAGGAGAATTTACAGTGCCTTGTTGAAGACCTTCTTTGATCTTGAATGACGTTGAAGATACGTTAGCTCCATCCCAGATAACGAAAGATTTGTTGGAGATCATATCTCATGTCAAATAAGTAAGCCAATCGGGAATATTTTTTTTCTTGAATTTAAATAGTAGTCCATCTAGCCAGACTGAGTCAAACGCTTTTTCGAGGTCGAGCAGGGTAGCACCTACTATTTGGCTATTTCCTACCCATGAAATAGTGTCTGATACAAATTTGTGTATTGCGTGTGTGGTTGAATGACGATGTTTAAAACCGAATTGCGCATCAGGAATAATATTGTTAGTTATACAAATGCTATATAATTTTGAGTTAATGACCGCCTCGTACACTTTGCTCAGACTTGGAGTTAGGCTAATAGGCCTATAGCTCGCAGGATCATTCAGATCTTTGTTTTTTTTTAACAATGGTAAAACTTTGGTTTTTTTCCAATGCTTTGGGAAATAGTGATTATTAATTGCGTTATTAAAAAGTATTACTAATGCTTTAGTAATATTAGATGGTAAGTGTTTAAGTACAATAGGGGGAATATTATCGAGTCCATTTGACGTTTTATTAGGAAGATTTTTGAGAATCTTGCTTACTGTTGCAAAATTACAAAAAGGATTAATCGTGTTGTCAGTCCAATGAGGGTTAAGCGCATTTAAGTTATCAGAGAAAGAGGTTATGGTTACCTTATCGGTTCTAGTGTTAATGAATTTCTTTTTAATCTGGGTAGCGGTGTTTGTGACCAGAGATGCAAATTGAGAATCGGCATTAAGGTGCCGTGGTGAGTTTATTAACGTCGAGTTCTCTCCCAACTGAGCTATCCAGGCCGCCTGCCACATTTAATTCGAATCGCTCCCGTAACGTGGTGCCACCACGTTACAATATATATATATATATATATGTGTGTCACTTTAATCAAAAGTTAAAACTGACCGCGATCTTTATAACCTCACGACAAAGATATTATATATTCACCGAATACGAGTTTATCATACACCATTCTTTTAGTTATAAAAAAAAAAAACAAAGAGAATGGTCTCTAAATAAACCTCATTATTGCATTCGAGGAACATTTTATGGTAAAAGAGAAAAGGGATCGTTTTCGATTCCGATAACCTTTTTTTTAACTCACAGCTGTCACTGTTTATATATATTATCATATCTGTCAGCTTTCACATCCGAGATCTTTATAACCTTATTTTTTTTTCATTTCTACTTCGAAATTTGTAGCTATCTGTCTCGCACTCATGCGGCTGATTCATATTAAAAAAAATATCCGTCAACTTTCACATCCACAATCTTTATAACCTTATTTTTTTAACCTCACATCACTATGCATATATTTTTTTAACCTCACATCACTATGCATATAGAATTTCACATCCGCAATATTTATAACCTTTTTTGTTTAACTCACAACTGTCGCCGTTTCTTATAAAATATCATGAAGAAAAGTCAATCGGCTGTTACATCGACGAACGCACTCTCACATAACCTGAATTTTACCAGTTTCTAGTTAGTATCACTAGACAGCAACCGCAAAACGTCAAAAGTGTGCGAAAAATTTGCGAAAAATGCCACCTTTTTTTGATGCCACGGAAGAATGAAACATTAATATTTCCAATATGCGTTAAGCTACAGAGTTCTAAATAGTCACGATCGAAAGAAAAAAATTTTTAAAAATACGTAAACCCGCAACATCTTTCAAAACGATGTAATTCATTAAATATCGCCGAAACAATTTTCGGAATACGTTCAGAACCATTCTGCTTGCTGTAATGACTTTAATAGCGACTCGTCCTCGACTTTTATAGTATATGTAAATGTACTTGTTTCGAGTCGCTACCGCGATTTTAGATAATTAAACCGTTGAATTTAATAGTTATAGCTGTGTAGACAAGGCTTTAAAACTTAACCGAGATGGCGCTCTTATGAATTAACGTACGTTAATTTGAATTTAAAATCATTTTCTTTATTTCTTTTCTGCTTTTGTGTTTTTTTTTATTTGAGTGCATGTACGTAACTGGATAGGTTTTGGTACATATCTTTTCTATTCTTTTCATTTTCGATGTTCATTCATAACCCCCTTTTGTGTTCCTACGATCCCATACCATCTTGTTTACCTTACTTCGCTAATTTTTGGTTGGTGCTCGATTATCAGTTCCACGATTATTTCCTTATTGGTTAAGGGGTTTCCATTTTCATTTACATGTTTTCTCAACCTTTCTTTTATAGTGGAATCATGGGTATTCGTCACAAAACTCCTCGGGTATTCGCAAGTGGTTTCCAGAAGAAGAAATTGTATGCGGTACGTGAAAAGAAAACCGAAAAACTTTAGCTAAACCACCCAAATTGACCAATTATTTCGAAAATGACATTGGTCTTTGATCTAACTGTATTACAGAATAAATGATCAAATACACTATGGAAAAAAATTAAAGGGTTAACAAATTTTTCCGAATGTTTAGTGAATTTTCAGAATGCTGTATCTCAGTGAAAAATGGTCGTATCGAGGTCTAAAAAAAAACATTTTGAAGCTTAATGTTTCTAGTTTTAAGATCTTGTAGCAAAACAAAATTCAGAGATATATGTTCTGCGCAATTTTGAGACGTAGTGTGAGAAAAAAAATTTGCAAATTTTTTTGCTTCTTTTTTTAAGTCCACGGGCTTGGGAAAAAAATTTCCAACTAAGCCATGGTATGGACCGGATAGCCTGTTTATTCAGCTTTAATTTACTTTTTTTAAAACCTCGGTACGACCATTTTTTGCTGAGATGTTGAACTTTAAATCAAAAAGGACGCTTTTGTCTTTGATCGACGATATCTCGGCAACCAATGGTCGCACAGAAAATTCACGGGCAGTTCTGAAAACTGGAATAAATGTCTTACAAGGTTCAACTACGATCGTGAAGAAAAAGATTTTTTTTTCATCCTTGTCATGAATTTTAAAAAACAGGAAAAAAAGGATAATTTATGGTTTTTCAGAAAGTCAACAGATAAATTTCAAATAATCATGAAATTACTAATGTTGAGCATGCCTTTTATAGCTGAATATACCCCCAAAAACTCTGCGAAGTTACATTTCGATCTAACTAACCGTTTCCTCGTTGCAAACGGTCAAACTTTTGAAAAAATTAAAGGGTCACGTTTTTTTACTTTAAACATGTCATAATCATGCCTAAAATGAAAAAAAAAATTCTTGAGCTTTTTCCACAATTTTTCCACAAATACCGTTGAAATTTACAAAAAAAATTTCCGAAAATTTTTTTTTCGAAAATTGAATTTTTTTTTTGAAGGCTTCCACACTTGAAAAAATTTTGATTTTCAATACCGCTGGCATTAGCGTTACCCAAAGCGTAGCACGTGGAGGTTGCACATTAAAATTAAAATTGATGACCCAAATCACGTCAATCAATTAAAATTAAATTTAATGACCCAAATTGCGTTTCGACCCTGATCCAAACCTGTTTAGGAGACAAATCTCTGATCGATTTTCTTCTGGATTGGAACACTTAAAAAAAAAATAGTTTTTTTCAAAACTATCCTCCTTCTTCATTGAAAAAACTTTCCTTTTTAGTTTTTCTTTGATTTTTTATCATGCCAAGGCATCACTTGACAGAGCCACAAGTTATTCGTTTAGTGACTCTTGTTGAAGAGAGATACACCCGTCGTCAAGTTGGTAAGCATATGGGGGTTAGCCAGTCCGTAGTATCCCGTGTGTATGCACGGTATCTCGAAACCGTTGGATACAACCGACGGGCAGGGCAAGGTCGCCGTCGAGTGACTACTCCTCGAGACGATCGAGCGATCATTCGACATGTTCGTCGTGAACCTTTTATTCATGCGAACGTCATTGCGCAGCGTTTTCCAAATCGACGACTACAACAACAACAGCGATAACCAGAACGACGACGACGAGTTCAAAACATCTCCGCTCCAACGGTACGGAACTGTCTTCGTGAAAATGGCTTGAATGCACGACATCCTAATCGTGTACCTATGCTAACACGAAGACATTCTCAAGCCCGTTTAAGGTTCGCCAACGTACACCTGAACTGGACCTTAAGGCAGTGGGGTACTGTTTTGTTCAGCGACGAGTCCCGATTTAGCCTGCATGGTAACGACCGATGTCCTCTTGTTTGGCGCCGTCGAGGGGAACGTTTTGTCCAAAACTTCGTGCACCCGGTCATCCCCTACAACGGCGGATTTATGGCGGATGATATGGGACGGCATTTCGCGGACCTGGAGAACACCCCTGGTAATCATTGAAGGAAATTTAACTGCTAGGCGCTACATCGATGAAATTTTGAGGCCGATTGTGCTGCCTAGAAGAGAAGGGCAACAGAAATTCATTTTCATGCAAGATAATGCACCGACCCACAGGGCTGTGATTACCAGGCGGTTTTTTGAACGGCACAACATCGCGTTGCTGCAACACGCTGCAATGAGCCCCGACCTCAACCCAATCGAACACGTTTGGGACATGATGGGTCGTCGTTTGCGACGAGAGTATCCAAATTTGCGTACTTTGGATGCGTTGGCGCGCGCACTTCAGCAAATTTGGAGCATAATCCCGCAGTCCCACATGGCCCAACGTTTAAGGGCAGTTATTGAGAGTCGGGGTGGCAACACGCGTTATTGAACAACCCAGTCATCCAGATTACATACAGACAGACGAACAGGCAGACAGACAGAAAGACAGACAGACACATTCCCACCCACCCGAACACACTCACACACGCACGCACGCACACGCGCACACGCACACACAGGTACGCACGCGCGCGCGCGCGCACACACACACACACGCGCGCGCGCACACACACGTGGGTGTAAGAAGCGTAAATCCGACCGTGCAACCTCAACGTAGTACGCTTTGGGTAACGCTAATGCTGGCGGTACTGAAAATCAAAATTTTTTCAAGTGTTGGAAGCCTTCAAAAAAAAAATTCAATTTTCGAAAAAAAAAAATTTCGGAAATTATTTTTGTAAATTTCAACGGTATTTGTGGAAAAACTGTGGAAAAATCTCGAGAATTTCTTTTTCATTTTAGTCATGATTATGACATGTTTAAAGTAAAAAAACTTGACCCTTTAATTTTTTCAAAAGTTTGACCGTTTGCAATGAGGAAACGGTTCGTTAGATCGAAATGTAACTTCGCAAGGTTTTTGGGGGTATATTCAGCTGTAAAAAGTATACTCAACATTAGTCATTTCATGATTATTTGAAATTTAGCTGTTGACTTTCTGAAAAACCATAAATTACCCTTTTTTTCCTGTTTTTTCAAATTCATGACAAGGATGGAAAAAAAATTGTTTTCTTCACGATCGCAGCAGAACCTTGTAGGACATTTATTCTAGTTTTCAGAGCTGCACTTGCATTTTCTGTACGACCATTGGTTGCCGAGATATCGTCGATCAAAGACAAAAGGGTCCTTTTTGATTTAAAGTTCAACATCTCAGCAAAAAATGGTCGTACCGAGGTTTTTAAAAAAGCACATTAAAGCCGAATAAACAAGCTATCCGGTCCATACCATAGCTTAGTTGGAAAAATTTTTCCCAAGCCCGCGGACTTAAAAAAAAAGACAAAAAAATTTGCAAATTTTTTTTCTCACACTACTTCTCAAAATTGCGCAGAACATGTAGCTCTGAATTTTTTTCCCCACAAGATCTTAAAACTAGAAACTGGAAGCTTCAAAATGCTTTTTTTTAGACCTCGATACGACCATTTTTCACTGAGATACAGCATTCTGAAAATTCACTAAAAATTCGGAAAAATTTGTTGACCCTTTAATTTTTTTCCTTAGTGTATTGGGCGGATAAAGGTTCCACCAAACTTCAAAATGGTTATAAAGTATCTTTGCAGAATTCAGTTCTACAAGATCAGTCACGAGATGATTCAAATTTCGTTCGAAAATGTTCAAAGAATATGTTCACACGCCGCAATTAAAATCAAGAGAACGTCAACCGATATTGGCTTTGTTTTTCTCCAACTACGGATAAAATATATTGTTATGCGTGTAAATTAATGTCTACTCAAAATACGAAACTAAGGGAGGAAGGATTTTGTGACGGGAAGCATGCATCTGATCGTCCATCCGAGCATGAGATTTCAAAGACTTAATTGAAATCGGCAACGAGTTTAGTGTAACGGAGCGAAGTCACAAGATGCATCGATCAAGAGCTAGCGATACAAGGTATAGCAAGTTCAATATTGACGGAAAATACTCAGAATTATCGTCAGTACTATTAAATTCATTGCTGAACGGGAATTAGCCTTCCGAGGTAATGATGAAATTATTGGTTCACCGAGAAACGGAAATTTCCCCGGTATTCCGGAATTGCTATCCGAGTATGAATCACTTCTTGCAACCCATTTGAAAGAACATGGAAACAAAGGGGGTGGTCATGTCAATTACCTTTCGTCTACGGTTTATAAAGAACCGATCAATTCCATTGGTGATAAAGTTCTCAATGAAATAATATCAAAAATTAAAAAATCAAAGTATCATTCGGTATTAGTGGACTCCACACCTGACGAATCGCATATTGATCAACTGACTGTACTTTTTTGATATATAGAAGAATCGATGCCAAAGGAAAGATTTCTGATCTTTTTACCAAACTTCGGCTATACTGGTGAAGCCACAGCGAACGTTCTGCTTTAATTTTTAGGCGACTATCGAATTGAAATTCTCGATTGTCGCAGCCAAGCATACGATAATGCTGGAGATATGAGTGGCAAATACAAAGGGATGCAAGCTTTAATTTTGGAGAAAAATAATTTATCGGTGTTTGTACCATGTTATGGTCATTCTCTTAATTTAGTTGGAAAGGCAAGCTGCTAACTGTTTCGCATCGGCTGTTCAATTCTTTGATTTTATTTATAATTTACATACATTTTTTACAACAAGTACAGAGCGATACCGAATGCTGCCCGAAAAATTATCACAGAAAAAAAAAACAGACAATTTTACGTCTTGAAAAAGCTTAGCGATACTCGCTGGTCTTGTTGAGCTGAAGCTATGAAAGCCATTGTCGACGGTTATTCCGAAATCAAAAAAGCTCTAACCAGCATATATTCTACTAAGAAGCAGAAAAGCATCGTGAGAAACGAAGCAACGAATCTTTTGGAAAAGATGAGTGGCCTCGAAACCGCTCTATTTGTCATCTTTTGGAACGATATTTTCGAGCAATTTAATGCTGCAAACAAGATGTTGCAGGACTCGAAAAAGATTCTTGAATCTGCCACACGCGCATTGGAGTCATTAAATTTTTTTGTTGAATCCAAAAGAGACGAGTTTGATAAATACGAAGAAGCAACTAAAATTATATCAAACACTGACGAGTACATGCAATCACGCACCAGAACAAGAAATATGAGGTTGAATCCGCTCGATTATATGAAAGCGCAAGGCGCTAAATTACCATCAAAAGAGAAATTTAAAGTGTCAGGTTTTATCCCAGTAATCGATCAGCTATGTATTTCTCTTACTGAAAGATTGCATACATACGATGCTGTACGTTCGCGATACGGATTTATTAATCACTTAGAGGAGATGGACACTGCAAATTTGTATGCTGCAGCAGAAGAATTGGTAAAAGTTTATAAAGACGATTTAGAACCTAGTATTGGTAATGAGCTGGTCCAATTTGTATCTCCGCACAAAAAAAACAGTCTCAACGGGACGTCTCGCCGGGGGTCTCGGCGAGCAGTCTCGTAAGAGTCTTGCTGAGAATGGTTTGCGATACTTACTTTAATTCTTACCCGAGAGTCTCGCCGAGACTCTTTTCAAGCCTTTTCTAAAGTCTTTCTCGACAATCTCGCCGAGACCCTTTGCGAAATTTGCCGAAACTTTTTTTTCTCTTTACATTGATTAATGGTGATAATGAATAACATCGGATGTGAACATTTTTTTTTAATCATTTCAAGGGCTTATGCAAGTCAATGCATTGGTTTCAACGTCTTTAGTCTTTGAGAGCAGACCATAGCCTGTCATTTAATAATATTGAGTCGAAATCCCAACGAGACTATATAGAATTCGGGCAGACTATCTGTGGACGCGAAAGAAGGCCGTCTCACGAGGAAAATTGGAAGCTCAGCAAACTTTTGTTTTTCCGGCCGGTAGGCGGCATCGAGCTGTTGTCGTTCGTGTCCTCATGTAGCCTACCCGATTCTTATATAGTCTTATTTCAGTAGTATCAGTTAAATTTTTATCTCGATATAAAAAATCGCGTCACTGATCGTGTTGTTTGATCTTATTCCGATGAATACCAACATTTTGTCTTGCCTGAAAGAATCAGATGTTTTTTCTATCTCTTAATCTTTATACTGTATATAGACTATATAATATATCGCAGCGATTCCCAAAAAGCCGTATCATGAATCTCGGATAGATTTTTCTAACCAAGATTCATGGCTAGATAGAAAATATCGGAAAGGGGTTCGGCGACACTATAGAAAAGAATTTAGGAGAGTCTCGGAAAGAATCCCGGCGAGACTGTCGAAAAAGAATTTGAAAAAGTCTTCGAAACAATCTCGGCGGGATTCGTTAATAATTCATAAAAGTCTTGGAAAGAATCTCGGCGGGATTCGTTAAATAATTCATAAGTCTTGGAAAGAGACTCGACGAGACTCTCGAAACCAATTCAAAAGAGTCCCGGAAAGTAGGCCATGCGGGATTCTTGGCGAGCGTCTCAGCGAGACTACTTTTTTGGCGCGGGATCTTGGAAACAGTCTCAGCGAGACTCTCAAAAAATGGTGTTAAAAATCTTGCAAAGAGTATCGGCGAGACTCTCATAAAAATTTGCAGAAAATCTTGGCGAAACCCTCGGGAAGAATTTAAAAAAGTACCGCAAACCGTTCTCAGCGAGACTCTTGCGAGACGGCTCCCCGAGACTCTCGGCGAGACGTTCCGCCGAGACGATTTTTTTTTGCATGGGAGCTGATCGAAACGAGCATGAGCTCATTCGAAAGCGGATAATATTTGCTGCAATTCACAATTTTGCTGTTTCGGAATCAACTAATTTGCGCTCGGAATTTACAACAAATTATGAGATGCCTTTTAACGGGACAGACCTAGTTGGAACGTCAAAAAAAAGGCCTTTTTTCCGATTTTTTTTTGGTCAAACGATAAAATAATTCACAACAAAAGTTCTTCCGTTTAAAAGATACATATGTAATGTATATGTTGCAATTTTTTCAACGCAATACATATCGAAATAAGCTGGTGACCGTCAATTGCCGAGGACGCTGCAAAAAAAAACACGGTTTGCGGTGATCAAGCTCACGCTGCAACGGCTCATCTGAAACAAAAAAAACGGAGGGGATTTTTAGTTAATGATATAATGCTCCAGTTGAACGAAGGGTTTTGAAAAATTTCCATTTTTCACAAAATGGCGGCCGTTAAAAGTCAAAAGTGTTTTTTTGACCAAAATATAAGTTCCATTTTTTGCTATTAAAAATAAAAATAATTATCCAAAAAAAAAATCCTTCGTTCATATGGAGGACTACCATGTATAGAAGAAGTGATATAAATTTCAACCCGATCGGTAAAGCCGTTCTCGAGCTACAGTGATCACCGACTTCAAAAACATGGTTTCGAGAAAAACGCACTTGAAGTCCGCTACCTGCTTACCTATGGCTCAGACACGACGTGCTACAAAGTCTTGTATTTCGGCGAATAATGGTCCGATTTACATTTACCTGGGCGGAAAATGTTCGTAAGAGATTCTACTTTTTGAAAATGAAATAAAAAAAAATCGATTTTTCGAAAATTCTAACTAGGTCTGTCCCGTTAAGTGAGCGTGACTGTTTATGCGAAATATAAGATAAATAGAAATTACAAATATTTTTTTGATTAAAAAAAATCGAGAAACTGTAGGAAAAATACTTTTACACAAATTAAATGATATTTTTAATTTATATTCAACTTATATTTGGCATATATTGGAAATATAATTGAAATGTATTTTTCATATATTGATAATATATGTAAAATATAAAAAATGAACACATTATTTATATTTAGCATATATCAAAAATTTATCTTCAATTATACACTCCAAGTATTATTCTTCTTCTTAAAAAATATAGCTAGACTATAAGAAAAATATATTTATAGTGTACGCTTAATATAAATAATGTATAATTTTTTTATATTTTACGTATATTAGTAATATATGAAAAATACATTTTAACTGAACTTCAAATAATTTCCAATACATGCCAAATATAAGTTGAATATAAATTAAAAATATCATTTAGTTTGTGTAAAAGTATATTTCCTATAGTTTTACGATTATTTCTAATAGAAAATAGTATTTATCACATCGATATTGAGTTTTGGAAAAACTCGCCAGGTTATCTTTCGCACTTTTTGACGAGCTCCACTGCTACCAATAGTTCAGTTCGCACCTGATAGAAACGAGGACGAGCTCATTCAAAAGCGGATAAAATTTGCTGCAAATTTCTATTTTGCTGTTTTGGAATCAGCTAATTTGCATTCGGAATTTACAACAAATGATAAGATGCGTTTCAAGCGATCATGACTGTTTATGCGAAATACAAGTTAAATACGAATTATAAATATTTTTTTGATTAAAAATAATGGAGAAACTGTAAGAAAAAAAATACGTTTCCACAAACAAAATATTTCAAATTTATATTTAACTTATATTCGGCATATATTGGAAATATATTTGAAATACAGTTAAAATGTATTTTTCATATATTAATAATATATTTTAAATATAAAGAAGTTATACATTATTTATATTTCGCATATACCAAAAATATAATTTTCTTGTAGTTTAGCTCTATCTTTTCACTTTGAGCAGTTCGCTGCGATAATTTGCTTAAGCACCGTTATTTTTTTGTGGCTGGAATTCGCAAATTCATCGTAATATGTTAGGTTTCAGCTTACGAACACATATTTTCTTTGGATTTACTGTCTTTACTACATAAAAATAGTAATTTTTATGTAAAGGATCATTTTTACGAGATTACCTTGGAATAGTCGAAAAGTCAATTTTTTTACGTTTGCCATTCACGAAGCTTTCAGAGATTGTGGAATACGAATTTATAAAACAAAAATCTAAACAGTGACTACGACCTATGTGTCCTTAGCGCCAAAGCGCGCTGCTCCAAACGCTCCGCTTTAAACACGTTTTTCTCAAAACTGGGTTTTTGCAACTGGCTTTATCGATTGCTGCGAAAATATTTGTTTGATCCCATTCAAATTTTGTCCACTTCTTGAAAACGATATCTCATCCTAAATGAACCTAAAAGTTCGTGAAAATCATTTGAAAAAAATACTTTTTCATTGTAAAATGACGCAAGAATTTCGTATAAGATCGAAACTCGTTTTTTTAAAGCGTTTAATTGATGCAACATTGAGTTTTTGTTGTACTTTTTTAAGTTCATTGACAATGTAAGAATGTCAATAACTGTAAAAAAAAATTGGTAATTCATTTCACAATACAACGGAGGCTGGAAGTTATGCCATTTTTTAACTCAGGCCACAACATTCCGGGCAAACAGCAACATGACACCGCCATTTCACAAAATCTTGTAAAAATAAAAAGACGTTGAAGTAATCACAATCCATCATAACTGTCGTCATCATATGGTTGAAATCTCAAAAATATTAAAAATCGTTTTCTTTAAAAATAAAACATGAAAATTGACTTGTTTTCACCTGCTCTAAAGGCTTGCCTCTCTGAAATTCAGCTCAACAAACAAACCCAAATAAGGAAGAAAATCACGGATATACGGAGGAGATTAATGCAAGTAAAGAAAAACTCTACTCAATGTTTGCAAAAATTACAATTAGTTTGTTCCATTTTAAATCCATGGTCAATAGTGAAACATCATATCTCGTCGATAAAAAAAACCTTTGCAATGAATTTTGGATTTTATTGAACTAAACGAACATACATGATAATGGATAATGATGTGCAGGTGACAACAGAAGGTAAAGAAAACCCGTCTCGACTTATTACAGATAGATTATTTATTTTCAAGATATGCCATTTTGCTTCCAAATATACATTTTTTTCAGAATTGAATAATTTTATTTAGAAATTGACACGATTTTACCCTGCCTCGGATTTACGCTTGAACAAAGGTGATTTTTTGCCTGCTGCTCATTTTTTTTCATTTAGTCAAGTCCTAGATGTATAGCAAAATACTCATTTATCATCGAGGTATGATTTTTTTACAAACGAACATGATTTTGACTACATTAGACGATTTTATGCAAAAATTTACTGATGACTGACTGATTGATCGTTTGATTTGTCATTTTAATCGATCATTATAAATTCTGTACGATTTCCAATTAACCTCAGATAAAAACAATAGCAGACAACCGTTTTCTCTGATGTGTGCTTTTCCTCACTGATAAAAAATGTAATTATTCGCTCACTGTGATAAGGGCTGTGATAAGGGAATAAGAAGGGATAGAGATTTTTTAACAAATTCTTGTGACGCATTTTCCGATGTCATCAGAGTTTCCTTTTTTCCTTATACGACACGTTTTCCAAAGAGTATAAGCGCTAAAACGAAAAGGTACGGTGAATGAAGCAGCGTTAATCGAGGTGGTAGAATATGCCAATACGTTTCGATTTTGGATAGACGGGTGCATGGCGTGCATAGCTTGAAAAATAATTGGAAGAAGCTGAAAAGCGTCGACGTATCGACAGGGACAAACACCAGTCCGTTATCACACGACCGGCAGCACTCTCTTTCGCCTCGGGGAATTCACCGCTGACCGTCTATTCTAGATTCTGCAAAATAGATGAAGCGCGAGAACATTCAACATTTTATACATACACGGAGAAACCTCATCTGTTTCATCAAGTAAAATTTAAAATGTTCTTTTAAAAAAACCTCTATACTTTGTACAGAATATGAGAATTTAGGTAACAATCACAATGAGACATTGTAATTTTTGCAACTCGCATTTTTCCTTTGTATACGATTTTAACAGTTCTGTATAAACAAGAAATGTTATTGCGCATAAAAACAATATTTCGATGTGCCTTTATGCAATATTTATAATACTTATTAGGAACTCTAACTGATGAGTAAATATGCTTTCAAACTGAGAAATTTTGAAAACCAGCATAGTAAAAATCCACTTTTAACTTATTAAAAGTGGATTTTTACTTTATAATATAAAGTCCAATAAACCAAATACGTGTCAGATTTCAGTGCAGGCTTTGTATAATGTTTCATGATGGCAGAACTAGTTGTCTGGCATAGTAATTTTTCGTTTCTATATTTTTTATGTTACTTGATGGCTAACGTTACTGTTGCTCTTTCGAGATGTATTGGCTGCTCGATTCTCGCTTTCACCACTGCGTGACGCAGAGCACCGAGACTTTTCTCACATAAGGCCTCACTTTGCGGCGAGCATAAATTCCGCGAGCCAAACGAGTTTGGTCGTTCAAACCAATTCTGTCCAAGAATTTGATAACGAATATTTATTTTCACCTAAAACATATATGACTTAATGCTTTCTTTATACACAAAGAATAAATATATCATGTAAATATCTAACAGACTGCACCAAGCAATAGAAATGATTCGTCTTAACTGCATATTCAGTTATCCAATGCCCACCCTTTTTTTACTATGCGCATTTTAGGATAGGTAACCCGGGTCCTGTTCAATGGATGAGTAGAATTAGCAAGGCAGATATTTAGCAATATTACGAAGTTCGAGTTTTTTGCCGTGTCACAATCAGAGATCGGCAAAAAAAAAAATTATCATTTTTTATTTTCGAATTAACTGCAAAATTGTAATGAAAAATAATTAAAATACTAATTATGAAAAAAATTAATAATTTGCTCAAAATCATTTCTAATTACTTCGGCACAAAAAATGCAAAAAAAAGAATTGATTATTGTCGAAAAATTGAGATTATACAATATTATAATACGAATTATTTAAAAATTTCATATTTTATGAAACAATAATTTCAATTACTTCAAAATTTAGTATTTCACACAAAATAATTGCTAAATAAAAAAAATAAACCATCAATATAATATATATTTCCAATTACCTAAAAAATTACAAATCATTAAAAAAATATTTTGAATTACCTGAAAAATGGAAAATTGAAAAAAAATCCTAATTACTCGAAAAATTAGAAATTTTAGAAAAATTATTTCTAATTACCTGAAAAATAAAAATTAGAGTAAAATATTTTTCTAATTACCCGAAAAACAAAAAAAATTAGAGTAAAATATTTTTTTAGTTACCCGAAAAACAAAAAATTAGAGTAAAATATTTTTCTAATTACCCGAAAAAGAAAAAATGAAAGAAAAATATTTTCCTAATTACACAAAAAACAAAAAATTAGAGAAAAATATTTTTCTAATTAAAAAAAAAATCCAGCCAGAAGACACAATCGAAAAAATTTCCGTTAACCATTAAACTAAATTTTTAATGAAAACAATTTCCATTAACCATTAAATTCAATTTTTAAGGGAAAAAATGTCCATTAACCATTGAATTTAATTTTTAATGGAAATTATTTTCATTAAAAATGAAATTCAATGGTTAATGGACATAATTTCTATTTAATTTCCATTTAATGGTAGTAACCGAAGTTTACTCGGTTACTGATAGCGGGAGAAGGCTTGGGTCAAAATGACCCAATGGTAGTAACCGAGGTTTTCTCGGTCGCCAGTAGAAGTAGCGATTTTAGTCTGGGTCAAAATGACCCAGTGGTAATAACCGAGGTTTTCTTGGTCACTTGTAACAGGAGCGGTTTCGGCTTGGGACAAAATGACCCAATGGTAGTAACCGAGGTTTTCTCCGTTGCTAGTAACGAAGAGCGGTTTTATTCTAGGTCAAAATGACTTCATGGTAGTGACCGAGGTTTTCTCGGTCACTAGTAGCAGGAGCGGTTTCGGCCTGGGTCTAAATGATCTAATGGTAGTAACCGAGGTTTTCTTGGTTACTAGTAGTAATGGGAGCGGTTTTGTTCTGGGTCAAAATGACCCAATGGTAGTAACCGAGGTTTTCTCGGTCACTAGTAGTGGTAGCGGTATTAGTCTGGGTAAAATTTACCCAATGGTAGTAATCGAAGTTTTCTCAGTTACCAGTAGGAATATCGGTTTTAGTCTGGGTCAATATGAGCCAGTGGTAGTAACCGAGGTTTTCTCTGCCACTAGTAGCAGGAGCGGTTTCGGCTTGGAACAAAATGGCCCAATGGTAATAACCAAGGTTTTCACGATTGCTAGTAATGAGAGCGGTTTTGTTCTGAGTCAAAATGACCCAATGATAGTAACCAAGGTTTCCTCGGTCACCAGTAGCCGTAACAGTTTTCTTCTGGGTCAAAATGACCCAATGGTATTAACCGAAGTTTTCTCGGTCACTAGTAGCGGTAGCGGTTTTCTTCTGGGTCAAAATGACCCAATGGTAGTAACCGAGGATGTTAATGGTAGTTACGTGGAGGTCACTAATAGTTGCAGCGGTTTTGGTCTGGATTAAAATGACTCGATGGTAGTAACTGAGGTTTTCTCGTTCATTAATAGCAGGAGCGGTTTCGGCCTGGGCCAAAATGACTCGCTGGTCGTAACCGTAGTTTTCTTGGTTACTAGTAGTGGGGGTTGTTTTGTTCTGGGTCAAAATGACCCAATGGTAGTAACCGAGGTTTTCTTGGTCACTAGTGGCGGAAGCGGTTTTGTTCTAGGTTAAAACGATCCAGTGATAGTAAGGTCATTATCATTGGATCATTTTGACCTAGACAGATAGCGCTACCGCTACTATTAACCGAGAAAACTTCGATTTCTACTATTGGGTCATTTTGACCCAGACTAAAGCTGATACCGCCACTGGTGACCAAGAAAACCTCGAGTACTACCATTGGGCCATTTTGACTCAGACTGAAACCGCTACCTCTACTGTTAACCAAGGAAACCTCGATTTCCACTATTGGGTCATTTTAACCCAGACAAAAACTGCTACTACTACTGGTAATCGAGAAATCTTCGGTTTTACCATTGAGTCATTTTGACCCAGAATAATATTACTACTGCTACTAGTAATCGAAAAAACCTCGGTTACTACCATTGGGTCATTTTGACCCAGAAAAAAACCGTTCCGGCTACTAGTAATCGAGAAAACCTGTGTTACTACCATTGGGTTAATTTGACCCAGACTAGAACTGCTACTGCTACTGGTAACCGAGAAACTCCGGTTTTTACTATTGGGTCATTTTGACCCAGAACAAAATCACTCCAGCTACTAGTAACCGGAAAAAGCTCGGAAAAAGACCGAGAAAACCTCGATTACTGTTATTGGGTCATTTTGACCCAGACTGAAACCGCTGCCGCTACTCTTAACCAAGAAAACCTCGATTTCCACTATTGGGTCATTTTGACCCAGATTAAAACCACTACTGCTACTGGTAACCGAGAAATCCTCGATTTTTACCATTGGGTAATTTTGACCCAGAATAAAATCGCTCCTGCTACTAGTAATCGAAAAAATCTCGGTTACTACCATTGGATCATTTTGACACAAAACAACACCGCTCCGGCTACTAGTAATTGAGAAAACCTCGGTTACTACCATTGGGTCATTTGACCCAGATCAGTACTGATACTGCTACTGATAACCGACAAAACCTCGATTACTATCATTGCTCATTTTGACCCAGAATAAAGCCGCTACCGCTACTGGTGACCGAGAAAACCTCGTTTACTACAATTGGGTCATTTTAACCCAGAACAAAACTGCTGCGGCTACTAGTAACCGAGAGAACCTGGGTTACTACCAATGGGTCATTTTGACCCAGACTAAAACCGCACTGCTACTGGTAATCGAGAAAACCTGGGTTTTTACTGGTGGGTCACTTTGATCTAGAACAAAATCACTCCTGCCTCTAGTCACCGGAAAAAGCTCGATTTTTACCATTGGGTAATTTTGACCCAGAATAAAATCACTCCTGCTACTAGTAACCGGAAAACCCTCGGTTATTACCATTGGGTCATTTTGACTCAGAACAACACCGCTCCGGCTACTAGTAATGGAGAAAACCTCGGTTACTACCATTGGATCATTTTGAACCCGATCAGTACTGATACTGCTACTGATAACCGACAAAACCTCGATTACTATCGTTGGGTCATCTTGACCCAGACTAAACCCACCACCGCTACTGGTGACCGAGAAAACCTCGGTTACTACCATTGGGTCATTTTAACCCAGACTACAATCGCTACCGCTACTATTAACCGAGAAAATCTCGATTTCTACTATTGGGTCATTTTGACCTAGACCAGTACCGATACTGCTACTGGTAACCGACAAAACCTCACTTACTATCATTGGATCATTTTGACTCAGACTAAAGCCGCTACCTCTATTGATGACCGAGAAAACCTTGGTTACTACCATTGAATCATTTTGACCCAGACTAAAACCGCTACCGCTACTATTAACCGAGAAAACCTCGATTTTTATTATTGGGTCATTTTGACCCAGACTAAAACTGCTATTGCTACTGGTAACCGAAAAGACTTCGGTTACTATCATTGGGTCATTTTGACCCAAGCCGAAACTTCTCCAGTTATTAGTAACCGAGTAAACTTCGGTTACTACCATCAAATGGAAATAAAATGGAAATTAATATTATATTTCCATTGTTGTGCCCGCGTTTTTTCTTTCTCCATATTATTTTTTTCTCTCTCTTTGCCTTTTATCTCTTCATTTTTTTAAATATCTCTAGCCATTCCCGGTTGTTTAGTAGGTCGGCCATTCTCTTTTGGGATGGACCATTTATTATCTGTCTAGGCTTTTACGTTTTTTAGCATGGACAATTTTTTAACTGCCTCTATTTTCTCGGGATCTGATTTCACACCGATTTCAGTGATCATGTGTCCCAGATATTGTGTTTCTTTCCTCAAGAAATGGCATTTTCTTGGTTGCACTTTTAGGTTTGCTTCTTTTAATATATGAAAATCCTTCACTACTTTTTTGCAAACGATTTCCTCGGCGTAAACCTTTTTTGAAACGATAGGTAGTGGTTTGATCCGTGGACTTTCACTTAGGTGTATTATGCCGTCTTTTAACATTTCATCTACCTGATTCATCATTTCTGATTTGTGTGTCTCAGGTAGCCTGTACTGTCGAATATTTATCGGTATAGTTGCTTTTTTCGTATGTATGTGATGTTTAACAAGATCTGTATATCTGAGCTTTTCTCCCTCGTGATGAAATACATCAGCGTATTCCTCGCTAAATTCTTTTACGGCTTTTTCTTTTTTCATGCTTGAATGTGCATGGTTTTCAATTTCTTTCTAAACTTTTGTTCGTATTTTTTTTGTCTCTTGCGTGTATCACATTGATTTTACTTACTTCCTTGTAGGCTTTTTTCGGCTCTTTTTTAATTTCTTCCATTTCTTTAGAGTCCTTTTTGGGCTCTTTTTTGAATTTTTCCATTTCTTTACAGTCCTTTTTCGGTGCCTTTTGGATTTTTCCTGTTCCTCTAGAGTCTTTTTTCGGCTCCTTTTTAATTTTTTCTGTTGTGAACTCTTCTATTGTCACTGTTGGCCTGTCGATTATGAATTCTTGGTCCAATGTGTTTATCATTGCGATGGGATATGCTAATCCTTTTTCTAGGGTGATTACTTCTCCCATTTTGATTCTTGGCTGTACTTCTGCAGCAGCTATGATTCCTATTTTCATTTTCGGCGTTTTCGCCTAATATATGTTTTCAGATCGGGACGGTAACTTCAATTTCCCGGATCCTTCTATCAAAGGTTCGACATGGCCATATATCTCGATGTATTGGCCGCTCAATGTGTCGACTTTGTGTTTTCTTATAAAATCCATACCCAGAATTCCATCAGTGTCGATTGGTTCTGAGTCCTCGATTACATAAAATCCGCGGCGGATGTTTACCGCTAGGGTTTCTATTTCCAACTCGACTTTGCACAATGCGTGGAAAGCTTTCCCCCCTATTCCCTTTAATTCGCTGTTTCGTCGATTGCTTTAGTGTCTGGTAAGAGAGCACTTTTTTTTATCAGGCAGCATTGCGCTCCTGTATCGCCTTTTAAAGTTAAAACTTTATTTTTAGCCTGCTTTGCTGTGATATAAAAATCACTCGCCGTATCCTCGGAATTTATGGCGTTTATTTTAAACTCCTTTTGCGAGTTTTCTGGCTCTCCTCTTTTGAGTAAACCTGTAGCTCGCTTTTCTGCAATATTGCTGACTGTAATTTCCTGGTCGGCAGTGAGCACACTGAGTGTGAATGTCCCTACTGTCTTTTTGCTGTCGCTCGCATTCTTTTCCTCATCTGTTTGTTCCTGTTTTTTATTATTCCCGCGATGTCCGCTGTTTTGCCCTGACTGACTTCTAAAATTTCCTTGGCCTCGTTTATAATTATTTTGATGTTGACCCGTATTATTTTGTCGATTATTTTGTTGATAGAGTCTACTCCGACAATCTTTATAGAGATGACCAGGTTTTTTGCAATAATTACAAGTTGAAGCTTTCAAGTTGTCGAATTGAACAGCTGGGTCCTTGTCGATTTGTTGCTCAAATTTCTCAAATTTCGTCTGGTCTTTGGCCCTTTGATTCCTTCTTCTTCTTTAGTTTGACCTTGTAGATGTGTCTGGTTCTTGAGTTGTGGCAATCCCACCTCTGCCACCAATGTTGTGCCCGCGAAGACCGTCACGTGGGGACGAGTTATCGAGGACGGGTATTTTGGGGATTATTACCAATAATAGAGCCAAAACTCCAACTCAATACTTAAAAACAAGTTAACTTAGGTTTATGATAAAGTTAAAGATTAAGATATAAAGTCAAGATGTGTTTGCCTTGAGACCAATCGTTCTAGAATATGTCGCAGACTGCCGAATTTGGGCATTGTCTTTGCTTTTATTGATTTATGAGTTTCCCCCAAATGGTATCGATTTTACCCCTTCTATTGATTTATAGGTCATCGCGGAACGTTCTCGAAGTTCGGTGGCATAATGCCCTGTCAGCATTTTAGGGTGAGCTCGCTCGGAGTCGATAGACCCATGCGGCGATCGATTGTAGGAATGTGCAGTCTTAGATATTATTTATACTGGCTTCCTGTTGCCAATCAATTTATGTGGCAATTGATTTCAGCTAATTTTATGTTGCTATGCGGGGCACAATACCATTAACCATTGAATTTAATTTTTAATAAAAATAATTTCCATTAAAAATTAAATTCAATGGTTAATGAAAATTTTTACTATTAAAAATTACATTCAATGGTTAATGGAATTTTTTTTCATTAACCATTAACATTACTGGTTAATGGAAATTTTATTCATTAACCATTGAACGGATAATTAGAAAAATATTTCCGTCCAATTTGTATTTCTCAAATAATTATAGAAATATTTTCTCCTAATTTTTTATTTCCCAAGTAATTAGAGCAATATTTTCTTCTTATTTTTTGTTTCGCAAGTACTTAGAGAAATATTTTCTCCTAATTTTTTATTTCCCGATTAATTAGAGAAATATTTTTTAATTTTTTATTTTTCAATTAATTAAGAAAAAAAATTCTCTAATTTTTTGTTACCTGCGTATTTAGAAAATTAATTTTCACTAATTTTTTTTTTTGGGTAATTAGAAAAGTATTTTCCAATAATTTTTTATTTTTTAACTAATTAGAAAAATATTTTTTTCTGTTTTTTTTTATTTTTGGTTAGTTAAAAATATTTCGTCCAATATTTCTAATTTTTTAAGTAATTAGTAATATATTTTTTTTTCTTTGATTCTTCGAGTAATTAGAAATAATTTTTCTACATTTTGTTATTTTTCGGGTAATTAAAAATAATTTTTCTGCAATTTGTAATTTTTCGTGTAATTTGAAATATATTAAAATTTTTTTTCTTTGCTCTGTTAATTTGTAATTTGCACACGAATATTATCTATTTGTTGAGTAATTAACAATATTTGCCCGTAAATTATCAATATTTCGGATAATGGATATTTTTCAAAAAAATAATGGTAATTTTTTGAAAAATTAGTAATAATACCGAAAAATGACCTTGAAAATAATATTTTTGCCGATCTCTGGTCACAATGCACATTCTGACACCACATTGACAAAATTTAATATTTCGATATATACATTCTAACGCTATAATGACAAAATTTGCCTCGAGTATATCGATTTTTTACTACGCTCGTTGTGAGAAATGCATGTGTACACTAGGGTGGTTAAAAAAAAATCGATTTTTTTCTCCAAGTCACAAATGATTGTGTTAATACTTCATGAAAAAGTAATTTTGCCAAAATTTGGGCCTTCTAAAAAACTTTTTAGAGGTTGCACCAAAAAAAATTCACCACTGGCCCAATATTTTACCAGTATCGCCCCGACAGTACTCGAAACCTGGCCAACATCTACCACCGACCCCGGTCCAGAGCTGTTCTGGAGTCGAAATGATGGTTATGGTCCAGAGGTTGGTATCCAGCGTCCACCTGGCATCGGCATATGATACTGGCCCTGTTTTACCTTTATTATTGGCCCAGTATTGGCATTTACATGCGCCCAGTCGTGCCATCGATTCCGGTGCGGTATTGGCTTTTTAATGGGTCCATACTGATTCAGTATCCGTTTAGAATCGGCTGATCAACTGATTCATATCAGTGCCAGTACAAATTCAACATTGGCCCGGAACCGCCTTCTAAACGGATTATTAGCGCCTAAACTGATTTGATATCAGCTCAGAACCGCTATCAAAATCGATCCAGTGTGTATATTGCTTCAATCGAGTCTATCGTTTTCAGGAAAGTACAGGTTAATCAATCAGTTTTTTTTGTGTTGATTACTTTTCATTCTCTCATAAAAATATATTTGACCAAAACTTCAGGTAAAGGAGACACGAAACGAAAAAGGTGAATGACAGATATACCCATTTATTTATTGTAATCTTTATCACATTGTATAATGTCATGAATGATAGTTTCAAAATGTTACCTTATATAACCCTTCAGTCTTTCATTTATTAGAATTATGGCGATAAAAAAAAAATACCTTAAATATCTGACAATTCTTATAATCGTTATTAAAGCATAGCCTCATTCAATGGGAAACAACCTAAATCGAATTAGCTAAAAAAAAATTAATAATTCAACCGAAGTCGATTTACGACGTGTTATCGTTAACATTTCTTTCGCGTCGACTACGCTCACGATCTGACGCTCCTGACAACCAGCGGCTCACTTTTGAAACAATTTGAAGCGGTTCAGTGTGCTGAGCCCATTTTTCTTCCAAAACCTATGAAAAAAATTGGAGAATTTAGAATACGCTAATGAATAAATTCAATTGAATAATAATCATAGTAGTTAAAGAAGCTACTCGTACCTTTTACACAGTCAAATAGAGCTGTTCCGCTGAAGTTGAGTTTTCCCTCATTACTTTTGATTTTTCTTCCGAACCCGATATATTTGAGTTGTACTGACTTAGTAATCACAGCTGGAATGATCGCTGCAATGTCGAGTTTGACATCCTTGAGCCCAACAATCAGAGAAGTGAAGTGAGTTTTCTGAAGACAGAAAAAATCATAAACGACAAAGTTAATCGTCGGTACAGTTTATCAAAATTTCAATTGTTCGAATCCGATTACATTTCTTGAAATTTTCTATATTTTTCTATATTTTTCTATATTACAACTCCCAAACTGATGGGATATTCAAAATACTATTTAAAAATCTAGTAATTGGCAATGGAAAACAATAAATAATTAAGTAAAAAATTTCATTGCATACCGACGATGCGACGTCGAATCATCAAATGTATTGACTTACCAGGGCCTTTTTTTTACTGCGTCGTTTTTTATCATCTCGTCAAATTGAAGGAATTCATTCAAATCAGAAATAGGGAGATTTGGAAGAGCTTATCGAGCCGCCGAAATTTGCTGGATTGTACCGGTAGGCTGGAAGTTCTAATTGATGCTCAGAAATTTAATTTTTTGATCCAAATCGTATAAGATACTCCGCTTCGCTGCGTTTATCTTCTATAAGACTTCTATTTTTTGAAAAAAAAATATCAAACAAACTCTACTGTACCGGTGACATTCTTTGCACTGCAATGCTGGCAATGGTTATTTGCGTTTTCGTCAGGTTGGGGCTCGAATAACTCCTCAATAGTATTCGACTCAACTGTTCGGAGAGACGAACGCATTACATTTTTGGATCGGAAGTTTTCAATATATCAGTTAATTTCAAATGAATATCTCACCCATGATGTCTCAATGATGACTCAAGATATTTTTTTCAAAACGTGAAAATTAAAATCATGTTTTTTCTCGATGAATTCTATGGAGCGGGAGAAATTATATATAATGTATAAAATTAGGAACGAGAACAACGGAAATATTTTCAAAAAGCCACGAATGCACTGCAGAAAAAAGCCGTTCCATTACTTCTTCAACCACTCTTTTTTTTAATAAATAACTTAAAAAAATTTTCATGATTTTTATTTAGCGTATCAATGTTAGTGAAGAATTATCGAAAACATGAGTTTTTAAGAATATTCGCAAACTAATAGATATTAAAATTTTTAAGAGACGAAATTGTTGGACTTGAGGAAAATGACGGAAAAGAATTTTAATACTTACGAGCTTCTGCAACGATTTTCACCACCGGATAATTTTCCCAGTGTGTTTCCGGGTCTTTTTGTTCCCTTATCCATTTAATCAAAGTTTTTTCTCGAGTACTTTGTGGCGGATAATGACAAAAAAGTTTTCCATCTAATGCTGATACCCATGAACGCGGAACGGAATCAATAACGGGTAAATCGTCATTGGTTTTTTCGTCAAATTCAATCGTTAAAAAGGTGGTCTTTTTATGTAAATTGTCCATCCTCAAACGATTCGAATATTATACTTCTGAATAAAAGATTTATTCGAGATACCTTTTCCCATTCACCGTAAAATAATTATAAAGCATGGTTATATGTAAAATTTTAGAAAACGATCATCACAGGTCTGCTATGGGGCGAGCACGATTTGAAATGATACCATCATGTTCGCGAGAAAAAATGACGTAAAATTAAAAAAAAAAAGTTTTGTTCTACGACCATTTTGACGGAAGTTATCGAATTTGTTAACTAAGCCGCTCGCGCGAGGTTGCGGAGCGAGAGGAGGTACCCCCACCACGCTGCCCGGCCGGGCGGCCGGCGCCGCGCGCTCGGCCGCGCGCCATCGACTGGAATACGTTGATAACTGTAGTAACCCAGTTCCTCCTAAAGGTCGGTATTTTATTGAATCCCGTAGCTGTAAGCCTAAGGAAGGCTATCGAATTTGATTTTTGCAAAAATCTCAATTACAACAAAAGAAAATTGAAAAAACATTAAAATATTCATATCTCGGTGTGTAATCAAGATGTTCGGACTTTTTTTTTTTTAATTGTTCATTTTTCAAAAATGCATCGAATGGTGAAAAAAATTTTCAGCTATTTTCGTAACTTTGGTCAGAATTGCTATTTGTTTATAAGCAAAAAACGAAAATCGTCAAAACACAGTATTTATTATCAACGAAAACGATTTCTTTTTTCCGTATACTTTGTGCATGATGACACGAAGCTCCTCGATTTTTTTCCACACTGTGGGCCTTCATCGACAAATTCTATTGAAGGTCAAATTTTTTTCGAAGATCGCGAATTGTTGCTAAACTATAACTCGTAGATCGATAAATCTCAGACCATTCTTTTGGGGTTTCCCTTCCCTACATCATATATGGACTTCGAACCGATATCGTAACAAACAATTGATTGCGGTTGCAAATAAAAAATTGTGAATTTGTTGGTTCATTTGCAATTAACCGCTTAAATAACAATGTTAGCGTATTTTTTTATAGGACCTTTTTCATAGAGGACATTATGATGAACAAATTTTATTTGAAACTTTTTTCGATAGGACGCGTTCCAAAAGTGTTAACTCAAAAAAACCGATTTTTTTTTCAATCATTGTTTATTGCTAAAATGCAGGATGGATTTTTACGAAAACTCAGGGCTATATTCCCATGGGTCCAAACAACCTACAAAAAAATTGGTTAATCTCTACACCTCTTGAATAAAACTTTGTGAAATATGGCCTAAGGTGACTGGACTAGAAGCCGCGGCGATAGTGGCCCGATACTTTTGTACACCGACCAAAGTCATTCCACGAAGTACACGAAAAATACGCCATAATTAAACATAATATACGGCGTTGTTACGTTCATTCTAACTCTCTTGAATATTTTGAACAATGAACGAGTGGAGAAATAAAATATTATATTAATTAACTGGAAAAAATAGGGTGGCCTGAAACTTTTGCACGCCACTGTATATTGTCGAGAAGAGGTGGAGCGGGTCGTATAGTAATGGATAGATGGGAAAGTACGTGCCCCCGCGACGGGAAGTAATGCTTACATACGTTCGGTTACAGGAAGTCGTCGAGACATAATTCAAACTGATTGTTTTTTTTTTGCATTTTACCTACTTGGTTTATAAACTACCATAAAAATATTCTTTCCAAATTCAGAATTAGTCTAAATTGCATAAAATCATTGATATATTTCAATATTTATTGCGATCGTTGTGATGGTGCACTTATAATTCTGAAAATTTACGTTCCTTAAAATTGAGCACTCGTAACAAACGGAATGAATGAAATAGATTGGCGATTATGAAGCTTGTATTGGACATTGTGCGCACTCATTGCACACAAGAATGCAACGTCGGGTCGATGAACATGCGCGAGGCACGATAATAATTGCGTCTCAGCGACGAGAGGGTCAATTAACGAGATTGTGGCTCTGTACTGAGATCGCGTGCTCTGCACATTGTTCGGTATCGAATAAAATACGCTTCTATGTAAAATGCATTAATATATACTCATATGTATACCTCTAAATATATATATCATATGAAGGACGGTCTTTACGGACGCCGGTCTATTGCTCGATTATTCGCTACTTAATGACGCATGGTTACGATGATATAAAATGACCTAAGGAGAAATAAGTAGTTAATGCGACATGGTAAATACGAGAAGTATAAGAGGACATTAAAAAATTGTTCTAATTTCAACGAACTTCGATTTTTCCTTCAATTTGTTTTCTAAGTACATTTTTTGCCATTATATTTCTCAAAATGAAACCACGTCATAATCGAAAGAAATGTTGATAAAAAGTACCATTTTTCTAATAATAAAAACAACGGCCACTTTGAAAGAAGCGAAAAATTATGATTCCATTTTTTTCCGACAATTTATTTTCATTCGGTTCAGCAAGCCGAGATAATAAGAGGAGTAAAAATGAAGGAACTGTCGAGATACTTTTTTGCGGTCTTAACTTTGTATACATATAGTGCAAACCCCCGGCGTGAGTTCCTTCTTGTAAAATCGGTGGCACATAACTCTCATCGTTTAGATTAATGAATATATGCACGTGAACTCTAACCCCTCACAAACTACGGTCAATCTTTTCTTTATCGGTTGGCCCGATAAAACGACTTCATTAGTCGTCAACAAACGCTTTAGTCGGCGTCCTATGTCCCTTATGAAACAAGCCCGTCTACGTCTTTATTCCGATGAAAGTATTAGTCATTGGAATGATTTATACTGTGTATAAAATCTCCATGTATACCAGACTCTGTACAATTTATTTGAAATCCTCTTCATCTTTTTCAATACATTGTTATACAATTATTATTGATATGAAGACATCTTCGCAGTCAATAATTTTTAACATGTATTGGCCATTTTCACTTAACTACTTTTTTATGTACATAATAAATCAGAAAAAAATTAAATCTGAATGAAAGTTGGATTCGTCTCTTTTTTTAAATGTTGCGAATCTAACGATTTTTTTTTTGCAATTAATAAAAGAAGTGAAATTTCTAATACAAAATAATACGCAATTTACTATCCGAAATTGGCTGCTCTTATCCTGACCCGCTCATATTAAGAGTCGCGGTAGCGACTCGAGACAAGTACATTTACGAAGCGAGTCGCACAAGGCACTTTTACCAGAAGGACCGTGATTCTACTTGTTCTAAAAAATAGTTTCTTTAATATAAACTAAATTACAGCATTTTGGAAGTTCATTTAAATTCACGTATTTTTTATTTTTTTTTTCTTTCGATCGCGATTAATTAAAACCTCGTAACTTAAATAGTATTAAAAATATTAATGTTTTTTTTTCGTTGTGCCAAAAAATTGAGCATTTTTTCACACACATTTTGATGCGCAACTGTCTTTTTCGTAGTCGCTGTCTAGTGACACTAGTGATATTGGTAAAACTCTGGTAATATTCAATCGTTCGTTGGATATGACAGCTAACCGACAACCGTACTATATTGTTGAACAGTCACGAGGTTATAAAGATCGCGGTTAATTTTAATCGACTTTTGGTTACAGTGACTTTTATTATAATAAGAAAGTGATAGTCCGAAAATAATAAAGTGCAATTCATTTCAATCATCTTTCGTACAGTGCTTGAACAAATATGTATTTTTTTAATATTGTTAAGCCTGTAATTTTTATTTTCCACATCTAACTCTACAACGGAGTCCAAAACGATACCTTTTCTCTTTTACCATAAAATGTTTCTGGAATGCAATAATAAGGTTTATTTAGAAACCATTCTCCGTTTTTTTTATAGCTAAGAGAATGGTGTATGACAAACTCGTATTCGATGATTATTTAATATCTTTGTCGTGAGGTTATAAAGATCGCGGTCAGTTTCAACTTTGGGTTAAAGTGACTATTATATATATAGATAGAAGAGTGATAATGCAAAAATAAAGTGTAATTCAATAAATAAACTTTTGCATAGTGCCTAAATAAATAATTTTTTTTTATTAACCCTAGCCCCAACAATCCATTTTTCTGAACGTAAACTCTAGAACGGAGTCGAAAACGGGGCCTCTTCTCTTTTATCATAAAATGTCCCTTACATGCAATAATAACGTTTATTTGTAAACTATTCTCTTCGTTTTTATATAACTTAGAGAATGGTGTATGATACCACCCTAGGTATGAATTATATATGGTTTTGAATCACCCTAGAATGGCAGAGACCTTAAATATATGAAAATACTATTTGCACTTGCAACCCAAAACGGAATCAAGTGATGCGAAATAATTTTGAGTGAAAAGATATTTGATTTGAGAAAAAAAAAGTTCATAAGTACTTCACCAATTTTTTTTTACCTATTGCGCATAAGATATAATTCGTGATCAATAAACGTTATAAAAGAAAAACTCGCATAGTAGTTGGGCCAAAATTCTTTTTTCCAATCAAACTTTTGCTCTTGAAATTTCATGCGCATACTTTTTTGTTTCAAAATCTCGTTTCGTTATGAATATTTTTATTTAAAAACTTTTGGTGCATTCTGATGCTATTGGAGTATTTCTTCCATATCATTTTTTATGGAATATTTTCCGATCCGTTGATCTGTTGGTACGCATGTTTCGGTGTAATATCTTTTGATTTTTTTTTTTTTACAAAATTAAAAATATTCAAGTTTTTACTTGTTCGTTGTTCTTTTATATATCGTATCTTCTCAGAACTACTGTACGTATTAAGTAATCTAATAATTTTATAAGTATTGACGGTTAATTACGAAGATTGAATTCATTTGAACACTTAGATCAATATTTCACATTGCATTTTTAGTCCGAACATAGTCGCGATACACCAGCTCAAAATTCGATCATGTATCCATTTTTAGCAGAAACAATTAAAAAATCGCTTGCGCGACCTTTCAAATTTTTATTCAGGATTCAATTCTTGAGAGAATCACTTTTTGATAAAATGTTACCCTATTTTGCTGCAATACCGAAAAAAATGTTAATTCTTTTACATCATTCAGATACGTACATAATATAGGCATGTTTAAGGTAGTTCCCCTGCGACAAACTCAATCAAAAGTTATATACCGTATGTGCGTTACATATGTGTGTAAAGGGTTGATAATTCGTAGTAAATAAATTTAAAAAGCACACAATATTGACTCGGTACCAATAGATAATACAACAGATATCATCTACTGTCGTAAAATTTATTCTATATGCGTTTTTGATCTGACATTGCGAGTACACTTTTTGCCGGAACTGTGCGGCCTATGCCCCAATACACAAAAAAGGTTACATCTTTCGGGCTCGCGCTCGTTTGTTTGTAGAATATGTCGTATAAGGCCAAAATCGTAGTATTTCTCGAGGTTATATCTTTTAAACTAGATGGTAATTCATCTTCATGTTTTTTCAATCAATTTCTTGATTTTAGTTCTGACGGTAGAATTAATAACGTACTGTTTGCCCATGCATGGCCCATATGTTACGTGTTAGCCGAGCCAACTTCAAGTATAAATATCTCGGGTTCGGGATGGTAAAACTTGTTAAAATTGCACAGATTTTTGAATAACGTATTAAATAACACGTATGCCAAATTTCAACCATTTCTTAATTCAACGATCCTGTGGGGGAACTACCTTAATTAGCAAGGTATGAATTTCATACAAAAAAGTCAACAAATCCTCGCAAAAAAACAGCATATATGCTATAAAAAAGTTGAGACAAGTACATTTACTCCCCCCAAATAGTTGTTCCGGTAAAATTCTCCTTCTGAACGTGAACCCTAATCAAAAGTTATGAAAGAGATTTCCTCCCAAAAAACTAACCTTGCAAAAATTCTCTCATTCACATCAAATGTCTCAAAAAATTATAGAAGAACCCCACAAAAATTTTCTCAATAAATTAGAAACTTACAAAAAGTTATAAGACAGCCTCACAAAAATTTACCGATCAAATCATAATCTCACAAAAGATGCTAATTCAAATTCGACCAGAAATGAAGTCTAATCTGTACAAAAATAAATTAAAACTATAAAAGCATTAATAGTAAAGAACATTAAAGCCTATTAACCTCTAATAAAAAATCTTCCAATTAATTAAAAATATGGATGTGCTACAGTACAGTAGTTCTACGCAACAAGAACAAGAATAAACAATTACAATGAAAAAAAATTCAGATACAACCAAAAAATTTCAAAAGAAAAAAATTAGATTGAAAAAAAAAAAAATTCGGCCGAAGTACTTGGCGAGTTTGTAATCATGAATGAATTAAGCAAATTGAATTAAATTAAGCACATTGTATAGATTAATCAGAAAAACCAAATAATAATTTTTATTTTCAAAAAATTAGCTTAAAGTAGTTCGCTCAATTTTATTGCTAAATGTACACAATGTACTATGCATAATTGATAAACGTTGTTATAACCTCGCTATGTACTTCGGTCGAAATTTTTTTTTTCCATCCAAATTTTTTTAGTCGGTAACTTTGTCAGCATAAATTTGGTTGTTTCGCAAGTTCAAAAAGAGATTAAGTATATGAAGAAATATTCTAATAGAAATAAAATGCACCTGAAGTTTTGAAATGTAAAAAACAATCAGAATGAAACCAACTCAAAACGGAAGCCAGTGATGCGAAATCATTTTGAGCTAAAAGAAAAGAATTTCATAAGTACTTCAACAATTTCTTTTTTTTTTACCAATTGCTGATGATATAAAATTCGTAATCAATAAACGTTATAAAAAAACTGGTGTAGTACTTCTACCGAAATTCTTTTTTCTAATCGAAGGTTTGCTCTCGATATTCTGTGCACATACCTTTTTTGTTTCAAAATATCATTTCGTTTTGATTTCTTTTACTCAAAAACTTTAAGTGCATCTTGATGCTATTGAAGCATTTTTTCGGTGTAATTATTTATGGAATATTTTTCGATACGGAATTTTTTTTCCTAATAATTTTTTTTTTCAATTCGACGGATAATTTACATACTTTATTTTGTTCCGAGAATTTTGTTTTATTTAGATTTTATATTAAATTCGAAAACTTTTAGTGCATTTTATTTCTGTTGGTATGTATATTTCAGTCTAATATTTTTTTGAACAATTTTTTTTTAAATAAAAAAAAACGAGTTCTTATTTGTTCGTGGTTCTTTGATACGTCGTATCTTTTCAGAACTACTAGAAGTTTTTAAGTAATCTGATAATGTTATAAGTTCTGACGGTTGATTACGAAGATTGAATTCACTCGAACACTTCTTAGAGAACTATTTCACAATGCATTTTTAGTCCCGATATAGTAGCAATACAGTAGCTCGAAATTCGATTATGTATCCATTTTTAGCCGAAATCAGAAAAAAATCGCTAGAGCGGCCTTTAAAATTTTTATTAAGGATCGAATTCTTTATAGAATCACTTGTTGATAAAATATTGTTATATTTCGCTGCAACGCCGAAAAAAAATGCTGATTTTTTTGTATCACCCAAGTACGTACACAATATAGACATATTTAATTGACAAGGTATGAATTCCATACAAAAGTCAACAAATCCCCGCAAAAAAACAACATAAATGCTGTAAAAAAAGTTGAGACAAGTACATTTACCGCCCCCAAATAGTTGGTCCGGTAAAAAATCTCAGTTTCGACACAAAACCTTCACTAAAAGTTATAAAAGAGATTTTCTCCCAAGAAAACCAACCTTGCAAGAATTCTCTGATTCACATCAAATTTCTCAAAAAATGATAGGAGAACCCCATAAAAATGTTCTCAATAAATTAGAAACTCACAAAAAGTTATAAGAGTCTCTCAAAAAATGATCAATCAAATCATAATTTCACAAAAGATGCCAATTCAAACCTGCCCAAAAATTAAGTCTAAACTTCACAAAAAGTTATTAAATAAATAAAAATGATAAAAGCATTAATAGTCAAATACATTAAAACCTATTAAAATCCAATAAAAACACTTTCAATTAATTGAAAATACAGTTGTTCTACACAACAAGAATAAGAATAAAAAATAATTATGAGAAAAAATTTTAATACAAAAAAGATTTCAAACGCAAAAAATTAGATTGAAAAAAAAATTTCGGCCGAAGTACTTGGCGAGTTTGTAACCATAAGTGATATATTATGTAAATTAAGCGAAAAAACTCGCCAAGTGCATCTGCCGAAATTTTTTTTCCAATCTATTTTTTTGCGTTTGAAATCTTTTTTGTACCCAAATTTTTTCTCATAATTATTTTTTATTCTTATTCTTGTTGTGTAGAATAACTGTATTTTCAATTCATTGAAAGTGTTTTTATTGGATTTTAATAGGTTTCAATGTATTTGACTATTAATGCTTTTATCATTTTTATTTATTTAATAACTTTTTGTGAAGTTTAGACTTAATTTTTGGATAGGTTTGAATTGGCATCTTTTGTAAAATTATGATTTGATTTATAATTTTTTGAGAGACTCTTATAACTTTTTGTGAGTTTTTAATTTATTGAGAAAATTTTTGTGGGGTTCTCCTATCATTTTTTGAGAGATTTGATGTGAAACAGAGAATTTTTGCAAGGTTGGTTTTCTTGGGAGAAAATCTCTTTTATAATTTTTAGTGAAGGTTTTGTGTCAAAACTGAGATTTTTTACCGGACCAACTATTTGGGGGCAGTAAATGTACTTGTCTCAACTTTCTAACAGCATTTATGTTAGTCTAATTAGGAAAATGAAATCTCTTTTCATTTTATTAAATTTTTCCCCCTCAAAGAATATCGCATGTCCGTATGAAGAAGAGTACCTAATTTGATAAAGAATCTTGATGGATCATCATTGTCCCCAAGGGAGGCCAGAATTTGAAACAAAGCTTCGAGCTCGTCTGTGCAGAAAAAGGGCAAAACTGGTACCACAATTTATCGATACGACGACGGCAATGTCGGATACGTCAACGTTCATACGTGTTCCTCTCTCTCTCTCTCTGTCTCTCTCTTTTGGTCTTTTCCTCTTCGGTTGACCTGGAGCGTATAATTAATAACCTATTTAATCAGGCCCATCCACGTCGCATTGGACGTCCTCGCTGGAAAAGGTCGCCCGGCGATTCTAAAAACGGGTTGATTTATGGTAAGCTTGGCCGTTTGATACGCCATTCAAGTATAAATGTATACTGTTTATATATAGCGATAGATCGGAGGCTCTCGTACACAGGACTTCGAAACAAAATCATGCTGAGCATCACGAAGCGAGGGCGTTGTAAAAGAAGAGGGACTTTCGAAAAGAAATGAAACTCATAGAGCGAGAGAGAGAAAGAGAAAGAGGATAAAAAAAAGAATACGAAGTAAGGTGGATGAGATGAGCCCTCGACGAAGAAAAGAAGGAGCGATAAATCGAACGCCTTCAACTGGTGGTCACTGTGGTATAATATACATCCTCCCATTAATGGGACTCGTAAGTTATATTGAGTGCACTATAAAACTCGTATATATATAGTGAATTTACACCGTATATTGGATATACCAGTAATCACGGTACCATGGAAACGTTTCACATATAATGATCGAGATGTATAACAAAGAACAACACATTTTAAGTGATAATGTTTGAATATTATTATATTATATTCAATTGTTTGATCAAGTATCATTGTGGATGGCATGCTTTGTTTTTCTCGTATGAAAATTATTGAACCTTGGGTTAAGAAAAAAATGTTGTCATTACATATTTATGGGCACACAGATATGAATACATGTGGGACATTCCACGTCAAATCGACCTACATCGGACCCTTCCATTCTCTGATTTGGCTAAAAATTTTATATATTGTATGGTCCATTGAAAGAAGCTCTCTTGATTTTTTCGTCCATACACTTGTGAGATAAGATTTTTTTTCAAAATTCGATGTTTTTTCTTCAAATGACTGTAACTATCTCAAAAATCAACCAAAACGAACTACTTTTTTAGAAAGGCTGGTTTTTCACCGTTCTATTAGAAAAAAAATACGAAAGAATGATTTATATTTGTATTCCATATTTTTTCTCAATTTAAAGCCATTTAAAACAAAAAAAAACATTGGTTTTAAGATGTTTACCTTTTTAAATTAAAAAAAAAATCGCAAAAAACTTTGACCAATTAAATGATTTTTGAGACTAGTTCCATCGTGAGCAGATTTTTCATTAGACTGTTTTCTCATTTTGAAAAAAAATTCATTTTTTTCCAGTCAATTTGGATCAAAATGAACTTTTTTTTGAAATGTGGGTTCTTACGAGACTCTTGGAAAAAATTACGAAATAATGAATGAAATCGTCGCCTATATTTTTTCAATATTTAAGCAAAAAGTTATTAAATTTAAGATTTTGGACATTTTTTATTTATTTCAGCAATTTCACAAAAAAACCTTGCCCAATTAAATGATTTTT